>CM077663.1:157661709-158124209 GCA_039707655.1 Elymus sibiricus
TCCGGTGAAATTCAAGCTATCGCCTCCTCTCCACCGAGATCAGCACTGGCGGGAGCACCGCCATAGCACCGTCGAATTTGGGACGGCACCATCGTCTCTCTCGGCTCTAGCAGGCGCCGTCGCGACTCCTCGCTGCCGCCTTCCTAAGCCGCTTGTGGCTGAGCAGACCAGACCATCTTGTCGACAAAGATAGGACGATGTGCACCACTCCTTCCTCCTCCCTAGGCTCGTCGTTTTCTCCGCCCCTGTGACAAGCCCGTCGTCACCCGGACAACCCCTGATGTCTGTCATGGTCAATGCCCTCACTTCTGTTGGGTTCTGCCTACCCTGCTGCAGTTAGTCGTTACCTTAACTTCCTGGTGAGCACACAAACCCAATGCTTCAAATCCTGTCATTTTTAGTGTCATGTGACCCTCTCCTTGAACGCCTGAGCTATCTCTCCCTTGAGCTTCCACCACTTCGTTCTAGCGACTTTGGCACGCTTGTCCCGCTGGACATGAATCCGAAAGCGGAAGTCAGCAACCACAAGCTTATATTGAGGGACAACACTCTCTCCGGGTATCACCTTACAGTCTAGGCATGCACGTCTGTCTTCTCTTCTCGAGAGGATGAAATCAATCTGGCTAGAGTGTTGCCCACTACTGTAAGTCACTAGATGTGATTCTCTCTTTTTAAAGAGGGGCTAGCGCAAAGCTTAAGACATCTTCTCCTTCTTGATTCCTGATGCCATAGCCAAATCCCCCATGCACCCCTTCAAAACCTGTGTTAGATGTGCCCACGTGGCCATTGAGGTCTCCTCCTATGAAGAGCCTCTCGCCAATCGGTACACTCCTAACCATGTCCTCCAGGTCTCCCCAGAACTCCCTCTTGGTGTTCTCATTGTGGCCTACTTGCGGGGCATACGCGCTGATAACGTTGAGAACTAAGTCCCCAACTACCAGCTTGACCAGGATAATCCGGTCCCCACGTCTCTTGACGTCTACCCTCCATACTTGAGGCTCTTGTTGATCAAGATGCCTACTCCATTTCTGTTTGCAACCGTCCCCGTGTACCACAGCTTGAAGCCAGTACCCTCCACCTCCTTCGCTTTCTGTCCCCTCCATTTGGTCTCTTGGACGCAAAGGATATCAACGCCTCTCCTCACCGTTGTATCAACTACCTCCCGAAGCTTACCTGTCAGAGACCCTACGTTCCAGCTACCTAAGCGAATCCTCCTAGGCTCGGCTAGCTTCCTTACCCTTCGCACTCGTCGAGTCAAATGCGAAGACCCTTGCTCATTTTCTACTACACCCGGGCGCCGATGTAGCGCGCCACTAAGGATGCGACGACCCGATCCTCACTCACTTGCCACCTTATCCAGATCACGATACGGCGCGCCACCTGGGGGGTGACGGCCCGTCCCTTGCCCGTTTTCCACCACACCCGGGTTCCGATATGGTGCGTCACTGAGAGGGTTACGCCCCAATGAAAATCTTTTGGGTTTCATCTCCATAAGAGTGGCTGAGTTTTGACGTTGGCTCGCCAAGCCTATTACAACCCTCCTCCTTTACCCGGGCTTGGGACCGGCTATGTTGAGACAACATAGGCATCATATTGATTTTGGTGCAGCCTAAATACTCCAAAACTTCAATCCTTTGTAATGTTGCCCCCACATTGGTCGAATTCTAGATCTGCCACTGCCTCCATATATCGTTAAAATTATGTACTGAACACATAGAAATAACATGGTATGCCCCTAGAATCTTAACGAGAGTACATGTTGGATTTTTTTTCAGACTAAGCCCATCTACCCATGCATCAACGTAATGTAAGGCCAGGTGATCACACAACTGAATAATATGCCAGTGAAAAAATCAAACAAATATCACCTTAACAGGAAAGCATAGGTGATTTTCCGGCCCCGACGTGGTGGGCGTGTTCACATTAGGCTCGGTCTCCTTTCCGCATGTCCTCTTCGGCGATTTGAACACTCTTGCTCCTCCTATGATAAGGTAAAGGTTAAACAGAGACCACATGACATCAATCGCTAACGATCTACCATGATAACCCAATGCGTCACAAGTTTCACTGTTACAGCTCTCTGCGCAGAGTTGTAGACAGCTAATTGGTTATGTGTCGGAGGAAGAGTTTGCTACATTTAGTGCCACTAACCTCGTTTGATGCCGCTGGGGAGATGGCTAGCTGAGCAACGAACCCTGATCCCGTCACCACGACTGACGCGGAACCGCCCGGGGAACCCGCAGAACCTAGAGTGCACGCCCTCCGGAGCAGGGATTAGGATGTGGATAAGAGCAGTGATAGATCGAATCAATGCACCGCCGCGTTCAAGGCCGCCGCATGCGTGCAACATAATGTAATCAACAGTACCGGGTGCACCTAAGGAGGCCCCGAGGCGGCCAGGGGCGGAGAGCGGACGCCGGCGGCAAAGACGCGGTGGCGGCGGCGTCAAACTGCGACCTCATATGGGCAGCAATCGGCGGCTGGCGGAAGAACCGAAGCCGCAAGAGGGGAGCGCGCGGGAGTGGAATGGTTGACTTGATACTGTGCCCGGATGCGGGTTGGCTTCCAAAGAAGATACTTTTTTCCGGAAGAGACAAAAGGAAAAGGAAAACGAGTGCCATCCGACTTATGAGAGAAAACGTTTGGCGAGAGATAGAACGGTTGCACGCCAACGGCTAGCTGGAGGATAAGGTGACTAAGGACGTGTTTGGTAGGTTGCGTACGGTCCAACAAGGCTCGAACGGGATGCCTCATCACAGATAATGTTATTGTAGCGTACGAGTGCGTGCATGCAATAAGAAAGAGGAAGAGGAAAAAGCCGTTGTGTGCTGTGAAGTTGGACATGATGAAAGCATATGATAGAGTTGAGTGGATTTTTTTGGAGCAAATGCTTACCCGATTTGGCTTTGCAACGGATTGGATCACCATGGTTATGAGATGTGTCATGTCGACAAGGTTTGTAGTCAAACTGAATGGCGGTTTTTCTAGGTGCTTCCTTCCATCCAGAGGACTTCGTCAGGGTGACCCACTTTCACCATATTTGTTCTTATTTTGTGTGGAGGGATTCTCAGCACTGTTGAAGAGGGCACAAGAGGACAACAGTATCAGGGGTGTCTCGTTTGGGAGCACTGGCCCCATGTGATGCACCTTCTTTTTGCAAATGACAGTATTGTTTTCTTGGAGGGCTCTCGGGACAATATGGGTGCACTAAAGGAAATTTTGCGACAATGTGAAGTAGCTTCAGGTCAAAAGGTAAATCTGCAGAAATCATCAATTTTCTTTGGGAAGGGGTGCCCCCAACAGGATAAGGAGGTACTTAAGGAAGCGATTGGAATTGAGACCGAGGCTCTAGGGGAGAGGTATTTAGGGCTACCGACAGTGGTCGGGCGCTCAAAGGACGGAACATTCAAACATGTAATAGAATCCTCGAAGGGCAAGGTCTCAGGGTGGAAAGGACATGGGCTTTCAAAGGCTGCAAGAGAAGTATTAGTGAAATCTGGGCTACAAGCAACACCGACCTTCACCATGAGTTGTTTTCAACTCACAAAGAAGATGTGCCGGAACCTGACTTCGATCTCTTCGAAATTCTGGTGGGGGCAGTCAATGGTGAAAGGAAGGTACACTGGGTAGCATGGCACAAGATGTGCACAGCTAAACGAGATGGGGGCCTTGGGTTTAGAGATTCGGCAGCCTTCAACCAAGCTCTCTTGGCCAAACAAGCATGGAGGATTTTGCAGGTTCCGTCATCGTTGTGTGCAAGGGTGCTCAAGGCAAGATATTTCTAGGACGAGAGTATCATGACAACTACATGTCCGGCTGGGGCATCATACACGTTCAGGAGTATTTTATATGGGCGTGATCTGTTGCGAGAGGGCACTATATGGCGCATAGGTGATGGTCAGAAAGTCCACATTCACCATGCTAATTGGATACCCAGGGAGGGGAGTATGACGCCACTTGGACAGGGTTACGTACATGGTGTGACGAGGGTGTGTGACCTGCTAACTCCATGCGGCAGGGAATGGGAAAATGAAAAGCTCGAAAACATGTTTACGCCAACTGATATAGAGGACATCAAACAAATAAAGATTGGCGGACCAGGAGTTGACGACTACCTTGCTTGGAACTATACCAAAACAGGCCACTTCTCTGTGCGGTCAGCATATCACCTCAGAATGACGATGAACCGGGCGAAGACCGGACGGCCGGAATCCTCATCCTCGGTCTTTAAACACAAGGGATGGATGGCCTTATGGAACACCAGTGTTCCAAACAAAGCAAAGGTACATATGTGGCGACTTATGAGGAATGGACTAGCAGTGGGTGCCGAGCTATACCGACGGAAAATCAAGAACGGCGTATTTTGTGTGGCATGCGGAAGAGATGAGATGCTCTATCATCGATTCTAGGCTTGTCCGCACTCAGCGATGTTCTGGAATATAATGCGATCGGACAAGGGAGTTGCGGTGGCGATCCCACCGTGTTCAGCTGACTCCTCGAGCGCACTGGCAACCTGGCTGCTTGGGTGGTTCGCGGAAGCTTCGGATGATGAGAAAGAAGCAATGGTGCAGGCCATATATGGGCTTTGGCTAGCAAGAAATGAAACAGGAGAAGGGAAGAAAATTGCCGAGCCACAAGAAGTTGCTGCATCGGTAGTAGCCTATATGGTTGAATGGTCTGTAGTACATGAACGGAAAGCTCCAACTGTGACTACCAAAGAAGTGCAACGATGGGATGCTCCATCTCCTGGATGGGTCAAGGCCAATGCCGACGGCGCCGTGTCCAAGTATGGAGGCAAGGCTGGCGGTGGTGTCATCCTCAGGGGCGACCAGGGAGACTTCCGTGCAGCTGAGTGTAGTTTCTTCGATGGGGTGGCGGATGCCGAGACGGCAGAGTTGATGGCATGCAGAAGGGCCGTTCAGCTAGCTAGGGAAATCAACGTAGAGCGGCTACACCTTGAGAGTGATAGTAAGGTAGTTGTTGGCATGCTCGGAGACCCAAAGAAAAATTTGTCAGCAGCTGGACCGCGAGTGGAGGAGATCAAGCAGATGTTGCGAGGATTCAGAGAAGTGAAGGTGACGTAGGTTCATCGATCTGCGAATTGCGCCGCTCATAAGCTAGCAAAGGTAGGGGTAGGCGAAGAGCTATGCAAGTTGTGGCTAATGGTGCCCCCAGACTTTGTACTAGATGTGGTCTCTGACGAGATCACACATTTTGTTTAATTAAATAAAGCGGCGAGAAGTACCCTAAAAAAGGCTCGAACGGGATGAAAATGAGCCGTTTGATTGCCTGTAGGTCGGCTTGGCTCGCATCTGCACGGAACTTAAAGCATCCCAGAGTCTGGCTCGCTGGAAACGCTCGAATCGGCCGTTTCCAACGAGTCAGGCTGAGTGGGGCGGAAAATGAAGACACGGCATAGGACGCGGTGCAGGGGGATGCGGACGGAGATGGCGGGAGGGGAAAATCGGCCGAGGCGGGGTGGCGCCAAATATACCCTCACCATCCCATTACTCGCTCACCTCTAGTTGTAGGACAAACCCTCCTCTGTTGTTGGCACCGGAGGCGGCGACAACTCAGATCTGCGACTACGACACTCCTCTGCAGCGGCAAGAGGCGGCAAGAGCACTCCCCGGCAGCGGGAGCTGCTTTTCCCTTTCTTCTTCGTCTCCGTCCATCCATCCTCGTCTCCGCCATGTCTCCCCTGACCTCGAAGCTGGTAATCTACCCCCCCTCCCCCTTCCCCTCATGTGTTATGTGTTAGGTCGTTCGATAGGAGCGTTTAGGGTCGATAGCGCCATCGCTGACCGCATCATGGATGTCGCTTAGGTTGTGGATGAACGGACGAAGCTTCTGGTTCAGGCAGCATCGCTGATAGCTGTGGTTCAGGCCTGGATCATGTTGGTCCATAAGAGAGTTGTTCGTCGGAATGAGAGACCTCGCATCCGGTATGGTCCGATGTTAATCCGGGATCAAGAGAGGATAGCGAATCTGCACCACATCTACAACTGCAACGACACAGAGGCTCTATGGATGCTTAGAATGAAAAGAGCACCTTTCATCAGGCTTGTCCAGACGTTTAGGAGCAAGGGGCTGCTAGAAGATAGCATCCACACCACTGTGGAAGAGCAAGTGGTCATGTTCCTCCATGTTGTTGGTCATAACCAGAGGTTCAGGGTTGTACACAACACCTTCAGGAGATCAATGGAGACCATCTCCAGGTACTTCAAGCAAGTGATGTATGTTGTTGGGGAGCTCAGAGGAGAGATGACCAGGTCACCAACCGGCCGGATTCCTACCAAGATTCGTACCAGCCCAAGATGGTATCCATATTTCAAGGTGATCACTTGATATGTTATTGTAGTTCATGCCTTGATATGTTGTTATTGCTCTGCAGTAGACTAACAACATATTGTAATGCCATTCCAGGATTGCATTGGAGCAATAGATGGTACTCATGTCACTGCCAGAGTGCCGAGGTCACAAGCTATAGCATATAGAGGCAGGAAGCACTACACAAGCCATAATGTGCTAGCTGTTGTTGACTTCGATCTGAAGTTTACATATGTGTTGGCTGGCTGGGAAGGATCATCACATGATGCTAACATTCTCAGTGACAGCATGAGTCGTCATGATGGCATCAACATCCCCAATGACAAGTTCTACCTTGAAGATGTTGGCTATGCATGTCGGCCAGGTGTTCTTCCACCCTTCAGGAAAACCAGGTACCATCTGAACGAGTTTCCTGGTAGGAATTATCCTAGGACTCCTCAGGAACTGTTCAATTCAGACACTCTAGCCTTAGAGTGACTGTTGAGAGGGCCTTTGGAACTCTAAAGAACAGGTTTAAGATCATGATCAGAAGCCATTCCACCCTTACCCTACCCAGGTGAAGCTTGTTCTTGCGTGTTGCATCATTCACAACTGGATCCTGCAATGGGAAGTTGATGAATTTGTGCAGAGAATGAAGATGTGACTCCTGATGAGGTGATCAGCTCCGGTCATGGTGTGGAGGCGTTCGACAATGAAGCGTGGAAGAACAAAAGGTTGAAGTGGGCTCAGGCGATGTGGGATAACAGGGGTCACACAAGGATCTGAAGCAGAAGAATGAGAGGAACGAGAAGAAAGAGGCAGCAGCAGAAGCGAGGAAGAGGAAGCAACACATCAGCAACATAGGAAGAGGAAGAGGAAGAGGATGAACTTGCACCTAGTTAGCATCATTGAACTTTCCTTATTCAGCCATGTTCGCTCTTAATAACTTGTACTATCATTTGCTAATAGCTAGGATAAACTGCCATTTGTTTCCTAGCTAAGACAAAACAATGTTCAGTGTGTGTGGTAAGATCACCACTAGTGAGAAGTGATGATTGAGGGAGTCCGGGACTAAGGGGTCCTCGGGCTGCCGACCTATCCCGTGTGAGCTGAACTCATGGGTCGCTCGGTGGCTTGATACGTCTCCAACGTATCTACTTTTCCTCACCCTTTTGCCCTTGTTTTGGACTCTAATTTGCATGATTTCAATGAAACTAACCCGGACTAACGTTGTTTTCAGCAGAACTACCATGGTGTTGTTTTTGTGTAGAAATAAAAGTTCTCGGAATGGAACAAAACTTTTTGGAGAATTATTTCAGAATATATAAGAATTATTGAAGCCAAAAACTATCGAAGAAGGGGGACAGGGTGGCCAGCACCCACCAGGGCATGCCAGGCCCCCTGGGCGCGCCCTGGTGGGTTGTGCCCACCTCGTGGCCCCACTGACCCTAATTCCGCCACTATAAATTCCTATTTTCGGAGAAAAAATAGGGAGAAAGTTTCATCGTGTTTTACGATACGGAGCTGCCGCCACCTCCTGTTCTTCATCGGGAGGCCAGATTTGGAGCCCGTTTGGGGCTCCGGAGAGGGGAATCTTCGGTCTTCGTCATCACCAACCCTTCTCCATCGCCAATTCCATGATGTTCCCCACCAGGAGTGAGTAATTCCTTCGTAGGCTTGCTGGTCGATGAGGAGTTGGATGAGATTCATCATGTAATCAAGTTAGTTTTGTTAGGGTTTGATCCCTAGTATCCACTATGTTCTGTGATTGATGTTGCTATGACTTTGCTATGCCTAATGCTTCTCACTAGGGCCCGAGTGCCATGATTTCAGATCTGAACCGTTTATGTTATCACCATTATATCTATGTTCTTAATCCGATCTTGCCTAGTCATATGCACCTATTACGTATTATGATCTGTCAACCCCATAGTGACAATATTTGGGATAATTCACGGTGATGACCGTAGTTTGAGGAGTTCATGTATTCACCATGTGTTAATGCTTTGTTCTGGTTCTCTATTAAAAGGAGGCCTTAATATCCCTTAGTTTCCTTATGGACCCCGCTACCACGGGAGGGTAGGACAAAAGATGTCATGCAAGTTCTTTTCCATAAGCACGTATGACTATTTACGGAATACATGCCTACATTACATTTATGAACTGGAGCTAGTTCTGTGTCGCCCTAGGTTATGACTGTTATATGATGAATATCATCCAACGAGTTCACCGATCCAGTGCCTATGAGCTTTCCACTTATTGTTCTTGCTAAGTTACTATTGCTACTGCTACTGTTTCAACTGCTACAAAACTATTGCTACTACTGTTACCGCTACTGTTACTGTTGCTACTGCTATCAAAACTATCATATTACTGTGCTACTGATCACTTTGCTGCAGATATTTAATATCCAGGTGTGGTTGAATTGACAACTCAACTGCTAATACTCTCAAGTATTCTTTGGCTCCTCTTGTGTCGAATCTATAAATTTGGGATGAATACTCTACCCTCAAAAACTGTTGCGATCCCCTATACTTGTGGGTTATCATGGCTACTGTGGGAAGATTGAACTACAAGGATACTCCGTGATCAGGAAGGAAACCTCAGGTGCCATGGTGTGTCCACCAAGTCACAGATGGTAGAATAGGCGTGTTTGAACCCTCGATAACAACCGACTACGTGTAACCCTAGGTACCCCTGGTGTCTATATAAACCAGAGGGTTTAGTTAGTAGAGGACAAGTGAACTCATCTAGGGTTTTAAGTCATCTGATCTCAATGTAGATCAACTCTGTAATCATCATACACATCAATACAATCAAGCAGGACATAGGGTTTTACCTCCTCAAGAGGGCCCGAACCTGGGTAAACATCGTCTCCTTCGCCCTCTGTTAACCATCGATCCCAGATCCACAACTCGGGACCCCCTACCCGAGATCCGCCGGTTTTGACACCGACATTGGTGCTTTCATTGAGAGTTTCGTTGTGAATCACCGAAAGATCGATGGCTTGCTTAATCCTCAGCAATGAAGTCTATAACAGGGACGTCTTCGTCCTTGGACAGATCTTCGCGTTTGGAAGCATCGTGCTGCATGCCGATCTGGCCGGCCACCTTGACCAGGATGGAAGCTTCACCCCTGACCAGGAGGTCAGGTTCGGGAACCTATAGTTCGTCGTCGACTCCTGGGGAGATCTGGTTTTAGCGAAGCTCTCGGCTCCCCTTGAAGAACCCACGAGCCCCGACGCCTTAACTTCGGGAGCGGTGGATCCCGCCACTGGGGCGGCCTCTATCCCTGGTTCAGCCCTAAAGCCCAACCTGGTCGATATGCCCGGATTTGTCTTGGCCGCATATAGCCCGGGTGCATCCTCGAACGACCCCAGGGCAGCAACGCCGCAGATCGACCTCGGGCACTCATATGACATGGATTCTGTCGAAATCTCGTCGTTAAACGAGTTACTCGGCCAAATTCAAGCCATGATCATGACCGACGGCCAACCCTCGGTCTATGACCGGATCGGGCTTAGACCCGACGACAGGGAAATTCATGCCCCACCAATCACTCACTTGGTTGCTACCCTCGAGTGCCCGGCCGAAGGTTCGCCCCCTCAACCGCCGTAGTTAAGAACGGTTTATGTCCCGGTTTCCGACCACCAGGATCCGTTCTGCAGTCCTGAATCCGGACTTCACCTGGGAAACAGTTCGAGGTCAGTAGCCGATCTAGCACACGACCTGGAGTCTATGCAGCAAGGCCCCGTCGATACTATGGACTCCGAACCCGTCGTGCCAAACCCCACAAGGGCGCGGGACGCGGCCGTCAGGATCTCGGACCCGCACCCTATTGGAGTACGAAATCTTTCCCCACCCACCACCCAAATCGAGCATTCTTCAAGAGTTGCAGGAGAGCCCGGCACATTGGGCTTACGAGAGGTCAAACAACAGCCAGGGGAATCGGTCCATCATTTTTGGGCTAGATTCCTCCTTAACAAAGACAGGATGAAGGGCTGTAGCGGCCAGGATATGATAGCAGCCTTCCGGCATAACTGCCACGATGAAGGAATTCTCAACGCCTTGGCCCGCTGTTGCGTTCAAAATTTCACCGAGTTATCGGACCTGGTGCGCAAGTACTGCGCCATGGAAAGCACCTGGCAAGCACAACAAATGTGCACGGAGTTAGTCCACGCCGAACAACCTAGAGGAGTTCGGAAGAGGCTCGCACCCCACGATGGCCGGCCAAACACGAGCCCGCCGAGAAAAAGAATAATTCCCCTATGAAAGCCAGAACTGTCCTTGATGGACTATTGGACAAGCCATGCCCCATACACGCAGTCTTGCTGAACACGAGCCCGACTCACAGCCTTAGAGCTTGCTGGGACGTTAGGCAAGTCGCATGGAGCGGAGAGCCCATCCTTGAGGCCTCACCCCCAGGCAGACGTTCAGCAACGCCACCCGAAAACAACGTCGAGGTCCTAACGATCCACGAGACGTTTTCCTCCAAAAACCAGAGAAAGAGAGCTCTTCGAGAACTCGATCAGATACACAAGGTGGCAACAACGAATTCATGGACAATGGACAGACACACCGATCACTTTCGGTGAGGCTGACCAATCGATAACCCTCACAGACCGAACACTTGCCGCCCTTGTCCTCGCCCCCATAGTCGACGGCTTCAGGTTGTACAAGGTGCTAATGGACGGTGGCAGTGGTCTAAACCTCATTTACGAGGACACCTTGGACAAGATGCAGTTCGATAGATCTCGCATCGAACAAAGCAACACAACCTTTCGAGGAATCATCCCCAGGAAAGAGGCACGTTGTACCGGACGAGTTACCCTCGATGTAGTATTCGGCACCCCCGAGAACTACAGATCCAAAGAACTTCTTTTCCATATTGTGCCCTTTCATAGCGGCTATCATGCTCTATTAGGGCATGATGCCTTTACAAGATTTCAGGCCATACCACATTACGGGTATATGAAGCTCAAAATGTCGGAACCCAACGGTGTGATCACAGTTATAAGTGACCCGGATAGAGCCCTTCGAGCTGAAAATAAAACATCATCACTAGCCCTCGAGGCACTAGCTGAGACCCTCGTTGTAGAAGAACTGACCACACTCCGCTCTATAGTGGATAAGGACGATGTGATCCTCGGCAAAAGGCCAAAATCCACATCCTTCAAACCTGCAGATGAAATCGTCAAATTTGAGGTGCATCCAACGGACCCCAATAAAACATCGTCCATCGGAGCTCAGCTAGACCCCGCGGTTGACGAAGCACTGCACACATTTTTACGCGAAAATTGGGACATATCCTCCTGGCACCCCTTAGATATGCCAGGAATCCCACGAAGGCTGGCGGAACACAGCCTGAACATAATCGCTGGCTTCAAGCCCGTCAAACAGGCTTTATGCCAATTTTCCGAACCTAAGCACCAAGCTATGGGCGAGGAACTTGCCAAACTACTCGAAGCCGGATTCATTAGAGAAATCAAACCCCCCGAGTGGTTGGCAAATCTGGTCATGGTACCGAAGAAGGATAAATCCTGGCGGCTATGCGTCGATTTCAAAGACCTCAATAAAGCCTGCCCCAAGGATCCTTCCTCCTTACCCCGCATTGACCAGATCATCGACGCTACCGCCGGACACGACTCACTGTGCTTCCTCGACGCCTATTCCGGATACCATCAGATCAAAATGAAGGAGTCCGATCAAGCCGCAACCGCCTTCATCACCCCCTATGGGCCATTCAGCTTTAACACAATGCCCTTCGGGTTAAAAAACGCAGGCGCCACATACCAACGCATGATTCAGACATGTCTGGAAAAACAAATCGGCAAAACAGTCGAGGCATACATGGAGGACGTGGTCATCAAGACCAAACACGTCAGCCAGCTGGTAGACGACCTCAGACAAACCTTCGCTAGTCTACGGGAATACGGTATACGGCTCAACCCGGACAAATGTGTCTTCGGAGTCCCCGCCGGTAAACTACTCAGGTTCATTGTCTCCCAAAGAGGAATAGAGGCTAATCCCGCTAAGATCCGAGCCCTATCCCAACTAGCGATCCCCACGGAGCTAAAACATGTTCAAAGACTGGCGGGCTGTGTGGTGGCTTTGAGCTGCTTTATCTCCCGCCTTGCTGAAAAGACTCTACTGCTCTACAGGCTGCTGAAATGGACCAAAAACTTCGAGTGGACCGATGAAGCAGCGGCCGCACTGGAGGAAATCAAAACACTCCTCGCTAGTAACCCCACACTAGCAGCCCCTGGCGCTAGTGAACCGATGTTATTGTACATCTCGGCCACCAATGAGGTCGTCAGTGCGGTTCTTGTCGTAGAGCGGGAGGCCGAGGGCCACAAATTCCGGGTACAGAAGCCAGTCTACTATGTATCTGAAGTTCTCACTCCGTGCAAGTCTAGGTACCCACATTACCAGAAGATAGCCTATACAGTGTTTATGGCACCACGCAAGCTCAGACACTATTTTCAGGAGTGTTCGGTCACGGTGGCATCCGAAGTACCCATGAATGACATAATCAACAACAGGGACGCCACCGGCCGCATACTAAATGGGCCATCGAACTCCTTCCGTTTGAAATCGCTTACAAGCCACGACGAGCTATTAAATCTCATGTGTTGGCTGATTTCCTTGCCGAATGGACGGAGGCCGAGCTCCCTAGAGAATACAACACATATTCCCATTGGACGATGTACTTCGACGGGTCCAAGACACTTGCCGGACTGGGGGTTGGAGTTATCCTCACATCCCCCACCGGAGACAACGTCCCATACGTATTACAGATCATGTACGCCGACTCAAACAATGCGGCCGAATACGAGGCACTATTGCACGGACTTCAGATGGCAACATCAATGGGTGTACAACGGCTCAAAGTACGGGGAGACTCTAATCTCGCCATCTCACAAATCAATGGCGAATTCGATGCTAAAACCCCAAAAATGGCAGCATACAGAAATGTCATCCTTAAGATATTCGCACGGTTCGAGGGGCTAGAATTCCACCAAATCTCCAGAGACAGCAATCAAGCTGCCGACGTCCTTGCCCGCATGGGCGCCAAGCGCGACCCCGTCCCTAAGAACACCTTCCTAGGGAGGCTCTTCAATCCATCCGTGGTATGGCAGGATGAAAGAAAGGACGCTGGAACCAATGGTGAAGAACAGGTCGTCCCCCTCTGGTCGAACCAGATGAGCAAATCATCGGCGGCTCCATAATCGAAGAAACACCTTCGGCTCATGAAGTCATGGCAGTAATCGCACCATGGACCGAGCCCTTCCTTGCCTACCTTCTACGCAAAGAACTCCCCGACGACCAGACTGAGGCGAGACGCATAATCCGGCGATCAAAGGCCTACAAGGTCCATAATGGTGAATTGTACAATAAAAGCACTACAGGGGTCCTCCAACGGTGCATATCTGAAGAAGAAGGAAGGCAGCTCTTGGCCGATATACACGCAGGCATGGGCGGCCACCACGCAGCAGCGCGGGCCCTAGTAAGCAAGGCCTTTCGAGCCGGGTTCTTCTGGCCCGCCGCTCGAGCGGACGCCCACACACTCGTCCAACATTGTGTTGGTTGTCAGCTCTTTGCAAATCAAAGCCACATGCCCCCAACGGCTCTTCGGACGATACCGATTACCTGGCCTTTCGCGGTCTGGGGTCTAGATATGGTTGGACCACTTAAAGGGGGGGATGATACGTCTCCAACGTATCTATAATTTTTGATTGTTCCATGCTATTATATTATCCGTTTTGGATATTTTATATGCATTAATATGCTATTTTATATTATTTTTGGGACTAACCTATTAATCTAGAGCCTAGTGCCAGTTTCTGTTTTTTCCTTGTTTTTGAGTATTGCAGATAAGGAATATTAAACGGAGTCCAAACGGAATAAAATCTTCGGAATAATTTTTCTTGGACCAGAAGCAACCCAGAAGACTTGGAGATGAAGGCAGGGGAGCCGCCGTGTGGCGACAAGCCACAGGGGCGCGCCCTAGGGGGGGGTTGGCTTGTGGCCCCACGGCAGCCCCCCTAACCCTATTCTTCGGCCTATAGATTCACAAATATTCCCTGGATACCAAAAGGAGCCACGAAAATACTTTTCCGCCGCCGGAAGCCTCTGTTCCCGTGAGATCCAATCTTGGAGCCTTTTCCGGTAATCTGCCGGAGGGGCATTCGATCACGGAGGGCATCTACATCAACTCCATTGCCCCTCCGATGATGCGTGTGTAGTTTACCACAGACCTTCGGGTCCATAGCTAGTAGCTAGATGGCTTCTTCTCTCTCTTTGCTCTTCAATACCATGTTCTTCATGATCTTCATGGAGATCTATCCGATGTAATACTCTTTTGCGGTGTGTTTGTCGAGATCCGATGAATTGTGGGTTTATGTTCAGATTATCTATGAATATTATTTGAGTCTTTTCTGAATTCTTATATGCATGATTTCATATCTTTGCAAGTCTCTTCGAGTTATTGGTTTGGTTTGGCCAACTAGATTGGTAATTCTTGCAATGGGAGAAGTGCTTAGTTTTGGGTTCAATCTTGCGGTGTCCTCACCCAGTGACAAAGTAGGGGTAGCGAGGCACGTATTGTATTGTTGCCATCGAGGATAAAAATATGGGGTTTTCATCATATTGCTTGAGTTTATCCCTCTACATCATGTCATCTTACCTAATGCGTTACTCTGTTCTTCATGAACTTAATACTCTAGATGCAGGCAGGAGTCGGTCGATGTGTGGAGTAATAGTAGTAGATGCAGAATCGTTTCGGTCTACTTGACACGGACGTGATGCCTATATGCATAATCATTGCCTTGGATATCTTCATAATTATTCGCTTTTCTATCAATTGCTCGACAGTAATTTGTTCACCCACCGTAATACTTGCCATCATGAGAGAAGCCTCTAGTGAAACCTATGGCCCCCAGGTCTATTTTCCATTTTATACTTTCAGATCTAAAACCAAAAATACCAAAAATACCTTGCTGCATTATTTTTACTTTTGTTTTACTTTCCGTTCAAGCAATCTATTCTATCTATCTCTATCAGATCTCATCCTTGCAAGTAACCGTGAAGGGATTGACAACCCCTTTATAGCGTTGGGTGCAAGTGTTTGATTCTTTGTGTAGGTACATCTATTTGGGGACTTGCTTGTATCTCCTACTGGATTGATACCTTGGTTCTCAACAACTGAGGGAAATACTTATCTACTTTGTTGCATCACCCTTTCCTCTTCAAGGGAAAACCAACGCATGCTCGAGAAGTAGCAAGAAGGATTTCTGGCGCCGTTGCCGGGGAGATCTACATCAAGCCATCCAAGTACCCATCACAAACTCATCTCTTGCATTTACATTATTTGCCATTTGCCTCTCGTTTTCCTCTCCCCCACTTCTAAAACGATTTTCCAAAAAGATTTGCCTTTTTATTCGCCCTTCTTCCGTTCGTCTTTTTCGTTTGCTTTTTGCTTGCTTGTGTGCTTGATTGCTTGCTTTGTCACGATGTCTCAAGAGAATACCAAGTTGTGTGACTTTTCCAACACTAATAATAATGATTTTATTAGTACTCCGATTGCTCCCGCCACTAGTGCGGAATCTTATGAAATTAATGCTGCTTTGCTAAATCTTGTTATGAAAGAACAATTTTCCGGCCTTCCTAGTGAAGATGCCGCATCCCATCTAAATACTTTCGTTGAGTTGTGTGATATGCAAAATAAGAAAGATGTGGATAATGATATTGTTAAATTGAAGCTATTTTCGTTCTCACTACGAGATCGTGCTAAAACTTGGTTTTCATCTTTGCCTAAAAATAGTATTGATTCATGGAATAAGTGTAAAGATGCTTTTATTTCCAAGTACTTTCCGCCCGCTAAGATCATCTCCCTTAGGAACGATATAATGAATTTTAAGCAACTTGATCATGATCATGTTGCACAATCTTGGGAGAGGATGAAACAAATGATTAGAAATTGCCTCGCGCATGGTTTGAGTTTATGGATGATTATACAAATTTTCTATGCTGGATTGAATTTTGCTTCTAGGAATCTCTTAGATTCCGCCGCGGGTGGTACTTTTATGGAAATCACATTAGGAGAAGCTACTAAACTCCTAGATAATATTATGTCAAATTACTCTCAATGGCATACCGAAAGATCTCCTACTAGTAAAAAAAGTGCATGCTATTGAAGAGATTAATACTTTGAGTGAAAAGATGGATGAATTGATGAAATTGTTTGCTAGTAAGAGTGCTCCTATTGATCCTAATGATATGCCTTTTTCTTCTTTGATTGGAAATAATAATGAATCTATGGATGTGAACTTTGTTGGTAGGAACAATTTTGGTAATAACGCGTATAGAGGTAATTTTAATCCTAGGCCGTTTCCTAGTAATTCCTCTAATAATTATGGTAATTCCTACAGCAATTCTTATGGAAATTATAATAAGATGCCCTCTGATCTTGAGAATAATATTAAAGAATTTATTAGTTCGCAAAAGGGTTTCAATGCTATGATTGAAGAAAAAATGCTCAAGATTGATGATTTGGCTAGGAACGTTGATAGAATTTCTCTTGAGATTGATTCTTTGAAAATTAGATCTATTCCACCCAAGCATGATATTAATGAGTCTTTAAAAGCTATGAGAATTTCTATTGATGAGTGTAAGGAAAGAACCGCTAGAATACGTGCTAAGCGTGAATGGCTTGAAAAAGTGTGTTCTCGTGATAATAATGATGAAGATCTTAAAGTGATTGATGTGACTCCTATTGAATCTTTGTTTTCTAATGTAAATATTGATAAAGATGGTACTGGAGATGAGTCAACTTTAGTTAAAAGGCGTCCCAATGATTCGGAGTTTATAGATCTTAATGCTAAGATTGATAAAAGTGGGATTGAAGAGGTCAAAACTTTAAATAGCAATGAACCCACTCTTTTGGATTTCAAGGACTTTAATTATGATAGTTGATCTTTGATTGATTGTGTTTCCTTGTTGCAATCCATGTTGAATTCTCCTCATGCTTATAATCAAAATAAAGCTTTTACTAAACATATCGTTGATGCTATGATGAAATCTTTTGAAGAAAAACTTGAATTGGAAGTTTCTATACCTAGAAAGCTTTATGATGAGTGGGAACCTACTATTAAGATTAAAATTAAAGATTATGAGTGCCATGCTTTGTGTGATTTGGGTGCTAGCGTTTCCACGATTCCAAAAACTTTATGTGATGTGCTAGGTTTCCGTGAATTTGATGATTGTTCTTTAAATTTGCATCTTGCGGATTCCACTATAAAGAAACCTATGGGAAGGATTAATGATGTTCTTATTGTTGCAAATAGGAATTATGTGCCCGTAGATTTCATTGTTCTTGATATAGATTGCAATCCTACATGTCCTATTATTCTTGGTAGACCTTTCCTTAGAACGATTGGTGCAATTATTGATATGAAGGAAGGAAATATTAGATTCCAATTTCCATTAAGGAAAGGCATTGAACACTTTCCTAGAAATAAAATCAAATTACCTTATGAATCTATTATGAGAGCTACTTATGGATTGCATACCAAAGATGACAATACCTAGATCTATTGCGTTTTGCCTAGCTAGGGGCGTTAAACAATAGCGCTTGTTGGGAGGCAACCCAATTTTATTTTTGCTTTCTGTTTTTTGTTTCTGTTTTGGTGTGTTTTGCACATTATTAATTCTGTAATAATTGTGTTTTCTTGTTTAAATTAGTGTTTGAGCCAAGTAAGACCTTTGGGATGGTCTACGGTGTTTGCAATTTGATTTTGCTGAAAAACAGAAACTTTTGCTCTCAGTCCAGGAATTTTATAAATTCACTGGAACGTGATTTTGATCTGAAATTTTTACACAAGATTGATATACAAATTTCCCTGGTTTTCCTAATTTTTAAGAATTTTTGGAGTTACAGAAGTATTCGAAGTCTACAGATTGCTACAGACTGTTCTGTTTTTGACAGATTCTGTTTTCTTTGTGTTGTTTGCTTATTTTGATGTATCTATGGGTTGTATCGGGGGGTATGAACCATGGAGAAGTTAGAATACAGTAGATATTACACCAATGTAAATAAAGAATGAGTTCACAACAGTACCTAAAGTGGTGATTTATTGTTCTTATACTAACGGATCTCATGAGTTTTCTGTTGAGTTTTGTGTTGTGAAGTTTTCAAGTTTTGGGTAAAGATTTGATGGACTATGGAATAAGGAGTGGCAAGAGCCTAAGCTTGGGGATGCCCAAGGCACCCCAAGCCATATTCAAGGATACCAAAAAGCCTAAGCTTGGGGATGCCCCGGAAGGCATCCCCTCTTTCGTCTTCAGTCCATCGGTAAATTTACTTGAGGCTATATTTTTATTCACCACATGATATGTGTTTTGCTTGGAGCGTCTTGTATGATATGAGTCTTTGCTTTTTAGTTTGCCACAATCATCCTTGCTGCACACATCTTTTTGAGAGGGACACGCTGAATCGTGAATTTATTAGAATACTCTATGTGCTTCACTTATATCTTTTGAGCTAGGCAATGTTGCTCTAGTGCTTCACCTATATCTTTTTAGAGCACGGTGGTGTTATATTTTATAGAAATTATTGAACTCTCGTACCTCACTTATATTATTTTGAGAGTTCCTTAAAACAACATGGTAATTTGTTTAGGTTATGAATTTAGTCCTAATATAATGGGCATCCAAGAGGGATATAATAAAAACTTTCATATTAAGTGCATTGGATACTATGAGAAGTTTGATTCCTTGCATATAGTTTTGAGATAATAGAGATGGTAATATGAGAGTCATGCTAGTGAGTAGTTGTGAATTGGAAGAGATACTTGTGTTGAAGTTTGTGATTCCCGTAGCATGCACGTATGGTGAACCGTTATGTAACGAAGTCGGAGCATGATTTGTTTAATGATTGTCAACCTTTGTGTGAGGGTCGGGAGCGCGCGATGGTTAACTCCTACCAACCTCTCCCCTAGGAGCATGTGTCTAATGCTTTGTTTGATAACTAATAGACTTTTGCGGTAAGTATGTGAGTTCTTTATGACTAATGTTGAGTCCATGGATTATACGCACTCTCACCCTTCCGCCATTGCTAGCCTCTCTAGTACCGCGCAACTTTCGCCGGTGCATCAAACCCACCTTCCTCAAAACAGCCACCATATATTTTCCTCAAAACAGCCACCATACCTACCTATTATGGCATTTCCATAGCCATTCCGAGATATATTGCCATGCAACTTCCACCGTTCCGTTTTTCATGACATGCACCATCACCTTCATATTGCATATAGAGTCATATTTTGTTCTAGGTATCGAGTTGTAATTTTCTTTTTGAGTTGTAAGTAAATAAAAGTGTGATGATTTTCATTATTAGAGCATTGTCCCGTGTGAGGAAAGGATGATGGAAGCTATGACTCCCTCACAAGTTGGGATGAGTATCCGGACTTTACAAAAAATAAAAGAGGCCAACGAAGCCCAAATAAAAAAAGAGAGGCCAAAGATGCCCACCAAAAAAAATGAGAGAAAGAGAGAAGGGACAATTGCTACTATCTTTTTCCACACTTGTGCTTCAAAGTAGCACCATGATCTTCATGATAGAGAGTCTCCTATTTTGTCACTTTCATATAACTAGTGGAATTTCATCTTGCACGACCACTTAGTTTTCTTTTTGAGCTTTCATACACTTATAGCTCTTAGTGCATTTGTTGCATGGCAATCCCTACTCACTCACATTGATATCTATTGATGGGCATCTCCATAGCCCGTTGATACGCCTAGTTGATGTGAGACTATCTTCTCCTTTTTCCTCATCACCTCCACCATATTCTATTCCACCTATAGTGCTATATCCATGGCTCACGCTCATGTATTGCGTGAGAGTTGAAAAGGTTTGAGAACATAAAAAGTGTGAAACAATTGCTTGACTTGTTCATCGGGGTTGTGCATGATTTAGATACTTTGTGTCGGGAAGATGGAGCATAGCCAGACCATATGATTTTGTAGGGATAACTTTCTAAGGCCATGTTATTTCGAAAGGACACGATTGCCTTGTTGGTGTGCTCGAAGTATTACTGTTTTTATGTCAATATTAGACTATTGTTTTGAATCTTATGGATCTGAATATTCATGCCACAATAAAGAATATTACATGGATAAATATGTTAGGTAGCATTCCACATCAAAAATTCTGTTTTTATCATTTACCTACTCGAGGACGAGCAGGAATTAAGCTTGGAGATGCTTGATACGTCTCCAACGTATCTATAATTTTTGATTGTTCCATGCTATTATATTATCTGTTTTGGATGTTTTATATGCATTAATATGCTATTTTATATTATTTTTGGGACTAACCTATTAATCTAGAGCCTAGTGCCAGTTTCTGTTTTTTCCTTGTTTTTGAGTATTGCAGATAAGGAATATTAAACGGAGTCCAAACGGAATAAAATCTTCGGAATAATTTTTCTTGGACCAGAAGCAACCCAGAAGACTTGGAGATGAAGGCAGGGGAGCCGCCGTGTGGTGACAAGCCACAGGGGCGCGCCCTAGGGGGGGCTGGCTTGTGGCCCCATGGCAGCCCCCCTAACCCTATTCTTCGGCCTATAGATTCACAAATATTCCCTGGATACCAAAAGGAGCCACGAAAATACTTTTCCGCCGCCGGAAGCCTCTGTTCCCGTGAGATCCAATCTTGGAGCCTTTTCCGGTAATCTGCCGGAGGGGCATTCGATCACGGAGGGCATCTACATCAACTCCATTGCCCCTCCGATGATGCGTGTGTAGTTTACCACAGACCTTCGGGTCCATAGCTAGTAGCTAGATGGCTTCTTCTCTCTCTTTGCTCTTCAATACCATGTTCTTCATGATCTTCATGGAGATCTATCCGATGTAATACTCTTTTGCGGTGTGTTTGTCGAGATCCGATGAATTGTGGGTTTATGTTCAGATTATCTATGAATATTATTTGAGTCTTTTCTGAATTCTTATATGCATGATTTCATATCTTTGCAAGTCTCTTCGAGTTATTGGTTTGGTTTGGCCAACTAGATTGGTAATTCTTGCAATGGGAGAAGTGCTTAGTTTTGGGTTCAATCTTGCGGTGTCCTCACCCAGTGACAAAGTAGGGGTAGCGAGGCACATATTGTATTGTTGCCATCGAGGATAAAAAGATGGGGTTTTCATCATATTGCTTGAGTTTATCCCTCTACATCATGTCATCTTACCTAATGCGTTACTCTGTTCTTCATGAACTTAATACTCTAGATGCAGGCAGGAGTCGGTCGATGTGTGGAGTAATAGTAGTAGATGCATAATCGTTTCGGTCTACTTGACACGGACGTGATGCCTATATGCATAATCATTGCCTTGGATATCTTCATAATTATTCGCTTTTCTATCAATTGCTCGACAGTAATTTGTTCACCCACCGTAATACTTGCCATCATGAGAGAAGCCTCTAGTGAAACCTATGGCCCCCGGGTCTATTTTCCATCTTATACTTTCATATCTAAAACCAAAAATACCAAAAATACCTTGCTGCATTATTTTTACTTTTGTTTTACTTTCCGTTCAAGCAATCTATTCTATCTATCTCTATCATATCTCATCCTTGCAAGTAACCGTGAAGGGATTGACAACCCCTTTATAGCGTTGGGTGCAAGTGTTTGATTCTTTGTGTAGGTACATCTATTTGGGGACTTGCTTGTATCTCCTACTGGATTGATACCTTGGTTCTCAACAACTGAGGGAAATACTTATCTACTTTGCTGCATCACCCTTTCCTCTTCAAGGGAAAACCAACGCATGCTCGAGAAGTAGCAGGGGACCAAGAAAAAGAAATATCTACTGGTCATGGTCGACAAGTTCACTAAATGGATCGAAGCAAAACCAGTAAGTTCCGCTAAGTCTGGGCCGGTCATCGACTTCATATCCGGCATGGTACACCGTTATGGTGTTTCGCACAGTATAATAACGAACAACGGGTCCAACTTCACCGCCCAGGAAGTCAAGGACTGGTCCGCTAACTTGGGCATCAAGCTCGACTACGCCTTGGTGTATCATCCGCAGACCAATGGACAAGTCGAACGGGCCAACGGCCTCATTATGAGTGGTATCAAACCTCGTCTCGTCCGATCTCTTCAAGAATCTGACTGCCATTGGGTGGAGGAGCTCGACTCCGTACTATGGGGTTTGCACACCACCCCGAATCGATCAACGGGATACACACCGTTTTTATGGTGTACGGGGCAAAAGCGGTCCTCCCCTGTGACGTCATCCAGGACGCGCTTAGGGTGCGCATGTACAAAGAAAAAGAGACTGAGCTAGATCGGCAGGATGACCTAGACGCCCTGGAAGGAGAGCACGATATAGCTTGGGCCCGGTCTACTTTTTATCAACAGCAGGCTCGACGCTACCAAAGCAGGGAGGTTCGACTGAAAGCATATAATGTGGGCGAACTCATCTTACGCCTCCTAGAGAAGCAGAAGCATAAACTCAACCCCAAGTGGGAGGGCCCTTTCATAATCGATGAAGTACTGGCAGGAGGTGCTTATCACCTCCGTAACCCGCAGGACAATCGCCTCGAACCAAACCCATGGAACGCAGCTCGCCTTCGGTGCTTCTACGGCTAGACCGGTGTCGTCACCTTCTCTAAACCATTGTATTTTCCCCGTTTCCTTATTTACTTTTATAGGATTGGTTAGACTTTCCCATGCTGGGTTCGGCTAAACCGAACTACGTTAAGTTTTCATCAGCATACATTCTCAAATGTCTTACCCGGTAACACCTGGGGGCTTCTTAACGAGGCCAAACAATATTTTTTTTGCATCTATCTGTCTTGTATGCATCCTTCCAGTATCATTTTACGCCACTATATGCATCAATTGGACTTAAGATTTACCCAAGATGGGTTGGCTTGCTCATGTGCTTACCCTCTACGTTCCCGATTATTCGGCTAGGGGGTAAAGGGAGCACCTCTGCAATTGTTACGACCGGATTACCCGGATACGTACCTCAGACGGGTGAAGCCGAAAGCTAGCGTTCTTAAGAAACAAATTGGTTAGCCAAAAAGGAAGTAAATATAATTGGTGATCTTCGCTACAAACTAGGATTATTCTCCCAAAGTATCAACTATCCGCATACTACGGGTACACGGCTATGACGTCTATGATCTACGTAGCAACCTGAAGAAAGGAACCTATAGAGGAACTATTTTCTTCGAAAGATGTTTCTTACGTTCTGTCTGTTCGCACCAGATGACCGGATTGCCTAGTTCTCCGAAATGATTTCCTGTTATTGCAGGATACACAGAGGGAACACTCCCCAGCTATTTGGCGGGGGAGGCAGAAGCCGTTGGCCGGTTAAGACAACGTTTACAGCACAGATGGAGTAGGTTTGATGTAAAGTACATAGCTACATAGAATCAAAGACTAGGTTGTTGGTCGAGGTGATCTATTATGACATCTAGGGCGCAGTCCTCTTGTGAAATACGAGCGGCGGGCATCACTTGGTCATAAACCAAGTGAAGAGGTACCTCTCGACCATCCGGCCCTACCAGCCCAACTCGAGCCAAGTGCTCTGGGTTGAGTTTGGTAAAGCGGGTCTTCACCATGGCCCACGCCTCCCGTGCCCCCTCTCGACAAGCCGAGGTCTCCCATAGCTCAAAACGACTTCGGGCTCCTTTGAATCTGTCGGCCAGCTCGGCCATCCCTTTTGGAGGTGTCTCGGTTGGCCAGAGTGCCCTGGTCATGCTCTTCATAGCTTTCCGAGCTCGCTCGTGCACAACGGACAGTTCCTTCAACAGGTTCCCTCCGAATGGGCTAGCTTCTTCCTCGGGATGCCCGGTCACGAGACCTAAGCACGAAAAGCGACATGCTTCTTACATTCGACACAATAAACACACTTTACGGAATTCTAAATTAGAATTTCACTTACAAAACATGCCGCCCTTTAATCTCTGGTTCTCTTCGTGGGGTTGCGCCAATTGAGTTTTTAAAATCTCAATTTCTTCGGTTTGTCGCTGGTTTTCCGCCTTGAGATGGTTCTTCTTCTCATGACTTCGGGTTAATACACGACGACCAGCCTCAAACTGAGACTCGGCATACCTTTGAGATTCCTGGGACGCATCCAAATCCTTCTGCAGCTGACCTATGGAATCAGCTGCTATGAAATAATCTTCCATTAGAAAGGGTGTCCCCACAATTTCTGCACATAAAAATACTTTTTACTCTCCGTGTGCCTTTCTGGTGAACTTTTTCACCTCCTCAAGTTCGGCCTTGATGGCTCGCAACTCTGTCTGGCTCGACTCGAGATCCTCGGACAACTTCTCATTTTGTTGCCTTGAAGCCTACATAATAACGAAACAATATTTAGACCCTTAACTCGGCCATCTCGACCAAATTAAGGCTTGGGGGCTACGGGGTTAGGATTTGTATTCGGTTGTCAACACCGAACACTCACCCGCAGGTTGGTGGACATTAGTCTGGCGGCTCCCTCGAGTCCTGCTCGGGCGGCTCCGAGGTATGCGTCCACCGAATTAAGAGCATTAAACTCTTGTTCGGAAAATACTGGGTGACGCAATGACTCTTTTCGCCGCCGATTATTCATCGCACTTTCAACCTCGGAATTAGTAACCGAGACCTCCTCGGAATCCTCAGGAAGCTGGTCCGCAACAGGGACTCCCGCATCAACTTCAACATGTGCCAAAGACCTCGTCTCATGCTGGCTATCTGGCACCTCGGTGGCATCTTCGGATGAAGGTGACTGTACTCGTCTCGTGAGTATTTCGGCAAAAAACTATGAGTGTTTAAGGTGGTTAAGACGATGACCGGATTACAAAATTAATATAAGTACCTCTTGGTGGGGGGGTGCGATCGATGTGGTTCCCGCCATCGTCCCTCACTCGGGAATCCTGCCGCCGTTCGATGCGGACCCAGCCGGCATAGCCCTTGATGGTGTTCGGCGTGTGGTCCGACGACCCTTGGGGATAGAAGTCAGTATGTTCGGAATGACTGGAGGTGTGTGCCCTTTTCGGGAGTAAGCCTTCTTTTTACTTACTGTGGAGGAAGGGAGTGGTCCGGGGTGATCGGCCAGAAGGGCCACTTTAGATCCATCGGTACTCCCCGAGTAAAAGACCCCGTCCTCAAAGTCAATCGAAATCTCTGGATCATCGTCAAATCCGGGATCATCATTACGGGAATAATTCTCTGGTTGAGGAGCGGGGCAGTTGACTGTCTCAATCCAACGCCTCCATTTCTGTTCATAAGACACAAGGTTTCGGTTAATAAAATTGAATACAAGCATCCGAACTATAGGAACATGATTGAACTTACCCATTCAATGGGTTTATGAGTCGACTAGCCATCCCTGATCGTCAGGCGAGCAATCTCTTCTTTTTCTCCTTTAAAGAGATTGGACAGATGGCCGCCATTGCCGCTTGGTTGGCAGGCCCTTGTCGTTTGGAACGGGTTGTGTCGCTTGTCCCGTTGTAACGCCACAGGGGATGTATCCTTTGTTGAAGAGGTTGGACGCATCGGGTAATGGCAGCGACCATCACATCGATGATGGTTAATTTGCCATGAACTAGCAACTTCACCTGGGCGGCCAGGCACTTTACTTCGGCGCTTTCCTCTCGGGAGGAACTATTCGGTCGCCAGTTGAATCGTATCTTTAAAGGAGCATCGGAGTATTCGGGGCAGAGCACTCCGAGCTGGGTCGAATAAGGGGACGTCCTCAATATAAAACCAGTCCGAGGTCCACTCTTCGGATTCCTTCCTCGGGGTCTCGATAGGATACCCCGTCCCAGCTATACGCCATACTTCAGCTCCACCAACTTCCCGGATTGTCCCTCCCTGAGTGTGGGGGATGAGACAGAAATACTTTCTCCATAAATCGAAATGGGGCTCGCAGCCTAAAAACATCTCACAGAGGGCGACGAAGCCCGAGATGTGCAGAATCGACTCGGGGTAAGGTGGTGGAGCTGGATCCCGTAAAACTGAAAGCACAACATTCTCCCTTGGTGGTTTTGATAATTCATGACAACATACATTGTCTCTTGGACTAACACTTTTACCTAGTGTATTTCAGATATAGTCCACAGAGAGGGCTGGCAAAAGGATTGTGGAGATTGTGGAATACCCCAAGATGCAAGGAAATAGGTTGGCAAAGCTTCAAGGAAGAGGACTCTACATTTTACATTTGTGAGAAATCACTTTGAGTCCATAGGAAAGCCAATACTATTAAAAGGGGGTAAGGTTTTGTTGGTGAACAAAATGCTCATACGTGCACAAGTGATAGTCACCAAAAACACCCACAAGCTCTCCCACCAAAGTCTGTCCAAAGCCATATACTCAACATCGGTGCAACCAACATTTCCATCCCGGTGCCACCGATTCTCAACCATAGACAGACTCAGCCAAACCCTAGCCACTTCGGTGCAACCGATTCCATACCGGTGCCACCGAGTTTAGGTTGCCAACTTTCTGTTACGCAAATTCACAATATCGGTACCACCGAGATTGTTGGATCGGCGTCACCGAGATTGGGAATCTGACCGTTGGTCACCTTATCGGTGCAACCGAGTTTCCTATATCGGTCTCACTGAGATTCAAAAGTTGCCACCTTTTGATCACTTCGGTACCACCGAGATTAACACATCGGTGTCACCAAGTTGGTCATTTTTTGTGTAACGGTTGGATTTTTGGGGATGCCTATATATACCCCTTCACCACCACCTACTCGAGAGTGAAGCACTCAGAACTATTCCATACTTGCCCCATCCAGTTTTCTGAGAGAGAACCACCTATCCTTGTGTTGAGGTCAAGATCTTCCACTCCAACCATATGGATCTTGATTTCTAGCCTCCCCAAGTTGCTTTCCACCAATCCCATCTCTTCCACCAAGCCAAATCTATGAGAGAGTGATTGTGTGTTGAGGAGTCTATCATCTTGAAGCACAAGAGCAAGGAGTTCATCGTCATTACCGAGCCTATTACCTTTTGGAGGGTGGTGCCTCCTAGATTGGTTAGGTGTCGCTTGGGAGCCTCCTACTTCGTGTTGTGGAGTTGAACCAAGAAGTTTGTACGGGCAAGGAGATCGCCTACTTCGTGAAGATCTACCCATAGTGAGGTTAGTCCTTCGTGGACGGAAGCCGTTATGGAATAGTCAAGGTTGCTACTTCGTGGACCCTTATGGGTGGAGCCCTCCGTGGACTCTCGCGACCGTTACCCTCCGTGGGTTGAAGACTCCATAAACGTGGATGTACAATAGCACCACCTATCAGAACCACGGGAAAAATCATTGCGTCTCCAATTGCGTTTGATCTTCCTATCTCTACCCTTTACTTCATGTGCAATGTCTTTTCTTTCCGCTGCCATATTTGTTGACATGCATGTGTAGGGCTGTTAGACTTGCTAGACTTGCTAAAACTATTAAAATCTACCAACCAATAAACTTGGGAAAAGGTTAGGTTTTAAATTCCCGCTAGTAGTCTATTCACCCCCCCCTCTAGACACTCTTCTAGTGATCCCTCAATTGGTATCAGAGCATTGGTCTCCATTGCTTCGGTTTAATCACCGAGGAGGAAGATGGATGTGTCTAGTATAGGGAGTTTGAGTTGTAGAGTGCCTATTCTTGATGGAGAGTACTATAATCAATGGAAAACCTTGATGCTTGAGCTATTTAATGAATTTCAATTGAGCAAATATGTCAAGTGCCCTTATGTACCTCCCATTGATCCTTTGCATCCCACACACGAAGAGGAAGTTGATATGCTATGCAATCTTAGAACTGTCAATCTTATTGTTAGAGCTTTACCTAGAAATGTGCTTAATCAAATGAAGAATTTTGTATGCGCTTACACTTTGTGGAATGATTTGGAGAAACGATATCCAAATTATTCACTAAGTAATCTTGATGAAATTCTTCATAAAACTATTGCCTTCCACAAAATGACGCCTAGTGATCCCAAGTTTGATGATTGTCTATTTGAGCTTAGAGACCTCATGCGTGCTAAAGGAGATGTCACAACTATCAAAAATATCAATATAGAGGCCCTTCGCATTCATAAACTTGAACATTGTCATGATTACCATCCTAACGAATCTCTTGTTCTTTATGACGAGGATTTCCCACTTGATGATGACAATGAGGAACATGGCTACTATGATGAAGATGAGCTGTTCGACATCGAGTATGAGAAGATCATGAAGAATCTAAGTCTCATGGCAAACTTCAAGGATTACATGTCCGGAGGAAAAGAGTGGATTCTCGATAGCGGATGTACCGATCATATGACCGGAGATAGAGAAATGTTTGAAGAGGTCACGCCAAACCATGGACCGCGAAGGTACGTAACGTTTGGAGACAACTCCAAGGGTAAGGTACTTGGTCTTGGTAAGGTGGCCATATCCCATGATAGCTCTATCCAAAATGTTATGCTTGTTGAATCTCTTGGCTACAATCTTCTTTCCGTATCTAGACTTGCCGACTTTGGTTTTAATGTGCTATTCACGAAAGTAGATTGCCAAGTGTTTCGTCAAGATAATCATAAAATGGTCTTTACCGGTTTCCGTAGAGGTGATCTATACATTGTCGATTTCACTAAGAGATCCAAACCTCGTACTTGTTTAATTGCAAAATCTTCTAAAGGTTGGCTTTGGCATAGAAGACTAGGACATGTTGGCATGCGTAACTTAGACAAGCTCATCAAAGGTGATCACATACTTGGTGTCAAAGATGTTATCTTTGACAAAAATAGACTTTGTAGTGCCTGTCAAGCTGGAAAGCAAGTAGGTGGAAGTCATCCCGTTAAGAATATCATGACTACTAGGAGACCACTCGAGTTACTTCACATGGATCTTTTTGGTCCCAATGCTTACAAGAGTCTCGGTGGAAATTCCTATGGTCTAGTTATAGTTGATGATTTTTCCAGATTTACGTGGGTATTCTTTCTTGATGATAAGTCGCAGGTTCAAAAGATCTTCAAGAACTTCGCTCGCAAAGCGCAA
Organism: Elymus sibiricus; assembly: GCA_039707655.1. NCBI lineage: Eukaryota > Viridiplantae > Streptophyta > Magnoliopsida > Poales > Poaceae > Elymus > Elymus sibiricus. The sequence continues at coordinate 157,691,044 of CM077663.1, forward strand.
AATCAGTTTGAAGTGAAGATCAAGAAGGTTCGGAGCGATAACGGATCGGAGTTCAAGAACACCCATGTGGATACCTTTCTTGACGAAGAAGGTGTCTCACATGAGCTCTCAGCTACGTACACGCCTCAACAAAATGGAGTTGTTGAGAGGAAGAACCGAACGCTCATTGAGATGGCAAGAACGATGCTTGACGAATACAAGACGCCAAGACACTTTTGGACAGAAGCCATGGAAACAGCATGTCATGCCACGAACCGACTTTACTTGCACAAGCTTCTCGGTAAAACGGCATACGAGCTACTCACCGGTAACAAACCCCAAGTTGGATACTTTCGGGTATTCGGCTCAAAGTGCTACATTCTTGATAAGCATCATCGTACTAAATTTGCTCCTAAATCTCATGAAGGATTCCTACTTGGTTACGGATCGAACTCTCACACTTACCGTGTCTACAACAACTTCACTCGAAAAGTTGAAGAGACGGTAGATGTGAAGTTTGATGAATCTAATGGTTCGCAAGTCGAACAATTGCCAAATGATGCAGGTGATAAGGACCCTTCGGAAGCTATCCAAGATTTGCCCATCGGCAAGATTCGTCCCATGGAGGTGAAGGAAAGTACTTCATCAACTCAAGTGGAAGCCCCCACTTCACATCAAGGTGAACCACAACATGACATGGAGGCATCCACAAGCGGTACACGACAAGATGATGAAGAGGAGGAAGTGCATCATGAAGATCCACCACAACCTCCTTCACCACCACCTCAAGGGAATGACACCTTCAACAACAACGAAGATGAAGGAGATGATGATGAAGAAGAAGCTCCACCATCCAACAATCGGAAGCTGACCCGAGTTCGAGCACAAGTGACCAAGAACCATCCCCTAAACCAAATCTTTGGTGATATACAAACAGGGAGAATCACTCGCTCTAAAACTCTCCTAGCTAACTTTTGTGAGCATTATTCTTTCATCTCTAGCATTGAGCCCTTGAAGGTAGAACAAGCTCTAGAAGATGCTGATTGGGTGAACGCGATGCATGAAGAGCTTCACAACTTTGAGAGGAACGAAGTGTGGACACTCGTGGAGAAGCCCAAGGATGAGCAAAACATCATCGGAACCAAATGGGTGTTTCGGAACAAGCAAGATGAAGACGGTAAAGTCGTACGGAACAAGGCTCGTCTCGTAGCCCAAGGATATACGCAAGTCGAAGGTATGGACTACGGTGAGACCTATGCCCCCGTCGCTAGACTTGAAGCTATTCACATTCTTCTTGCTTATGCTAATCACCATGATATCACGCTTTATCAAATGGACATTAAAAGTGCCTTTTTAAATGGTGAAATTTAATAAGAGGTTTATGTTAAGCAACCACCTGGTTTTGTGAATCCTAAGAAACCTAATCATGTCTACAGGCTTCGTAAAGCCCTTTATGGTCTTAAGCAAGCCCCTCGTGCTTGGTACAAATGCTTAACGAAGTTCCTCATTGAAAAAGGTTTTGAGATTGGTAAAATTGACGCAACCTTATTCACTAAGAGAGTTAATGGTGAATTATTTGTGTGCCAAATCTATGTGGATGATATTATCTTTGGATCTACTAACCCACAATTCAGTGAAAGATTTAGAAGGTTGATGTCCGAGAAGTATGAGATGTCCATGATGTGTGAGCTGAAATTCTTTCTTGGTTTGCAAATCAAGCAAACGAAAGAAGGAACTTTCATCTCTCAAACTAAGTATACGAAGGACTTGATCAAGAAGTTCAACATGCAGGAGTGCAAAGGTATGAAAACCCCAATGCCAACTAGTGGACATGCTGATCTTACCAGAGAGGATGAACCGGTTGATCAAAAGGTTTATCGATCTATGATTGGTTCATTGCTATATCTATGTGCCTCTCGTCCCGATATTATGCTTAGTGTTTGCATGTGTGCTAGATATCAAGCTGCACCTAAAGAATGTCATCTTTTGGCCGTGAAACGTATTGTGAGATATTTGATACAAACACCAAATTTTGGCATTTGGTATCCCAAGGGATCTTCCTTTAACCTTGCTGGCTATTCCGATTTGGATTATGCCGGTGACAAGGTTGATAGAAAATCCACCTCGGGTACTTGTCAATTTTTGGGCAGATCTCTTGTATCTTGGTCCTCCAAGAAACAAAACTCGGTATCTCTATCTACTGCCGAAGCTGAGTATATTGCTGCTGGATCTTGTTGTGCACAATTGTTATGGATGACACAAACGCTTAAGGATTATGGAATCCATGTTAGAAATGTTCCATTGCTTTGTGACAATGAAAGTGCTATTAAAATTGGTCATAATCCTGTGCAACACTCTCGAACTAAACATATTCAAGTTAGACATCATTTCATTCGTGATCATGTTGCCAAAGGAGATATTGATCTTAAGCATGTTCGCACAAACAAGCAATTGGCCGATATCTTTACTAAGCCTCTTGATGAGAAAACATTTTGCTATTTGAGGAGTGAGTTGAACATCATTGATGCTTCAAACTTGAGCTAGACTCACTCGGATGCATGCAAGGGCATGAGCCTTCTTGACATTTCCATGAAGCACTAACATGTTATCTTATGCCATGGAATTCTATGCTCCCTTGTATTGCATCTAATCTTTTGTAGGTACTTGGAAGAACTTCATTCCACAAGATTGCCCTCAACTCAAATCATAAGCAATCTTGTCATGACCAAGTATCCACAATCCCTCTTGGTGATGGAAGGAAGAAGATAACTCAACCATATCCTTGACATATACTTGATGTGATCATATTTGCAAAACCTTAATTGGTATCATGTCAAATGGATATATCTCTTGTTCTTCCTTGCATGACTAACCTTTGTAGGTGACATGTGTACTAAAACGAGAAGGATTGCTCCCAACTCAAGATGATCTTCATCAACCTTGAGCATCCTCAACAAGTTCACCTACAAGCCTCGTCATCAACATCACTCAAAGGTATGTACTCATATCCTTGAAAAGGCTTTACTCCAAGTCATGAGCTAAAGCAACTCAAGTGATATGAAGACATTAAAATGTTTAATCGATAAATGGTAACCCCATTTTGAGCTTAACGTAGAGTATGACCTATGATCAAGTATTCTTGCTTGGCTCCTAAGTCAATATACTCTAATATAGGTGACCTAGTCACCGCCCATCATCTAGTTAAGTATTTTAGATGGTTCACTCTTTATTTTGCGAAGACTTCTTGGAACCGCTCAAATCTTCTCTAGCTGATATCCCTTTGTAAAAACCTTCACATTCCCTTTGAATTTTTTTTCTGGCAACACTTTAAAACAGAAACTTGGTCCTTTATTTCCTTTGCTGTTTTAGCCTCGGAGCCACCGATACATATTTCTCGGTTCTACCGACATTGCAGATAAGCTGCACCACAAGATCTCGGTACCACCGATTTATCTGTCTCGGAGTCACCGATTTGTTTTCTTTTCTTATTTATGATCGTTGTTGCAAATTTATGTTTCTTTTGTAATCTTTTAAGCAATAATTTTGTTACTTCGATGATCCCGTTTCAAAAAAAAAATCGGGGGAGAATAACAAAAGATAATCTCAGAAGGAGAGAAATTCCTTTCAATGATTCCCTCAGTTTTCATTTCCATGAACCCTACATTCAATGACCCTTGTTCTCAAGGATCCCTTCCTATCTTGATCCCTGTATCTATTCTTGTGTTTGACCTTTTTGGAAATTAATGCCAAAGGGGGAGAATACCAAAGCTTCATGCTAAAGAGGAAGATACATGCTTATGCAAAGGGGGAGATATGATCAAGGGGGAGAGCCAATATCAATATTCATATAAGGTGAGAATATCAAAGTAGGGGGAGAAAAACATATTTGGAGGATTATCCCCTATCCAATCCCAATATCTACATGCTGAGATTCAGGGGGAGAGGATGTTTTAATATTGTCATATCTAAGGGGAGAAAGAAATAATTTCGGAGACATATCAATCTTAAGAAATACTATCTTCTATATGTTCTCCATATCTTGGTATTTTTGAGTTCTATTGCCTTGTTGATTGGTTGAATACTCTTGTGTTTCCTAACATTGTTTTCTCAAGTGTATTTCTACTACAAGAATGCTCAAGAACTCAAGGTAAGTATTTGCATCACATCTTTGGTCAAGATGATCCCTTGCTTCTTGCACATATTGTTTGCAAGAGTGAAGTCTTGAACAAAGATACATCCCATTCCTATATATTTGATGCATATAGCCAAGATACATATGACTTACTATATCCCTTCCACTACATGTGTGTCTATGCATTCCAAAGCAACTATCCTTTAAAGGAATCACACATTTAGGGGGAGCAAATCTAAGTCATGTGTCTCTTAAAGTCTTCACTATATTCATGTATATCTTTATTTGAAGCTTTGATTGTATGTTGTCATCAATTACCAAAAAGGGGGAGATTGAAAGCACAACATGCTCCCTTGGTGGTTTTGATAATTCATGACAACATACATTGTCTCTTGGACTAACACTTTTACCTAGTGTATTTCAGATATAGTCCACAGAGAGGGCTGGCAAAAGGATTGTGGAGATTGTGGAATACCCCAAGATGAAAGGAAATAGGTTGGCAAAGCTTCAAGGAAGAGGACTCTACATTTTACATTTGTGAGAAATCACTTTGAGTCCATAGGAAAGCCAATACTATTAAAAGGGGGTAAGGTTTTGTTGGTGAACAAAATGCTCATACGTGCACAAGTGATAGTCACCAAAAACACCCACAAGCTCTCCCACCAAAGTCTGTCCAAAGCCATATACTCAACATCGGTGCAACCAACATTTCCATCCCGGTGCCACCGATTCTCGACCTTAGACAGACTCGGCCAAACCCTATCCACTTCGGTGCAACCGATTCCATACCGGTGCCACCGAGTTTAGGTTGCCAACTTTCTGTTACGCAAATTCACAATATCGGTACCACCAAGATTGTTGGATCGGCGTCACCGAGATTGGGAATTTGACCATTGGTCACCTTATCGGTGCAACCGAGTTTCCTATATCGGTCTCACCGAGATTCAAAAGTTGCCACCTTTTGATCACTTCGGTACCACCGAGATTAACACATCGGTGTCACCGAGTTGGTCATTTTGTGTGTAACGGTTGGATTTTTGGGGATGCCTATATATACCCCTTCACCACCACCTACTCGAGAGTGAAGCACTCAGAACTATTCCATACTTGCCCCATCCAGTTTTCTGAGAGAGAACCACCAATCCTTGTGTTGAGGTCAAGATCTTCCACTCCAACCATATGGATCTTGATGTCTAGCGTCCCCAAGTTGCTTTCCACCAATCCCATCTCTTCCACCAAGCCAAATCTGTGAGAGAGTGATTGTGTGTTGAGGAGTCTATCATCTTGAAGCACAAGAGCAAGGAGTTCATCGTCATTACCGAGCCTATTACCTTTTGGAGGGTGGTGCCTCCTAGATTGGTTAGGTGTCGCTTGGGAGCCTCCTACTTCGTGTTGTGGAGTGAACCAAGAAGTTTGTACGGGCAAGGAGATCGCCTACTTCGTGAAGATCTACCCATAGTGAGGCTAGTCCTTCGTGGACGGAAGCCGTTATGGAATAGTCAAGGTTGCTACTTCGTGGACCCTTATGGGTGGAGCCCTCCGTGGACTCTCGCGACCGTTACCCTCCGTGGGTTGAAGACTCCATAAACGTGGATGTACAATAGCACCACCTATCAGAACCACGGGAAAAATCATTGCGTCTCCAATTGCGTTTGATCTTCCTATCTCTACCCTTTACTTCATGTGCAATGTCTTTTCTTTCCGCTGCCATATTTGTTGACATGCATGTGTAGGGCTGTTAGACTTGCTAGACTTGCTAAAACTGTTAAAATCTACCAACCAATAAACTTGGGAAAAGGTTAGGTTTTAAATTCCTGCTAGTAGTCTATTCACCCCCCTCTAGACACTCTTCTAGTGATCCCTCAAAAACTCCAGCAGACCCCTCAAGAAGGGGTGAATAGGGAAGCCTAGGCCTCGTAAGAGGAAGGAAACGAAGCATACCCTCTCACCCTTGCGTGGGACAGGGAAATTCTCCGCAAAAGCCTCGCCGTTCGCGGGAGTCAATCCAGGGTGAGTGGGCGTTAGATCCGTAGCAGGGAGATACCCCTGTACCTCTAGATTATGCAGTTGAAGAAGGGAAACGGAACAACTCGCCCAGTCGCCTGGAAGGGGGCCATGAGGGCGCGACTAGGGATGATACGTCTCCAACGTATCTATAATTTTTGCTTGTTCCATGCTGTTATATTATCATTCTTGGATGTTTTACAATCATTTTATAACAACTTTATATCATTGTTTGGGACTAACCTATTGACATAGTGCCAAAGTGCCAGTTGCTGTTTTGCTTGTTTTTTACTTTGCAGAATATCAGTACCAAACGGAGTCCAATCGCGACGAAACTTCTTGGAGATTTTTTCTAGACCAGAAGACACCCAGTGGGCCAAAGAAGAACCAGGAAGGTGGGCTGTGGAGAGCACAACCCACCAGGGCGCGCCAGGGGGCCCCCGGCGCGCCCTGATGGGTTGTGCCCTCCATGGGGCCCCTCTGCACCGCCTCTGATGCCTATAAATTCCCAAATATTCCGAAAACCCTAGGGGAGTCGACGAAACACAATTCCAGCCACCGCAAGTTCCAGAACCTCGAGATCCAATCTAAACACCATCACAGAGGGGTTCATCTTCTTCATAGGTGCCTCTCCGATGATGCGTGAGTAGTCCACCATAGACCTACGGGTCCGTAGGCAGTATCTAGATGGCTTCCTCTCTCTCTCTCTCTCTCTTATGATTCTCAATACAATGGTCTCTTGAAGATCTATTTGATGTAAACTTTTGCGGTGTGTTTGTTGGGATCCGATGAATTTTGAGTTCATGATCAGTTTCTATCCATGAATATTATTTGAGTCTTCTTTAATCTCTTATATGCATGATTACTTATAGCCTCGTATTTCTTCTTCGAATCTTTGGTTTAGTTAGGCCGACTAGATCAATTTTTCTTGCCATGGGAAGAGATGCTTTGTGATGGGTTCGATCTTGCGGTGTCCTTTCCCAATGACAGAAGGGGCAGAAAGACACACATGTATCGTTGCCATTAAGGATAACAAGATGGGTTCTATTCCTACATGAATAGATCTTGTCTACATCATGTCATCGTTCTTATTGCATTACTCCGTTTTTCCATGAACTTAATACACTAGATGCATGCTGGATAGCGGTCGATGTGTGGAGTAATAGTGGTAGATGCAGGCAGGAGTCGGTCTACTTATCTTGGACGTGATGCCTATATAACGATCATCGCCTTGGATATCATCATGATTATTTTATCTTCTATCAATTGCCCAACAGTAATTTGTTCACCCACCGTGTGCTATACTCATGAGAGAAGCCACTAGAGAATCCTACGGCCCCCGGGTCTACTTTTCCAACATATTGCTTTCCGATCTATCTTTTTGCCTCTTTGTTTTCAGATCTACAAAACCAAAAACCCCAAAATATATTGCTGCATATTTTATTTGCTCTTTCTATTTTGTGTTCTTGAGAGATCTATCTCTCCTATCTATCACTACCTAATCTATCTTTTTACCGTAGAGAGATTGACAACCTCTCTTTCGCGTCGGGTTACAAGTATTTGTTATTTATGTGCAGGTGCTGCTTATTGGGTGGTGGTGATCCTCCTACTGGTTCGATAACCTTTGTTTCATAACTGAGGGAAATACTTACCGTCGCTGTGCTGCATCATCCCTTCCTCTTTGGGGAAATACCTACGCAGTCTCAAGCCACGTCAAAGGAATTTCTGGCGCCGTTGCCGGGGAGGAAGCGGTCTCTTCTATGTGCCTATCGTAGGCGCCGAGGGGACTTGTAACAGCCCGAGACCGACGCTCCAGAAGATTCCCCTTTTATTCCGTTGTCGTCGTGTGATTCGAGTGGTTGTTGCATTCATCATCGCATCATCTGCATAGCATCGTCATTCGTTTTCGAAAACTTGCATCCATTCGTAGTTGCCGGTTCTCTCTGTTTTCGTCGACGACAGTTTCGAGTCCAACCACACACGCACGCGCCCGCGACATCGTTTTAAAAAAATATCGTTTTTAAAGTGCGCGAAATATTCTCGGATTGGGTCGAAAGTTGACGTGCGGTCTTAATATAGCGTAGCTAGACCGCCTGTCAAATTTCGTCGCAATCGGAGGTCGTTTGATACCCGAACAGTCAACCGTAGTAGCGTAGTCATCGGTTTATTATCGGACATTTTCGCGGTTTAAAAACTCTGTGTTGGGACGCACCTCTCTCTCATCTTAGGCCAAGCCCATCTACTCAGCCCACCTAAACCTCCATCTAACTCGGGTCGTCCGATCACGATCCGATGACCAAATTTGCCTCAAACCCCTCCTCCTGTTACCTACTTGCTATATATAGCATTGCAACCCTAGCCAAATCAGTCTAACCCTAAATTCTAGGCGTCTTGTCCCTCGCGCCGCCACCCCACCAATTCCCCTTCTTCCTCGGGATCTCCTCCGCGTCCACTCACAGCCGCCAGCCTCCCTCTTGTCTCTCCTCGATTTCCATGCCGAAACAATCCTCCCGCAGCCATCCTCTGCCCCCTTCGCAACCAGCGTAGCCTCCTCCCCCTGCCTCATGGACGCATCCGGCCAACCCACCAACTCCCCACCGCAACCTCTCCATCCAATCGCGTGGGCGCCGGAGCCTCTCCTCCTCGAGTCGGACGTGTCCAGGCGTCCGGAGCACCGCAGTTCAACCGCGTCCGTTCCTCGCAGGAGCCAGTCCTAAACCCCGCCGTGCCTGCAACCAGGAGCTTGAGCTCCGCTCCAGCGCCTCGCTCTCGAGGTCTTCCCGCCGGAGCTCTGCCTCCTCGCCGTCTTCAGCGATGACCAGGTCACGTCGTCGTCCCTCCCCTGCTCCTCTTTCTTTCCTTCCCTTCTTTCCTTCTCCTCCCGGTCTCACCTCGTTTCCTCTCTCTCTCTCTCTCCAAACCAGGAACAGGAGCCGCCGACCAGGGGGCAAGCAGCGCCACCAAGGAGCTCCATTGCGCCGGATTGGCAACCTCCATCACCAGGTCGCCGGCCATCCCTCTTCCTCCTCCATATCTCTCATCTCCCTCACGAATCCCTCTCTCTCTTTCTTCTTCCTTCCCATGTTCTTCTCTGAACTCTCTTTGTCCCTTCCTTTCTTCAGACAACAGCAGCGCCATGGCAGCCCGGAGCTCGCCGTCAACCTCCCCCACGCCGTCGGACCTCGCCGTCATCGGGAATGGAACGGCCTCCCCTGGATCCATGCCTCCTCGAGCTTACTCCGGCCCTCCCCTGCATCTTGCCATGCCTGCGACCTCTGTTATGCCCGTTGTGAGGAACTTCCTCCCGATCTGAAACTCTGTTCTTTTCTGGGTCTGTTCTGGTATGACAGGTTATTTAGCGTCGCTACTAAAATTTGCCAGGAGTAACTCAGTAGGCGAGTTGGTTAGTGCATACTGTTTCCAAGCGAGGGGTCTCTGGTTCGAATCCCAGTCTCCCTATTATTCTTTTGCATTTGTATTTTGGTGTTGGTTCATCAGTAGGCGAGTTGGTTAGTGCATACTGTTTCCAAGCGAGGGGTCTCTGGTTCGAATCCCAGTCTCCCTATTATTCTTTTGCATTTGTATTTTGGTGTTGGTTCAGCAAGCTGCCTCTGCTTTCTCGGTTCAGATTTATTCAGTCAGCGACAAGTATGTTCATCTACAAAATTATCAATCCTGTATCAAAGTGTCACCGTAGCCCACTGGTCAGCTTGTTATGTTGCAACCAGGGAGGTCATGGGATCGATTCCCAGGGGCCTCATATTTTGGTTCCTTTGTATTTTCTTTTAAAACGCTGTCCCACACGCGCTTGGGCCTGATCTGTTGCTGGGTTGCACTATTAGATTTATTTTTCTTTGCGGCCTCATATTTTTGTTCCTTTGTATTTTCTTTTAAAACGCTGTCCCACACGGCCTCATATTTTGGTTCCTTTGTATTTTCTTTTAAAACGCTGTCCCACACGCGCTTGGGCCTGATCTGTTGCTGGGTTGCACTATGCTTCCAGATTCGGCCCAGTTAGATTTATTTTTCTTTGCGGCCTCATATTTTTGTTCCTTTGTATTTTCTTTTAAAACGCTGTCCCACACGCGCTTGGGCCTGATCTGTTGCTGGGTTGCACTATGCTTCCAGATTCGGCCCAGTTAGATTTATTTTTCTTTGCCTCTGCGAATTTCAACAATATCCACTCATTGCATATTTATAGAAAGGCCATTTATTTAAATACACGTTTTTCTAAGCAAGTTACATATGTGGCCTCATATTTTTGTTCCTTTGTATTTTCTTTTAAAACGCTGTCCCACACGCGCTTGGGCCTGATCTGTTGCTGGGTTGCACTATGCTTCCAGATTCGGCCCAGTTAGATTTATTTTTCTTTGCCTCTGCGAATTTCAACAATATCCACTCATTGCATATTTATAGAAAGGCCATTTATTTAAATTGCTAATAAGTAATTAATCATGCATCCAAATAAAACATGTCATATATGTAAAATGTTTATTTTTTTTTTAGTTTCACAATTTGCAACTTTCACCCATGGTTAAAATATTTAAACTTGTTGTTTGCATTAATTTGCATAAATGCCATGTCAAATTGATTTATTTCATATCTAAATAACCGTAGCTCCGTTTAAAATGTTCCACATATGTAACTTGCTTAGAAAAACGTGTAGAATCACATGGTGACATTACTTTTGCTGTTTAACAACTATAAAAGTGTATTTAGGCAGATCTGGACCAAATTCAATATATGCATATGAGGTCGTTTCGAAAATGCCATATGTTGTTTCCGGCCTCATTTAATATGCCTAGATGTGTAGTTTACTTATGCTTCACCTCTTGCCATGTCTAACAACATTTAATATTGTCGTGTACCTAAACGGGAGTGAACTAAATATTCGAATGTGGAGTTTCGTCAATATGCAACTCGTTGCATATTGAGCTTCACTTAATGTGTAGAAGCTGATGGTGGTGTTTTCCCATGCCTCGCATATTAAACCGGACATGCATCATATTTGTTTGCGCATCATGTCATGCATATGTTGTGGTGTTTATCATGTGTTGATTGTTGTTTTCGGATTGCTTCTTCTCGATAGAGTTCCGAAAGCGTTCGGAGTGTGAGGATTCGTTCGACTACGTTGCTCGTCTTCTTCACGGATTCGTTCTTCTTCCAAGCGGGATCTCAGGAAAGATGATCATTTCCCTGGATACCATTACTATCATTGTCATGCTAGATGTCTCGTTTCTATCGCTGTCTCGCTACCTACCACTTGTATGTCTAGCCTCCTAAATTGCCATGAAAAGCCTCTAACCCCTCCACATCCCAGCAAACATTGTTTGGCTATGTTACTGCTTGCTCAGCCTTTCTTATAGCGTTGCTAGTTGCAGGTGAAATTGTTCCATGTGCCAACATGGGTATTTTTGATATATCACAATATTATTGCTATTTAATTTAATGCACATATATATTTGGTAAAGGGTGGAAGGCTTGGCCTTTTGCTTGGTGTTTTGTTCCACTCTTGCTGCCCTAGTTACTTGTGTACCGGTGTTATGTTCCATAATTGAGCGCTCCTAACATGCTCGGGGTTGTTATGGGGACCCCCTTGATTTTCGTTTTAGGATAAAACTTGTCTGGCAAGGCCCAACATTGGTACTACATTTGCCTAATAACTAATAAAATTGCATAGGGACTTTCCGGACCCCGTGGATAATTAATCAACAAACCGGGCCAGTGCTCCTCATGAGTGTTGGTCCACCTACCTAGCAGTCGGCGGTGCCACCTCGGGGCAACTCGAGGCATTTTCAGGCTACTGTCCACTTCGCATAGACGGATGATGCCCGTAGATAGAGAGCGCGCGGCTCTAGATGCGGATCTGGCTCACCGGGAGGCCTTGCTGGACTTGTTTTACCTTTCTCGAATGTCTTGTGCGAGGAATTCCGAAAATACTTCGGGCTATCTCGAGGTTGCGGTTTTCTAGTGGAATTGCCTAGGAAGATCACGAGATTCGTGGTCGAGGTTATTCCCGCTGCGTGTGGTTAATTTGTGATGGATGAGTTGGAGCACCCCTGCAGGGTTAAATCTTTCGGAAAGCCGTGCCCGCGGTTATGTGGCAACTTGGAAACTTTGTTTAACACCCGGTCATAGCAAACTTGAAGTAAACTCAAATAAAATACACCAACCGTGTGCGTAACCGTGACTGTCTCTTCTCGTGAGTCCTTATCCGAGAGAGAACACGGTGGGGTTATGTTTGACGTAAGTAGGTGTTTAGGATCTCTTAGAGATCATTACTAGTTCATGTCCGCTGATACGACAATCATCCCCCTGTATTCTTGTACTCGTAAGTTAGCCACTCAAATAAATGCTTAGTGCTTGCTGCAGCTTCACCACTGAACCATACCTCACCCATTAAGCTTTAATAGTCTTGATACCCTTGGAAATGAGATTGCTGAGTCCCCGTGGCTCACAGATTACTATAACCACAGTTGCAGGTACAGTTAATGTGATGATTTGACGTGAGTGCGTTGCTTGTTGATTTGGAGTTCTTCTACTTCATCGATCATAGGATGGGTTCCAGGCGGCAGCCTGGGATAGCAAGGATGGATGTCATTTTATCGTTTGTTTTCGTCCGTAGCCGGACCCTGCTCTTCTGTATGGTGTTTGGATATGTTGTTGTATTGATGTGATATTGATGTAGCTTGTGGCGAGTGTAAGCCAATTCCATATACTCATCTCTTCTTTACATGTACTTGTAATGATATCCATTCTTGCAAAATGACGAGATGCGCTTCTATCCCTGTCGAGGCCCTCGTGCCAAAATAAGGATAGGATCGCATCTTGGGCGTGACAGGACTCCATCATCATCTACCAGGTTCCTAATCACAAATCTCATCTCCTTGCAATTACATTATTTGCCATTTGCCTCTCGTTTTCCTCTCCCCCACTTCACCAATTTGCCGTTTTATTCGCCTTTTTTTTCGTTTGCCTTTTTCTCGCCGGATCTCTTCCTTGCTTGCAATCTTGTTTGCGTAGTCACAATGACTCAAGAAAACACCAAGTTGTGTGATTTTTCCAATACTAATAACAATGATTTTATTAGTACTCCGATTGCTCCTCCCGCCACTAGTGCGGAGTCTTGCGATATTAATGCCGCTTTGTTGAATCTTGTCATGAAAGATCAATTTGCCGGTACTCCTAATGAGGATGCCGCGTCCCATCTAAACAAGTTCGTAGAATTGTGTGTTATGCAAAAGAAAAAAGATGTGGACAATGATATTGTGAAGTTGAAATTATTTTCTTTTTCCTTGCGGGATCGTGCAAAAATTTGGTTTTCCTCTTTGCCTCGCAATAGTATTGATTCTTGGAATAAGTGCAAAGGATGCTTTTATCACTAAGTATTTTCTGCCCGCGAAAATTATTTCCCTTAGGACGCAAATCATGAATTTTAAGCAACTTGAGCATGAACATGTTGCACAATCTTGGGAAAGAATGAAGTTGATGCTAAGAAATTGTCCTACTCATGGTTTAAATCTTTGGATGATCATACAAAAAATTTATGCGGGATTGAATTTTGTCTCTAGAAATCTTTTAGATTCCGCAGCGGGTGGTACTTTTATGGAGATTACTTTGGGTGAAGCTACTAAATTGCTAGATAATATTATGGCAAATTATTCACAATGGCACACCGAAAGAGCACCCACTAGTAAAAAAGTTAATTAGGTTGAAGAAATTAGTACTTTGAGTGATAAGGTTGATGCTTTGATGAAATTGGTTGCTAGTAAAAATGCTCCTATTGATCTTAATGATGTGCCTTTGTCTACCTTGATTGAACAAAATAGTGATTCCGTAGATGTGAACTTTGTCTCGCGAAACAATTTCAATAACAATGCTTAAAGAGGTAATTTTAATCCTAGGCCTTTTCCTGGAAATTCCTCTAATAATTATGGTAATTCCTATCACTACTGGAATCAGGGAATTTGCCGTCTGCCAGTTCTTTGCCGTCAGCCAGCGGACGGCAAAGAAGGCCATTGCCGTCTGCTGGCAAAAAGCAGACGGCAAAGAAAGGCCAGATGGCAAAGATTGTGTTTGCCGTAGGCCAGATCTTTGCCGTCTGCCAGCGGACGGCAAAGAAAGTTTGCCGTCCACTGGCAGACGGCAAAGGAGCTAGCTGGGCCCGCTGGGCCCTGGTCAAGCTTTAGGTCAGATGGGTTATCCCTTTGCCGTCTGCCAGCGGACGACAAAGAATGTTTGTCGTCCGCTGGCGGACGGCAAAGGGAACGGACTAGTAACGGTCGTGCCCCGCCCCCACTCCACTCTCTCACTCCCCCTTCCTGCAACGCCACCTCTCGCCGCCGCCACCCCCTGCGCCCGCCGCCGCCACCACCAGCGCCCGTCGTGCCGCCGCGAGCCCCCTCTTCGCCCATTCGCCGCCCCCGCCGCCGGCATCCCCTGCCCTCCCTCCTCGCGGGGCTCCTCCACCACCGCGCCCCCTCCCCACGCCCCCCTCGCCGCCGCCACCCCCTGCTCCCGCCGCTGCCACCACCGCGCCCCCTCCCCGTGGCCCTCTCGTCGTCGCCACCCCCTGCTCCTGCCGCCGCCATCCTCGCACCCCCTCGTTACCGCCACCCCCTGCTCCTGCCGCCGACACCACCGCGACCCCCCTCCCCGCGGTGAGCCCACCCTGACGGCGGCGAGCACCGCCTCCCTACGGCCAGGCTCCACCACCGCGGCGTCCTCCCCGCGCCGTCCCTCCTCCCTACGCCGACCCTCCTCCACCGGCCCTCCTCCGGTGAGTTCTTGCATCTTTTTTTTTGTTTCATTTCATTGCATCTGTTAGTTTAGGTTACTGTTAGTTTAGGTTACTGTTATAGTTAATTGGGTTAGTGTTAATTAGTTTAATTAGGTTAGTGCAAAAAATAAGAAAAGAAGAATAAGTAGAAGAAGAGGATAAAGGAAATAAGGAAGAAGAAGAAGAAGAATAAGAGGAGGAGGAGGAGGAGAAGAAGAAAAGAAGAAGAAGAAGACGAAGAAGAAGAGGAGAAGAATAGGAAAAAAGAAAAGAAGGAAGAAGAAGAAGAAGAATAGGAGGAGAAGAAGAAGAAGAAGAAGAAGACCCCCGACCCCCGACGCCCGACGCCACTAACCCCCACTGACCCCCGACCCCCGACGCGTTCGTGGGTGAGCACAAATGACATCTCCTCCCCCCCTTAATTTGCTCTGTTCCGGTCTTCGTGCCGATGAAACTTGCTAGCTATAGGTGTCTTCAATCATCAGTATGCGTGACCAGTATGCGTGACCAGTATGCGTCTCCCGTTCGAAAGGGCTGCATCTATAAATATGCATGTCTTTGCATATTTATAACCGCCATCCTTTCGAATTGTCCAACGTTATCCATGGACAACCCGAGTATGTGTAGATTGGGTTCGTTTTCCCTTATGCTCTGCTCCGGATCCGATGCGGAATTTCGTCAGTGCCTCCCTGTTGTTCTCCGGGTACACATCCTCTCTGCTTATTGCCGAGACGTGTATCAGGAGAACAACGGGGAGGTGCTGCCGAAATTCTGCGTCGGATCTGGAGCAGAGCATGGGAAAACGAACCCAATCTACACATACCCGGGTGGGATTAGGACCTATCTTTACCTATTAGCGTGTAGGTTGCATGGACGTAATAAAACTGACAAACTTGATTAACTGATGAATATAGATGATGAATTATATATATATTTCTTGTGTGTTTAGTAGGTAGGCAAGATGAGTGATCGTGCGTGGATGTACACCGGTCACCCTAGTCAGAAAGACATGACCATTGAATGGTTAACAAAAACCAAGGGGTTTCTGAGAGCCGCATTTGCAAATGGCCAGGAAATAACCTGGTGCCCCTGTGTCCGGTGCGACAACCATAAAAAGTGGACACGGGATGAAATGGGTAAACACTTGCAGAAGTGGGGTTTTACGCCTGATTATGCGGTGTGGAGATTTCATGGTGAGTCTGCCCATCCTGCCAGAGCTGAGGTGGTTCGTCGTCGCACCGACGAGCATGGTACCGGGATCGAAGACATGGTGCAAGACTTTGATGATGCTAGGGATTCGGACGATGAGATGGAGGAATCTGCAAAGGCCTTCTATGAAATGTTGGAGTCTTCAAAACGTCCTCTCCACGAGCACACTGAGCTTTGTCAGCTGGATGCCATCGCGCAAGTAATGGGTCTGAAGGCTCAGTTCAACCTGGGCAGAGAATGCTACGACGCGATGATGACAATATTTGGACGCTTTCTACCCAAAGGCCATGTATTGCCTGCAAACCTGTACCAGTCGGACAAAATCCTACGCGCGCTTAAGATGCCCTATGAGAAGATAGATGCCTGTGAGAATGGATGTGCCTTATTTAGGCTTGAGTATGCGGGCTTGAACTATTGTCCCATTTGCAAGTCTTCCAGGTATGTTGTGGTAGACAACGGTATGGGTGAGAAGAGTCAGACCAAAATCCCAGTTAATGTTCTTCGGTATATGCCAATCATACCAAGACTTCAACGTCTTTTCATGGTCGAAGAGACGGCCAGACAGATGACGTGGCACAAATTGGGCAAAAGAACCGAACTAGATGCAGATGGGAATCCGATGTTGGGACACACTTCAGACGCTTTTGCGTGGAAGCACTTCGATGCATTACATAAGGATAAAGCGGCAGATCCAAGGCATCCTCGAGTCGCCATCAGCACAGATGGGTTCAATGTGTTTGGTATGACGGCAACCCAATACAGTTGTTGGCCTGTATTTGTCATTCCACTCAATCTCCCCCCCGGAGAGATTATGAAAAGAAAGAACATTTTCTTGACGTTGATAATTCCAGGGCCCAACTATCCGGGGAAGAATATGAATGTGTACATGCAGCCGCTTAAGGATGAAATGCAAGAAGCTTGGGATAATGGGATCAAGACATATGACGCCGCTACAAAACAAAACTTCAAAATGCATGTGTGGTACATGTACTCGACGCATGACTTGCCGGCGTATGCGCTATTCGTTGGCTGGTGTGTGCATGGAAGGTTCCCGTGCCCCACATGCAAGGCAGCTCTTCAGTTCCGTTGGCTGCAGGCGGGTCGCAAGTATTCTTGCTTCGACTTGCATAGACAGTTCCTGGATCCTCGCCATAAGTTCAGAAAAGACAAGAAGAATTTCATCAAAGGTAGAGTTGTCAAAAACTCTGCACCACCTGCATTGACAGACCAACAGACCCTGGATCAGTTAAACGCTCTCGAGCCTGATCCAGAGCGTCCAGGATATTTCAAAGGGTATAATTCGGAACACGCCTGGACTCACAAGATATGCTTGTGGGATCTGCCTTACTTTAAAGACCTCCTTTGCCCACACAGCATCGACGTGATGCACACTAAAAAGAATATCGCCGAGGCCCTTTTTGGTACATTGTTCGGCATAGAGGGGAAGTCAAAGGATAATCCTAAGGCTAGAGTCAATCAGGAGGCTCTATGTGATAGACCGTTACAAAACATGCGACAACCGAAAGGAAAGAAGAACTGGAGGAAGCCAAAGGCATGGTTCAATCTTGGAAGGCCAGCTATGAGGGAAATGATCTTGTGGGTGAAAATGCAGTTGATGTTCCCCGATGGGTATGCAGCGAATCTAAAGAGGGGAGCGAGTCTTGACAAATTGAAAATATTTGGTCTCAAGAGTCATGATTGGCACATATGGCTTGAGCGGGTAATGCCGGTGATGTTGCGTGGCTTTATCCCTGAGGATGAATGGCTAGTACTGGCAGAGCTGAGCTATTTCTTCCGTGCTCTTGGTGCGAAAGAACTATCGCCTGACGTGCTAGATGAACTGGAAGAGTTGGCGTCGGAGTTGATCTGCAAGTTAGAAAAGATCTTTCCACCGGGCTTCTTTAATCCAATGCAGCATTTGATTTTGCATCTCCCGACCGAGGCAAGATTGGGGGGGGGGGGGGGCATGCAAAATCGTTGGTGCTTCGCAACTGAGAGGATGCAGAAGACGCTTCGAGCAAAATGTAAAAATAAACGTAGAATTGAAGCATCGATGGCCGAGGCATTCATTAATGAGGAGGCGGCAAACTTCGTGACATCACACTACGAAGCCAAGAATCGTCATTTGCATAATCCGAATCCTCGGTACAATGATGGCGACCGTGAAAAAGGTCGATCCAACCTCAGCCTATTCAAAGGGAAGCTCGCACCAGCCGGTGCTTCGAAAGCAATAGCGTTGGATGTCGAAGAATGGCGGACCATTTCGTTGTATATCTTCAACAACCTAACAGAAGTGCGACCGTACATCGAGTAAGTTCTCGGTACATTGTTTCGCAACTTCTAATTCCTTTGAACTGCTCTTATTCCCGGATATGTGATACAGTCGATACGTCGCCAAATTCTCGGATGGAGCGGTGATCCAAAAGGATTCCATCGAAGAGTATGAGCTTCTGGCAAAGCATGGAGGCGGCTATCCCAGTTTCATCTCTTGGTTCAAACAAACGGTAATTTCCATTAGACCATTTCATTTCTTCGTCTAGTTTGCGGCTAATGCAACAATCCTTTTGTATTAAACTTGTAGGCTAATTCAGAGTCTATGGGCGCCGAATTGAGACAAGTCGCTAATGGTTTTGACTATAAGGTCCATTCATTTGACAAATACGACATCAACGGGTATCACTTTCGTACTTTTGGCAAAGAGCTATCTATGGCCGACCGAAAGTCTACAAATTGTTGTGTCTCTGCTATCGGCGAAGGAGGTGTCGAGTATTATGGAAGAGTTGAAGCAATTTATGAACTTATATTCTTTGGTGAAAACCCACCAAACGTCGTAGTCTTCAAATGTTATTGGTTCCAGCCGAAGGAGACTAGAAGGACTCATGAACATATAGGGCTAGTCGAAATCAAACAAAGCACCCATTTAGATGTTCCCGATGTCTATATTATGGCTCAACATGCGACCCAAGTTTTTTATCTACCATGGGCCTGCCAAACTGATCCAAATCTGAATGGTTGGGATGTCGTTTATGATGTGTCGCCACGTTTTAGACCACCTCCCCTCAATGAAGATGATTATGAACCTCACATTAACCCAGACACATATGAAGGAGAATTCTTCCAAGAAACACGTCTTTCCAAAAAACGTTTCAAGAACCGTTCTACTTCACCCCAGAACATTGAAGTAGACAGCGACAGTGAATCCGACTTCACCCCTGAGCCGGAACAAGAACAGGCGGAAGAAGAAGAGGTTACTGCTGCGGATGACCTCTCAATGCTTGACCGATTACATAAAGGAGGCCTTCCACATGTTGTTCCCGATAGTGATGATGATGATGCATTTATTGATGATAGTGATGATGATGATGCATTTATTAATCCCAGAGCATATATAGACGATGAAGATTATTATTAGTTCATGTTAGGTATTATTCAATTTTTATTATATACATGATGATGATACACTCAAATTATATATATACATATTATTATTCATGTCGGTATTCAATTCTTTTTATGTTGTACTAATTTCGTTTACTCTTTGTCATGGCAGGTGTTGAAAGATGGTGGGCGCGGGTCGAGAGCGATCCGATGCTCCTTCGTCGGCGCGTGGTGGGAGTGGTACTTCCATTCCACCCCAAACTCTCCGGAGAGCGTTGTACGACAATATTGGGACACCCGAGGGTGCTTCTTCGTCGGCGAAGTTGCCGACCGGGAGAGGAGGTCGGGGGAAGAAGAGAGCTCCTAAAGGTACACGTGGTGGCCACGGGAGAGGTAGGAAGGCTGGTACGCCTTCCTCGCCGCCACCCCCAGCTGATTCACCCGAGCACGGGACTGCTACGGTGGACCCGTCTGAGGTGGAGGCTACATGGACTCCTGTCCACGAGCCTCGGGTCGACGATCCTTCTGTCTCAGACGCTTCGACCCGCGAGACTCCTGTGCCAGACGCTTCGTCCCGCGAGACTCCTGTGCCAGACGCTTCGTCCTACGAGACTCCACACGCTTCGACCGGATGGGATATCTGGCCGAATCTGCATCAGCCGGAGCCGAGTGGCCATGCTGATGGTGGCGGGGATCAGTTTTCTGATAGCGGGGACGAGGTGGTTGAGGGGACCACCGTCTACCAGCGTGGGTGTACACGGCTCCCGCCCGTGCCGGCGACCCACGAGCAGAGGTGGCCGATTAGGCCTGAAAAGGAGAAGTAAGTGCATTTACTCTTTTTAAACCTTTTGCCTTCACGTTTCTTCACATATCTAATGTGTTGGCTCTGTCATACTGCAGGGGTTGGATTCACGCCAAGGATGTCCGCAGGCCCAACTCCATCCTTGGTGTGATTTTACGGCATAACTTCCCGGGGTTTGTCACGTTGCCCGACGAGGGTAAGCTTCCAGAGTTAGGATTGAACTGGGAGCACTACTTGGCTGCCCCGGCCCCGCCGGAGGAGATGATTGACGATGTGTTGTGCCACACGAGGGCCAACATGGTGATCAGAAAGTTCTGGGTAATTTCTCCTTTACACAATAAAAAATCAATAATAGCTAGTTATTTTACTAATCAGTGTTGTCTCGTTTGATTGCAGACCTTCTACAGGTGTGAGGAGGGATACGAGGAGGCCGCGGCAAAGGTTATCGATGACGAGTGCAGGCGCCTACTACAGAACTTACGGCACGAGGCTCAGGTACAGGCTGTTCGAGACAACTACGTCTCGCGGCGTATTAAGAAGGACAAGTCGTTGTGCCGCGGAAAGTTTGTGCACAAGGAGCAGTACATGAAGGTAATTACCTATTCTTAAGGCCTTGTACTTAGTTTCCTTGCTTTGATTCGTAGGCGTAGCTCTCAAATTTCTCTTTACTAACTTAGGTGCCCCCGAGATGGTGTGCGGATAAGATGGATTGTTGGGAGGCGTTGGTGAATGAGTGGTGCTCTGACGAATGGCGAGTCGTCCACGACGATGCCAAGGAACGGCGTGCCCAAATGGAAGGTGTGCCACACCATCAAGGTAGCGCCAACTTATTTCAGTTCGGGCGGAACTGGGTATGTGGTTTGCTTCATGATTCCTGCAATTCATTCTTGATGCTAGCTTGACCCCTTTATTAATACTTTGTTCCTCTCTTGTAGGCGCATTACAATAAGACGAAGATGCCACAGGTGTATGACCTCTATGCCATGGCCCATACTGCCTCGTACAAGAAGGCCAAGGCATTCTCTGAGTCTGACCTCGATAATCACAACAACTTCACCAACATCTCCTCCCACAACAAGCTCGTGAGGTACAGAGATGTGGGGAAGGCGGTGAATGGGGAGGACTTCAACCCGAGCCAGCATCCTATTGATCCAGAGCTGGTGATGATAGCTGGCGCGGGAGGCCCCATGGCCATATAGCCATTGGAGATGGACTTATACGGTCTTCGCGCACTCTCCGGCAGATCAAGGCACGCCAAACGAGCTCCTCTCCTGAGGTAACGCCTCGTCCACGGCCAGTCCAGCTCGCCATCGAGGTTAGTCATACGGACTCAAATAGCTTTCCTCCATTACATTGTGTATGCGAACAAAGATGATTACAATGCTAACGAGGAGTTGTGTTGCAGGCTGCTCTGCAGAAAGAGAGAGAGGCAACCTAGGCGCTTCTGGCGGAACAGGCCCAGCAGGCGGCGGAGGAGAAGAGGGATTTGGAGGAGAGGACGGCTAGGTTGTTGGAGGAGGAGAGGGGGCAGAACGATGCGTCTCACCGGGCCATGTACGAGCTCCTCGTGGTAAGTTTCTTCTTCATATTAGCCAAATCATGCACTACATGTTCGTTTCATTAATAACCAATATGATTGACTTGTCAAAACCAAATGTGCAGTCTTTGTGCAAGAAGACTGGCCAGACCCCTCCGCCGATGCCAGTCATTACCACGGCTGGAACGGTGAGTTTCATTTCAATGTTCATTAGTTAGTAGTCTTAACATTTCAGCGTCATCATGCTAACGCAAATGATCTTTGGTGCAGCATAACTCCCGAGCCGCATCGCACGATCCTTCTCCAGGGTCAAGTAGTGCTCCAGGTGACACCTGCCCGAGCAACCCCGATGCTTCACCTCCGTGATGACGAGGACGGTAAGCCGTAATATGCCACTTACTTGGCTCATTTTCTCAAACAAAGACAAACTTAGCACTTAGACAAACTTAGCACTTAGACAAATGTCATATTTTACCTAAGTTAGCTTTGTTTCCTCTAAAAAGACATAGTAAGCTTACTTGCCTCCAAAATGACATATTGTACCTAAGTTAGCTCTAAAATGACCTATACTTAGCATTGTTTCCTCCACAATGACATAATAAGCTTAGTTAACTCAAAAATGGCATAATAGACTTGGTAACCTCATAGATGCCATAGACTTAGCTTATTTTCTTGCAAAATGACACAATAAGCTTAGTTAGGTCAAAAATGTGATAATTACCTAGGTTAGCTCTAAAATGACACAAATAAGCAATAAGAAGAAGAAAAACAAGAGGAGAAAGAGAGAGAAGAAAAATGCTTCTTCATCATCTTCTTCTTCTACTTCTAGATCTTCTTCTACTTCTTCTAGTATTCTTATTCTAACTTTCTTATTTCCAATTTTGCAGATTTGATTGAGTTCACGACAGCTTGCTTTGATGTAGTGCTAGTGTTTACTTTTTCTGTTTTCATTTTGTATCTATGAACTTACGTGAAACTTTCTACCTATGTATGAGACTATGTATGTATGGATGAAACTAATGTAATATGGTGAACAATGTGACATTTGATACTTTTAATTTGGTATAATTGTTGGTTGATCATATCCATATGGCAGGGATATTGTTTATGTGAAATATATATATACATATCACATATTTGCCTGTGAAAATTGTTGAATATAACAAAAACAAGCAAAAATGAGGCAATACAGCCTCTTTGCCGTCTGCCCCGGACGGCAAAGAATGCTATGCCGACGGCCACCGTCGGCAAAGAGGACACGTGGCAGCCACCTGTTAAACCTGGGAGCGCCAGGCCTGGGGCCATTTGGCTTCTTTGCGGACGGTGGCCGTCGGCATAGCAAGGGGCGGACGGCAAAGGGCTGGGCGGGGCCGTCGGGGGGCAGATGGCAAAGGCCTGTGTGGGGCCGTCCGGGGCAGACAACAAAGGACTGAGTGTTTGCCGTCCGGGGGCTGACAGCAAAGACTTTGGTGGGGGCCGTTAGCCACCTAACGGTGCTAACGTCAGTACTACGCCGTCCAGGCTCGTTGCCGTCTGCAGGCTGACGGCAAAGAATCTTTGTCGTCCGCTGTGCCAAGGCAGACGACAAAGGACCTATTTGCCGAAGTTTATTCGGCCCAAAATTTTGCCGTCCACTGGCGGACGACAAAGGTCTTTGCCGTCCGTGGTTGTGCCTTTGCCGTCTGCCATGGCGGACGGCAAAGAACCTGATTCCTGTAGTCTATGGTAATTCTTCTTACAATAATAATAGGAACACCTCTGATCTTGAGAGTAATATTAAAGAATTTATCAATGCGCAAAAGGCTTTCAATACTACGATAGAAGAAAAGTTAAATAAGATTGATGATATGTCTAGAAGCATTGATATAATTTCTCATGATGTTGAAAATCTCAAGTAGAAAGCTTTTGTGCCTAAGATTGATGAATCAATTAAAGCTTTATATGTCTCTATGGATGAAAGTAAGAAAAGAACCGCTATGCTTAAAGCTAAAAGAGAAATATTAGAAAAGTCGTTTTCTAGTGATTGCCTTCATAAAAAAGATGAAGATCTTAAAGTGATTGGTGTTTCTTCTACTGATTCCTTGTTTAGTAATATTAAGATTGATGATAAAGGGACTGAAGTAGAGTCAACTTTAGTTAGAAGGCGTCCCAATAATTTGGAGGGTGAAAATCTTGAGGAAATTTTTGATAAAAGTGGGTTTGAAGAGGTCAAAACTTTAACTAGTGATGTGCCCAGTATTTTGGATTGCAAAGACTGTAATTATGATAGTTGCTCTTTGATTGAATGTATTTCTTTGCTACAATCCATGTGTGAATTCACCCCATGCTTATGAGCAAATAAAGCTTTTACTAAACATATCGTTGATGCCATGATGAGATCTTTTGAAGAAAAGTTGAAGTTGGAGATTTCCATTCCTAGAAAATTACATGATGAGTGGGAACCTACCATTAAAGTCAAGATTAAAAATTATGAGTGATTTGCTTTATGTGATTTGGGTGCTAGTGTTTCCACGATTCCGAAATCTCTATGTGATGTGCTTGGTCTTACCAATATTGAAGAATGTTCTCTTAATTTGCACTTGGCGGATTCTACTATTAAAAAGCCTTTGGGAAGAATTAATAATGTTCTTATTCTTGCAAATAGGAATTATGTGCCCATAGATTTTATTGTGCTTGATATTGATTGCAATCCGTCTTGTCCCATTATACTTGGTAGACCGTTTTTACGCACTATAGGTGCCGTGATTGATATGAAAGGAGGCAATATTCATTTTCAATTTCCCTTGAGAAAGGGTATGGAAGACTTCCCTAGAAAAAGAATTAAGCCACCATATGAATCAATCATGAGGGCATCCTATGGATCCAAAACCAAAGATGATAATACTTGAATCTATGCGTTATGCCTAGCTAGGGGCGTAAAACGATAGCGCTTGTTGGGAGGCAACCCAATGAATAAATAAATTTTTGCTTTTTCCTTTCCGTTTTTGAGTGTTGACACAATTATGCCTCTGTTATGATTGTGTTTTTATGGTTTATTTAGTGTTTGTGCCA
Organism: Elymus sibiricus; assembly: GCA_039707655.1. Lineage (NCBI taxonomy): Eukaryota > Viridiplantae > Streptophyta > Magnoliopsida > Poales > Poaceae > Elymus > Elymus sibiricus. The sequence goes on from CM077663.1 coordinate 157,715,915, forward strand.
AGTAAAGCCTTTAGGATGATTCATGAGATGAGTAGAAGCGATACTGAATCTGAAACAGAAGCTTTGCGTCCAGTATATGAATTTTCATTTTTTGCTGGAACGTGATATTGAGCTTAAATTTTAACACAGTGTTTCTATACAAATTCCTTACGTTTTCCTAATTTGTCAGAATTTTTAGAGTTACAGAAGTATGGTTAGAATACAGATTACTACAGACTGTTCTGTTTAAGACAGATTCTGTTTTCGTTGCATTGTGTGCTTGTTTTGATGAATCTATGGGTTATATTGAAGGGTATGAGCCATGGTAGAGTTAAAATACAGTAGGTATAATGCAATAATAAAATATGAATGGGTTTGAAACAGCACCTAGAGTAGTGATTTGCTTTATTATACTAATGGATCTCACGAAAATTTTGTTGAGTTTTGTGTGATTGAAGTTTTCAAGTTTTGGGTGAGATCACGATGGATGAAGGAATAAGTAGTGAAAAGAGACTAAGCTTGGGGATGCTACAGCACCCCCAAGATATATCCAAAGAGAAACAAGCAACTAAGCTTGGGGATGCCCCCGAGTGGCATCCCCTCTTTCTTCTAACGACCATCGGTATTTTACTTGGAGCTATATTTTTATTCGTCACATATCATGAGTTTTGCTTGGAGCGTCTTGTATCTTTGCTTGCTTTGGTTGTTAGTTTGTCACTTGTATCCTTGCTGGACACACCTGTTTGAGAGAGCCAAGATTATGCTATGATTTGTTAGAATTGCTCTATGCGCTCCACTTAAACTTTTTGAGCTATAGAATTGCTCTAGTGCTTCACTTATATCTTTTTGAGCACGATGTGCTTGAATTTTTTTGTAGAAATACTCTCATGCTTCGCTTAGATTAATTTGAGAGTTAGTAAATTTTGAAGAAATCCTCTCATGCTTCACTTATACTATTTTGAGAGATGAAATCTTTATGTTCATGTGCTTCACTTAAATTTGTTTGAGCTTGCCAAAAAGCATTGGCAATATATGAAACTAGTCCCAAAGTGATAGATATCCAAGGAGGATATAATAAAAACTTTCATGAAGATCATTGGAAAAATTAAAATTGATTCTTTGTAATAGTTTTGAAACATGATGATAGTAATATGTGAGTCATGTTAGTGAGTAATTGTGCTTTAGTAGGAATATTGGTGTTAAGGTTTGTGATTCCCTATGCACGCACGAAAGTCAATAGTTATGCAATGAAGTTACATCCTACTTATTGTGCATTATTTGGTGTTAGTTATGCTCAATGCTCGCTTATGTGAATTTTCGTTTCTTGGTTTGGTTGCTTCTCAATCTATTTGCTAGCCTCCATTTGTACTAAGTAGAAATACTACTTGTGCATCCAAAATCCTTAAACCAAGTTTTGCCTTATGAGTCCACCATACCTACCTATATGCGGTATTTTCATGCCGTTCCAAGCAAATTTGTATGTGCCATCTCTAAATTTTCAAAATAAATTTTCTCTTTTGTGTGCTCGTACCGCTCATGAAACGGTGGGGAGTGTCCAATATTTTTCCATGCTAGATGTGTTATTCTCAAGATAAGTGTTTATTCACTTGTCATTGCACGAGAGTGCGGCGGTAATAGGGATGCCCATTCCCGAAATGAAAAATAAAAAATATTTACTTTATGTTATCAAATAATAAATTCCTTGGAAAGTGTTGGTATGGAAGGCAACCGTGGATACGGCCCGCCATGGAGAGTGAAAGTTTGGTGGAAAAAGGTATAAACTTTATTTTCTGTTTGGGAACCGCCTATGATATATCTAGCATGGAAAGTATTGTGAGCTACTTTGTCGTTTTCGTTGACAGGAAAAGCATGCCACCCAAAATATTTTTCTCTCTCAATTTAAACCTTGAGCTCTGGCACCTCTACAAATCCCTACTTCCCTCTGCGAAGGGCCTATCTGTTTACTTTATGCAATTTTTATTTTTACTTTGTTCTCCATCCTATCTTATAAAGCACCAACTAGGGGGCACTATGATCGTACTTGAGCATTGGGCATAGCTAATATTTGAGTGTGTTTCATGAATGGATCAATGATTGAGCATGATGGGCTAGGGATAACTTTCTTTAGTGTTGATATTTTGAAAGACATGGTTGCTTGTTGACATGCTTGAGTATTGAAGTCATTATGTTAAAACTAGACTATTGCTTTGAATCATTTAAAAGTCCAAATGTCCATGCTATACAAAAGAAAAGAATATGAGATGAACATGTTAGGCAGCATTCCACATCAAAAATTCTTTTTTTATCTTTTACCTACTCGAGGACGAGTAGGAATTAAGCTTGGGGATGTTGATACGTCTCCAACGTATCTATATTTTTTTGCTTGTTCCATGCTATTATATTATCATTCTTGGATGTTTTACAATCATTTTATAACAACTTTATATCATTGTTTGGGACTAACCTATTGACATAGTGCCAAAGTGCTAGTTGCTGTTTTTGCTTGTTTTTTACTTCGCAGAATATCAGTACCAAACGGAGTCCAATCGCGACGAAACTTTTTGGAGATTCTTTCTGGACCACAAGACACCCAGTGGACCAAAGAAGAGCTAGGACGGTGGGTTGTGGAGAGCACAACCCACCAGGGTGCGCTAGGGGGCCCCCGGCGCGCCCTGATGGGTTGTGCCCTCCCCGGGGCCCCTCTGCACCGCCTCTGATGCCTATAAATGTCCAAATATTCCGAAAACCCTAGGAGAGTCGACGAAACACAATTCCAGCCGCCGCAAGTTCCAGAACCTCGAGATCCAATCTAAACACCATCACGGAGGGGTTCATCTTCTTCATAGGTGCCTCTTCGATGATGCGTGAGTAGTCCACCATAGACCTACGGGTCCGTAGGCAGTAGCTAGATGGCTTCCTCTCTCTCTCTCTCTCTTATGATTCTCAATACAATGGTCTCTTGGAGATCTATTTGATGTAAACATCGTCTCCTTCGTCCCCTGTTAACCATCGATCTCAGATCCACAGCTCGGGACCCCCTACCTGAGATCCGCCGGTTTTGACACCGACAATGATCACATCTTTAGCCGTTTGCAACCAAACAATGTGTTGTTTGTTGAACAACAGCGACGCACGCAACCAAACAGCGTGGTGACTAGTTGATTCCCTCATGCAAAAAGCCTAATGCAGGCAACCAAACTACATGCAAATGTTGGTTTTAGCCTGCATTTGCCCAATCAGGCCCAACTGGAACAAGTATGCAAAATGCCCTAAAACAGAGATGTGAACCAAACGCGCCCTAAGCTCCTATATTCAACGCAGCGACTATATCACGCTTACAGCGAGTCGTATGATATGCTTGCCTAAAACTTTCTCCTCTCCACTACAGTATTTGTGTCGGCCCATTCGACGTTCGGCATTTTCTTCGGTTTCTGTTTCACATTTTTACTGTTTTTTCTTAAAAAATCGGGTTTCATAGATTTGTTTTCCTTATTTTCCCGTTTTCTTTGGTTTTTCCTTTCTCGATTTTCTTTGGTTTTTTTGTTTTGTTTATTTTTCCTTTATACGCTCGTTTTCTTTGGGTTTTTGTTTTCTGCTTTCTCTTCGGTTTTATTTGTTTCTCCCTTTGTTTTTGTATTAGTTTTTCTTTTATTTTCTTCAAAACATGTCGATATTTTTCTTACACGTAGTACATTTTTCTACGTGTTAATAATGCTTTTAATATATGTCTAACATTTTTTAAATATATTATTAACACTTTTCTAAAATATATGTTTTGAAGTCTATCGTTTTTATACAAATTATACTTTTTTGGGATACATCTAAACAATTTTTTATACACGTTTAACATATTTCATATACATGATTACCAGTTTTTTAAAATATATGTTACCATGCCTACTTTTTTGTATACATAGTACATTTTTCCTATACATCTTAAACATTTTGTATGTATGTTTAAGGTTTTCAAATACATTATTAGAATTTTTAAATATATGTTTTGATGTTTATTGTTTTCATACACATTGTACATTTTTTGTATGCATCTAAAATGTTTCTTTATATAGTTTCAACACTTTTCATATACATGATTAACATTTTTTCAAATATATGTCTTGATGACTTTTTTTTCCTACATGTCATACATCTTTCTTATGCGTCGGAATATTTTTTATACACGTTTAACATTTTATAATCTTTCATGTATATGTTTTTGAAATGTGTGATCATTTTTTAAATGTCACAAAGATTTTTGTTTTGAAAGCCATCGACATTTTTTAAGTTATGCTAGCAAAACAATTGCACTTCGTTAACATTTTCAAATTCTTGGTTTGATTTTTTTATTATATTAAGTTTTGGAAAATATTTATTGAAATATATATATATATAAACAAAAGTAAAACGAAAAACGAAAAAATGAAGAAACTACAAAAAGGAGCTAACGTGAAAGTTAGGCTGACCCATTACTTGCGGCTCGGAGGGCGATCCTTCGGCGACCTTCTTCGGTCTTGCTATAAGCAAACCATGGGCGCTGCCTATCGGTGCTAAAATAGGCGGATTGGATCACGGGTAGGAGGTCCCGAACTGGTGATCTTGGCATGATGGTAGCAGGAAGTAAAGGGAACACCAATTTATCTAGGTCTGAGCCCTCTCGAAGAGGTAAAGCTCTACGTCATGCTTCTGTTGTATTGATTGTAGATAGGATACAAAGTATAAGATGATCTACCTCGAGATCGTGTGAATGTCACCTAGTCTAAAAACCTTGTCTCTACGGTCTAAACCCCTCGGCTTATATAGACACCGGGGTACCTATGGTTACAAGTATGTCGGCTATAACTAGAGATAACATGCTGATAATTTGAATATGCCTTGAAGTGTATGCCAAGTCTTCGGAGGATTCCATCTTGAGTATGTTGAGGGCCATGACCTTCCTGGCCCACTCTTCAGTTGTTTGTCACGACCCGGTCCCTGATAGGGGCTTGTATCTCTCCGCTTTATGTGTCAGTCCCTGGATGAGTAGCTAAGACACACAATCGACGATGAAATACCAAGAATACATCACATGTCATATATTACATCGAAGATCCAGTGCTTTTACAATACACACTTGCTTAGCTCATGGGCTAGCTTATGATATAACCATGCAACGGAGATAATATTCTAGTCTTGTGACGTCCATCAACTCACATGCAAGAGTTGAGTATAGCATCGCAACCCTACTTCGTACCTTCTCTTCGATATGGTAAACCTCAACATGATACGTTGCAGTCACTAGGGTCAATACATTGATTTATTGGCAAGTCCACCGTTCATTGGAAACTTGTTCACCTACATGCACTTTGGCTGGTGGGGTTCAAGGCTCTTTGCAATAAAATAGTTTTGCCCTATATATATTTGATAGTGGTCTACTCTAATAGCTGGTCGTACCATATCACGTGGTAGACCTGGACATACCGTATCACACGGCAGTCCAATGCACACTACACCGCAACACTGAATTGGTGGCAATTAACTGCTGGGAGAAATACCTAAACAGGGGCAAAAGATCTGCCAGGAAACTTGTTATTGTTGGTAGAAGTACATCATGAAAGAAAAACTGCCGGCAGAACTTTAACAACAAGGGTAGACAAACTGTCGGTAACCATGTCCACGTAAAAGGACACAAAAACTACCGGGACAACTAAAGCACGACCCATTTTCTGCCGAGAGGTTGTCTTCGGCGCGCGAGACTGAAATTGTATTGGGCCTAAGCGCGCGCTCACGAGGGAAAGCCCGCGAGCGGTGAAATTTTGGCACCGAACGAAGCACGAGGCCCCAATCTCCCAAATCAATTTCTCCTCCAAATCGCCCCAAATAAACTCGGCCTGCCCTCCACCCCACCGCCGCCGCCCCGATCGCGACGTGCCCACGCCATGACCCCGAACTACCACACCCCCGCCTACGCCCCCAACCATCCCGAGTCCCCGACCACTGCCTTCGTCGTCACCAATAATCCACTACAGCGCCGCTGAGCATACAACTGACACGGATCTAAGCCGCCGCCGACCGACCCCATTGCCGTGCCACTCCACCGCCGACAACTGTCCTCCGCCTAACGTTCCATTACAACCATTGCCATACTCTGCGGGATTCCGCCCCCGAGGCCCGAGCAGGACTTGTCATCCGAGCAGCGACCATGGCCGCCTCCTCTACGTCCTATCCCCTAAGAAATGGGGCGTTCGTCCCCTCCCGTGAGCAGCTGTGCCTCCTCTACTTCCTTCTCCCAGCTGATAGCATTTGATAGGTGAGATTTGTTTCCCAAGTTTTGTTGTTATTCAGTGTCCAGTGTTTTTTAGTCATGAGGTGTAGTGTACTAACCCAAAGTCATTCATTGCAGGAGGAAAGAGTGAGTAAAGATCATGCAGGAATGAGTTTTTAATCCTGCTTAAATCATAGGCATAAATTTTGATTGTTTTTTGTGTGTAAAACTGCAAAATATGTCCTGGTGGTAAAAAACCAAATGCACTTAAAGCTGGCCACATTTGGAGATCTTTTTACAAGTTTATTGATTACTAATTTAGGAATTAGGAATTTCTATATACAACCAAATTTTATCGTCCCAGTATCTTGTGTATGTAGTATGGTAGACTGGCATGACCTTCAGTAATGTTAACAAGACCGTTGTCTCTTTAAAAACAATGCATGAGTTGATGCTTTGTTCGATCTTATCTAATAGCAAGTGTTTGTGATGCACTCTATAGGGATCAATTTTGTTGGGTGGCCGCCTGGTGGGAGCTACCGGAAGAACACACTAGCCGCCAAAGCCACAAAGACCAAGTCTGAGAACAAAGGTAGAAGCGAGGCAGGATGCTGCCATGTCAAGGTCAGCATGGAGCCCCATACCTAAGGAAGGTCAGCCTCAAGACTTAACTTGAGCTATACGAGAATCTTTCCCTAGAGCTCGAGAAGATGTTCAGCTGCTTCATCACTGGTTAGTGTTGTTGTTTTCATTTAATCAATTTCCAGCTATATATCCGCAGTGTTTTTTCCTTTGTTGTTTCTAGATGTAAGTTACCATTATAAAAATATTGGTTAATATCTAGCCTGCAGTAAATGTGAAGTTAGGAATGAGATTTTCCTTATATATTTTCTGCTAATGAAGCTCTCGAGAAGATAAAAAATGCAGGACTACTTTTGAATCCCGCTGGCTTAGTTATGGCTATGAAGCAGTCAATGACCACTAAATAATTACTCAGTAGGATTAACTATGGCATCCTTTTCAAAAGAGAGAAATAAATAATTAGATATGTATATTGCTACTTGAGTGCGAGAGTCCGGTCTTTCCTAAATGGTAGGAACACAAAGGTAAAACAACACATATGCCATTCACAACATTCATTTAGTATTGGAGCAAAAGTTGGTAACCTGCAGTTAGTCTGTTGATGTGCAATTTGTATACAGTATTTTCCATTATCGTTGTTCGTTACGTCCAGGTTTTCGCCCTCGTACGATTCTCCCTCCCACCAATGTTTTTCTCAATCTGAGTCCCACCTTCTATTTTCTCCAAGCTATTTTTTCCAACCGAACCGCACCACTCTGGGTTCACCCTCTCACACCATCCCGTCGTAGATAGGCAACCTTTTCCAGCCTGATTAATTTCCTAGAATCGATCATGCATCTTGACCTATTGGGAAGTTTGATTTTTGTGTCATCATGTTTTGGTATGTCCCCAACATAGTTTCATATTCATGTTGGCATGCAAAGCCAATAGTACCACACCAAGCAATCATATAAGTAGAACGTTAAATTCCCATTTCCCTATGAGATTTAATGATTATGAATGGCCAAGATTATACACAAAATTGGGTCATGGTGAAGCCTTTCATCAACTTCGAAAGTTCCACATAATTTGTTTTATTATTTTCTCTCCTAAATTATTGTTTCTTATGTTATTGCTATGTGTTAACATTTTCTGTTAATCATCTTTACTATAAAAGTAGAATTGGCGATTGTGCGTCGTTTTCATGACACATACTGTGTTGATCATGTGCTTTAATTTTCTCCTGAGCTTTTCAAAAGAAAAACAAATCTTGGTGAACAATCCCTGGTCTTTTGCTCTTCGTTAATTCACTCCACATGCTTAAAATTGAGGTTGATCTTGCTTTTGCTAAGTAGTACTCACATGTCTGAGGTCGAGGCAATACTTTCATGTCTTAGAATTAGTACTGCACATGCGACAAGTTGTATAATGGTATTTTAATTAGTGTCTATGTCTTATGATGTTGTCCTGTGGCAACACATGGGCATTTAGCTAGTATAAGTAATATTCATAGCATTACTTATGGAACTTTGTGTAACTATAGGTGTTTCCTATCTTCCTCTAAAATTGATGTATATTTTAAGGAAGAAGATTCATAACTAAAATCGTGGTATTACAGGCAAAACATGTTCTTGCAAAACATCAACAAGAGACATGCTCACAAATGGTTCTATGAACATTTGTGAGCAAAACATCAACAAGAGACATGCTCACAAATGGTTCTAGGATAGATGCTCTTAGGGTCTAGGAGTATGTCCTGGCCTATGAACATAAGGATGTTGATTGGATGCTCTTTGGCAATCTTCCTTGGTAACGAGTTCCTAAATTTTGTGGGTTGTGATATCCATGCACCTAAACTTATGATGTTTTATTATGAAATTCATCTCATACATGCAGTACTTCTGCCCACTTGGGCAATATATCTTTTGTTATTTTCTGTTGATGTATCTTTGGTTAGAAAACTTTCTTGATAGGAGATTTCGATAGAACTTGTAATATGGTAGCCTAGACTTGTACCACAAGTGGTTTACCCTTTACACCTGCCTTTCAGAGTTGATATTTGTAGTAGTCAAAACGTACTTTGCAACTTGATGAAATTTTAAGATACCCATGCGTGTAAAACTGGCTATTTGGGGTAATCAAGTCTTTCTAGTTCTCCATGAAACCTAGCTTGCCATTCCTTTTATTTTTAAAATGGAATATATATTGCCTCCAGCCTCTGCATTGGTGCACCCAGCCTTGCGTGAATCATAGTTTTGTTTGGATAATGTGTGGATAAGTATTCTGTGCATAATTGATTAGGAAATTGTATGAAGAGAACATTATATGCATCCCTAGAGACATTCTTATTTCCTAGAAATATATTGACATTAAATATTTAATCACTTGATTTAAATCTGAAACAAGAGCATCATTTTGAGTTTCTAATTTGTTATAGGTTAGGTTTCTCAAAGATACATAAGTTGATGGCTGTTTGGAAGATCTATAAGTTGCTAGAGGTTTGGAAGATCTACAAGTTAGTGGAGTGATAATATATATGTAATATGCCTTCTTTGTTGAACCTGGAGACATTGTGAACTTTTACTCTGCTCATTTTGGTGGTTGTTTTGGCACACAAGCCACCCTATCCTCATTTTGCTTGTGTGCCACAATTTTTTTATCTTGAAACATATGTACATATGTCTTTGGTCTGGTTATTATATTGAATGAGGTCTTACATATAACTTTGATGTATAACTTGTGATTTGACATGATTTTTTGAGCATACAGATTGGATATTAAATAAGGAATATGTTACCCATAACAATTTAGATTGCTTGTGAAAGCACACATAATGGCATACTACCTGTCGGGTAAACGTGTTTGTGCATGCAGTGAAATTGCCGACAATTGTAGTCCTACCCCACGACACAGTCTGTCGGGGGAAAATAAACTGCCGGGAGATACAACGGTCATGGTAGGGAAACTGCCGAGTTTTTTTTATCTGTCGGGAGAAGTAATCCCCTGTTGGGGAATGTTGCATGGGAAACAAAAAATTTCTGCGAACACCCAAGATCTATCTATGGAGATGCATAGTAACGAGAGGGGAGAGTGTGTCTACGTACCCTCGTAGACCGTTAAGCGGAAGCGTATATAACGCGGTTGATGTAGTCATACTCTTCATGATCCAATCGCGAGATCCAGCGCCGAACAGACGACACCTTCGCATTCAGCACACGTGCAGCTCGATGACGTCTTCTCCTTTTTGATACAACAAGTGAGGGAGGAGAAGTAGATGGGATCTCAACCAGCACGACAGCGTGATGGAGATGGTGGTGGAGCAATCCCGGCAGGGCTTCGCCAAGCGCTACCGTAGATGCGATCTGAGGAGAAAATGGAGTAACGGGAGAGGGAGGGCTGCCACCGGGGCATAGGGATTGGTGTGTCCAGCCCTCCCCTCCCCTCCACTATATATAGGAGTCAAGGGGCAGGAGGGGGGCGCAACCCTAACCCCTCCTCCAAGGGAGGGGGTGGCAGCCAAGAGGGAGGAGTCCTCCCTCCCCAAGGCACCTCCGAGGTGCATTGCGCCTCAAGGTTTCTGCCCCTAGCCGCATGGGCCCTTGGGGAGCTGGCCCAATAAAGCTAGGGCGCCCCCTACAGCCCATGCTGGCCTAAGGGGCGTGGTGGAACCTTCCTTGGACTTCCGGACCCCCCCCCGGAATCCTTCGGAACCTTCCAGACGCTTCCCGGTACAATACCGGCAAAATCCGAAACTTTTCCGGTAGCCAAAATATGACTTCCCATATATAAATATGGACGCGACTAACGTACGGTCGACTGAACATTAAGCAATAGATCCGCACGATCGTAACCCACCTCCCTCTTGCGACCCACACGCTCGATTCCGCCGTTTTTTTTCTTCTCTCGAAAACCGTATACGCCAATAGTAAATCGCTAGTGGTTTTCCTGGTTTTTGGCTACACATTATGAAAATAAAATAAAAGTGCTAGAAAGGGGACTTGAACCCAGGTCTATTCATTAGACTTTGAGCCCAATAACTAACTAAGACACCTTTAGTTGTTGTCTATTGTATATAAACAAGGTTATTTGAACCTTCTTTTTTCTGTCATATCAGCGATAATGTTTTTTTTACTTGGTAACTTTGGCATGACCAGCGTGATAACTATGACTTGAGCAACATGGTAACTATACTATGATAAGCCTGATAACTATAATATGAGAAGGTTAATGACTATACCATGAGAAACATGATAACTTTAGCATGGGGTAGTGGTAACTTCACACTGGGTATGTTTCGACAAAAAATATTCCTGGATGAAAGTTACCATGGCGTTTAAACTTAAGATATTAGGTCTGTGTCTGTAAAATTACCGATGAAATGTTTCAAAAACCTTTTCCCCTTGGATGAAAGATACCATGGTGTTTAAACATAAGACATTAGGTCTGTGATGCATAAAATTGTCACAAATTTACATGAAAGTTACCGGAGGAGTTATGTTTCAATGTTTTCCCTCGAAGCCAAAGTTAACATGGTGGTTGAACGTAATTTATGAGGTCCTCGGTGCATAAACGACCATGCTATTTACACAGAAGTTACCGGGACATGTTTCAGTAACGTTTTTCACATGGGTGAAAAGTTGTGAATGTGTTGTATGTAAGTTATCGGGTGTCTGGTGCGTAAATTACCACGCTATTTGCGCTAGGTTATGAGGGCATATTTCTAGATTTTTTCGCCCAAGGTGAAAAGTTATCAATGCGTTTATATGTAAGTTATCAGGTTAATTGTACGTAAGTTATCATCTTATTTACACAGAAGTTATCGGGGGTATATTGTAACTTTTTCACCTCGGATGGTCAAAAAAGTGGTATTTTATTTGAACTTATCAGGAGCCAAGTAGTGGGTGAGTTGGCTAGTGTGTTAAGATCTCAATATTGAAGTCTTGAGTTCAATTCTCAGCTTTAGCATGATTTTTTAGGCTATAAAACTACAATATGGAAACTACTAGCATCAAGATTTGTTTCCAACATTTTTTTCTCCCAAAAATTATCAGGCCTGCGATGTGTGAGTTATCAAGCTATTCGCACAAAAAATAACCGAGGGTATTTCATCAACGTGCCTCCCTCCACCCGGTCGCCAAATTTACCAAGACCGAGGTACATAAGTTATCAGGTCAGCGATGTGTGAGTTACCGTGATATTCACATAAAAGTTATCGGGGGTATATTTCATCACCTCTATGCGCCAAGGTTACCATGACTGGGCTGCATAAGTTATCAGGTCTCCGATGTATGAGTTACCATGCTATTCACACCAAAGTTACCGGGGGATATTTCATCAACACCCACCCCTACGCCAAAGTTATCAGGACCGAGTTATATAAGTTATCAGGTCTGTGATATGCGAGTTACCCTGATATTCACACAAAAGTGACCGAGGAGTATCCCCCCTGGTTGGCAAAATTACCACAGTGTCATCAACTCTAGATTTGTTGGTAAAATAGTCTACTTAAGTGCGGAAAAGATTGGACATTGCATTAACTTTTGTGCAAACATAGAAGAGGAGACAAATTAATAAGGTATTGTTGTTTTTCTTTTCCACTCATTTAATAAGGTATAAAAGTAGTCAAATCCGACTGAAATAATATATAAGAGTCTTAGCTCAGCTGGTAGCCTACCGTGGCTGCAACCAACAGGTCCCGTGTTCGATTCCTAGGAGCGCCTCGTTTTTATTTTTCACGCACGAGAATGGAAACCGAGCGGGAGAAGCGGATCGAGTGGTTGCCGGGTCGTACGGATCTGTCGCTAACGTCCAGTCGACTGGACGTTAGCTTTCTCGTATAAATATTTACCTCCGGACTATTCCGGAGCTCCTCGTGACGTCCGGGATCTCATCCGAGACTCCGAACAACATTCGGTCACCAACGCACATATCCCAATACTACTCTAGCATCAGCGAACGTTAAGCGTGCGGACCTTATGGTTTCAAGAATCATGTAGACATGACCGAGACACCTCTTTGGCAAATAACCAATAGCGGGACCTGGATGCCCATAGTGGCTCCTACATATTCCACAAAGATCTTCATCGGTCGAACCACAATGTCAAGGATTCATTTAATCCCGTATGCAGTTCCCTTTGTCCATCGGTATGTTACTTGCCCAAGATTCGATCGTCGGTATCTCCATACCTAGTTCAATCTCGTTACCGGCAAGTCTCTTTACTCGTTCTGTAACACAATATCCCGTGGCTAACTCCTTAGTCACATTGCTTGCAAGCATCTTGCGATGTTGTATTACCGAGTGGGCCCAGAGATACCTCTCTGTCATACAGAGTGGCAAATCCCAGTCTCGATCCACGCCAACCCAACATACACCTTCAGAGATACCTGTAGAGTACCTTTGCGATCACCCAGTTACGAAGTGACGTTTGGTACACACAAGGCATTCCTTCGGTGTCAGGGAGTTGCCTGATCTCATGGTCTTAGGAACAAATACTTGACATGAAGAAAGCAGTAGCAATGAACTAAGTGATACGATCAAATGCTATGCTTACGGTTGGGTCTTGTCCATCACATCATTCTCCTAATGATGTGATCCCGTTATCAAATGACAACTCATGTCTATGGTTAGGAAACCTTAACCATCTTTGATCAACGAGCTAGTCTAGTAGAGGCTCACTAGGGACACAGTGTTGTTTATATATCCACACTTGTATTTAAGTTTCCGGTCAATACAATTCTAGCATGGATAATAAACGATTATCATGAACAAGGAAATATGATAATAACCAATTTATTATTGCCTCTAGGGCATATTTCCAACAGTCTCCCACTTGCACTAGAGTCAATAATCTAGTTCACATCGCCATGTGATTAACACCCAATGAGTTCTGGGGTTTGATCATGTTTTGCTTGTGAGAGAGGTTTTAGTCAACGGGTCTACAACATTCAGATCCGTGGGCACTTTCCAAATTTCTATGTCTTACTGTAGATGCTACTATCACGCTCCACTTGGAGCTATTCCAAATGACTGCTCCACTATACGTATCCGGTTCGCTACTCAAAGTCATCCGGAGGCGACTCACGTCAAGACGCGCGCGGCCCACCTCACGGTCGCGGCAGAGGTAGGCAACTCCGGGCGGAGGCCTGCCGCAGAAGGGTCTGTGGCCCACGCACCCAGGATGGTGTCATCCCGCCACCCGGGGGGACTGCACCTGGTGCGCACAGAGACGACTCAGGGGGAGGCCAAAGCCTCTATACGGAGGCCTACGTTCCGAGCTACGTCATACCTGCGGAGGGCGCGGAGGATCAGGCGCCCTCTGCAGGTGCCAGCACCCTCCCGGAATAGGGAGATGTCCTGGACACTCTCCCCAAGCCGGGCATGGGGGCTCCCATGGAGGGAGCACCAGGCCAGGTTTATGCAAGCAGGGGAGAGGGGGGGGGGGGGGTCCAGGGAAGAGCGGGGGCGCGACGCGACTGCCGCCCCCACGAGCAAGCAGCACGCGGCCGAGCTCAGGACCTCAGGAGCGACCACCTGAGAGGGTCGGCAAGATACAAGCAGCGCGGGCCACCCGCGGCAACGGGAGCTCCGGCACGGACCTCCAGAAGGGAGGGCCTCATGAGGCCCGCAAGCCGAGGCCCGATCGGCGCCACGACGCCTCACGAGGCGGCTTCACCGACACAACACCTCTACAGCTGCGCTGGGTGCATTGCGCTCATGTTTGGGCCGCGGGAGCGCAATCCCGCAGCTACGCGGGGAGCAATGCACTCAGGTTTGGGCTGTAGGGGCGCGCAACCGCGCAACAATGCGCGGGGTGGCTCTTAACCGAGTTGGGAGCACCTGGGTCATGTGCCTGGGGGCTTGCCCAGCTATCTTCGGCCGTGACACTCTCACGTAATAATGAGTGGGCTGTATACGCCCGGAGCCCCCCGAGGACGCGGAGGGGTTCCATCCCACGCCCAAGTGGAAGCCCCATGCTCCGCGCTGGCGGACAACACTGCCCTCCAATGGCAATGCCCACGCAACGTGGATGCCCTACGCTCCGCGCTGGGGGAAGACGAAGGCGAAGACTAGCCTAGGTGCCAGACGCGGCTATTGCTTGCTTCCTTTTTATGTTTCGTATTGCCACTTTTTGAAATGAAGTTGAAGATTTCATGACTCTATTTGAAAAGGGGCGGGAATTTTTCTCTCTTCGCGATTCCTCTTTTTGACCTTGAAGTCTCTTTTCTTTTGGATTTACACCTTACCGAGGCCCATGCACCTAGGCCTCCCCTCGTGGCCCTCCAGAGCAGGCCGGCAAGGACCTGTTGCCGCGAAAGTACACATCTTTTAGCGGTCGGTTCCCGCTCGGGGGCTCCGGCCGCCGCCCGGCGCGGCATCACAGAACCTCGGGAGGCTCAGACAGCTCCCGGAGTAGCAGCTGGCGGAAAGGTATGGGAGCCACTTAAACATCGGGGGGGACTCCTGAGCAACGCGCCTCAGGAGCCACACTGGTCGCGTGGCCCCTTGCCCCTTTGGTCCCGTCTTGGTTTATCCGGACGCCCCAACGGCGGTCGAGGTATGCGCGGGACTGGGTTCCGTAGACATAGAGCGCCGCTTGAGCGTCAAGGGGGGGAGTTCCCAGGTAATGCGCCTCAGAAACCTCACCGATCGTGTAGCTCCGTGCCCCTTGGTCTCGTCCTGGTGATCCGGACGCCCCAATTGTGGCCGAGGCCTCGCCCCTTTGGTCTCGTCGTGGTGATCCGGACGCCCCAACGGCGGTTGAGGTCTGCTCAGGATCGGGCCCCGTCGACGCAGAGTGCCGAAAGGGCTCGCAAACCACCCCGCAAGCAATGAAGAAGCCTTCCCAAGCGGAATCCTCGACCTCACTGGATGCTCCACCTACCCCTCGCGGCGCTCGAGCTCGCCACGACCCGATAAGCTAAGTACACCCGCCGAATAAGGGCAGAACTTTCTAATCAGGTGATAGCCCGAATGCCGGGCAAGAGACGTGAGTGTTAACGTAAAAATACAGGCGCTACGGTCCGCTACGTAACCCCGTCAGGATTCTTGTGGTTCCAGGAGCAACGAAGGGCAGCGCGGGGGAAGGAGTCCGGCCACCCTAGGCGACGTGGCTAGGAGTTTGACCTTGGGGGTGGCACGAGGGCCCGCCCCGCGAGGGCCCGACCGGATGCCGTTGCAGGTCCTGGCGCGATACCCTCACGGGCCTCTCGAGGGGTGCCGAGGCGAGTCGGCAAAAACACGAGGCCCCGCGAGAGAGGCGGGGTCGCGCCACGCCAAACAAACAATCGACGGCTTAAAGAAAGAGGAGGAAGACGAAGGAGAGCCTTAGGCGGAGGAGCCGCTGTCGCCGTCCGGGCCGTCGCCCACCGCAACGCCGGAGTCGTCACCCTCGTCGGAGAGGGGCTCTTGGACGAACCGCTCCACCAAGGACTCCACGTGTGGGCGCACCTCGTCCCTGAGGGGCCTCTGGAGCTCATAGGGCACCGGCTCCATGGCGCGGAGGAGGTCGAGCTCCGGGGCGAAGCGGCGAAGGTTGGAGAAGACGCGTGTCAGCGCGAGGTCTAGAAGGTTGCGTGCACTGGACGCATTGTCCTCGTCCACCCGGGAGACGCCGGTCTCCAGCGCCTCCACCACCTTGCTGACGAAGTTGAGGTAGCCCCCGTCGCCGTGCACGCACGGCAGCGCGGGGGCTTCCCCGACGAACCGGCTCACCGCACCGACCGCGCGGTGGACGATGTCCCGATACTGCTTGGTGCGCTGCGCCTCCAGCATGTTTGCATGGGCCGCCTCATCCTGAGTGGCCTGCACGGCGTCGACGTCCCCTTTGACCTGGGTCTGGAGCGACGCCAGCTCCGCCTGAGCCTCTGCCTCACCCCTGAGCGCGTCCTGGAGGGCGGCCTCGGCATCCGCCAGCTGAGCCCGCAGCGCATCCGCCTCCTGCTGGAGCTCGTCGAGCCTATGCCTCTTAGGCGCAGGTGCCCTAGGAGGAGGGAATGATGAAGACCGGCGCGGCAGATGCGATTACAAGAAATGGAAGCGGGAGGCAAGGAACTTACTCATCGACAATGGCCCAGCGCCGGCGGGCTTGGGCCGGCCTTGAGGGCCCCCCACCGCTGCCTCTGGGAGCCGCCGGTGGAGCCGGGGGCTCCGAGCACTTCCCCGCACCTACCGCGCTTCCGCCGGACGCCATGGATAAGTAAAGGAAAGGATGAGGTCGAGGAAGATAACTTGGAAGGGAGAGAAGCGGGAGGACGCATCAAGATGGCAAGACCCCCGAGCGGGGCGGGTTTATAGGCGCAACCGCCGCCCGTGGGGCGTCGTGGGAAGTGGAGTCACCATGCACCCTGAGCGGCGCGTGCCAGGCTCGATCGGCGTGCAATCCTGTCCCACGTCGCTTCCTCTGCTCGCGTCGGGTCACATCTGCACGGCCCGAGGTGGGAGAGGACGCGAGGGGTCAGCAGCATTCAAAGAAGAGCAAAGATGGCCAAGGAGGTGCGCAGGCCTCACTCAGCTTGACTCAAGGCGGTTCCCGACGTCTTCGGAGAGCCGAGACGCCCACATCTCTTGATACGCCACACGTCAAGTCGGGCCCGCAGGAGATTGGGGCCCACGGCGCTTCGGGCCATCCTCCGTGGCTTCACCCAGAAGCCAGCTCGAGCGCGCCTCGGGCCCGGGGGCTACTGTCGGCGTTTTGGATACCGGGGTACCCAGACTTGCCTGCCTGCAGCCCGGGGGATGGCCCACCTCGACGACCGAGTACGGCCTAGCGCGGCCTCGCTCAACACAAGGCCCTCGCGAGGCCATGAGCTCGCGAGGGAAACAGCGCCAAGACCCGTGGGGAGGTAGGCCTCCCCAGGCCTCCTCCCGAGCGGCGGAGACTTCTAAGTAACGCACGACCTCAGGAGGCCAAGGGTGACGCCAGCCGGGCCAGGCGGGCGCCAGCGCGCCAGAGGGGACAGTTTCCCCTTTGGTGCAAAGGAGGCAGGGGCGCACGTGAGTTCCCAAAGCGCCCCCCAAAGGTTTCCACGTCGGTGCAACAAGACCGAGACCCCACGCCCTGCAGGACGGACGTCATCACCGAGCCCACCTCTGCATCACCACCGACTACTTTGTAGGCGAAGACCACCTTTCGTCAGGATAGGGTGTACCTCCTGTCCCCCTTTGAATTTGGCCGTTGTGGGATCCCTTCCCGCCATTGCGATAAGGGAAGAGGACCCGGGCTGCTATAAATAGAGGCTAGGCTGCCTAGAGGAAGAGGGTCGAGCATACGCACTCGCAGAGCAACACACCACTGTACTAGTTCATCCACAATCCACCTTGAGAGGCAATCCACCAAAGGCAGGAGTAGGGTTTTACGCTTCGCAGCGGCCCGAACCTGGGTAAACTCTTGTGTGCCTTCTTCTTCCTCGCCATCGAGCGGGGTTATCGTGTTGAGAGCTTGGAGGGGGCGAAGCTGTTGGGGAATCTCCGCACACGCCCCGGGGTTCGAATTCCTTAGGGTTTTGCGGAGCCCGAAATCCGACACCCTTATCTAGTCCCCGTTTATTCCGCAACTTTTGTTTCGAGTTACCAATATTAGCAACTGAATCGGTATCTAATACCCAGACGCTACTACGAGTACTAGTAAGGTACACATCAATAACATGTATATCAAATATACTTTTGTTGACGTTGCCAGCCTTCTTATTGTTGGAAATATGCCCTAGAGGCAATAATAATTTAGTTATTATCATATTTCCTTGTTCATGATAATCATTTATTATCCATGCTATAATTGTATTGATTGGAAATGCAAATACATGTGTGGGTACATTGACAACACTGTGTCCCTAGTATGCCTCTAATAGACTAGCTCGTTGATCAAAGATGGTCAAGGTTTCCTAGCCATAGACATGAGATGTCATTTGATAACGGGATCGCATCATTAGGAGAATGATGTGATGGACAAGACCCAAACTATGAACGTAGCATATGATCGTGTCAGTTTATTGCTATAGTTTTCTGCATGTCAAGTATCTGTTCCTATAACCATGGGATCATGTAACTCACTGACACCAGAGGAATACCTTGTGTGTATCAAATGTCACAACGTAACTGGGTGACTATAAAGATGCTCTACAAGTATCTCCAAGGGTGTCTGTTGAGTGGGCATGGATCAAGACTGGGATTTGTTACCCCGTGTGACGGAGAGGTATCTCAGGGCCCATTCGGTAATACAACATCACAATAAGCCTTGCAAGCAAAGTGACTAAAGTGTTAGCCACGGGATCTTATATTACGGAACGAGTAAAGAGACTTGCCGGTAACGAGATTGAACTAGGTATAGAGATACCGACGATCGCATCTCGGGCAAGTAACATACCGAAGAACAAAGGGAACATCATACGGGATTAACTGAATCCTTGACATAGAGGTTCAACCAATAAAGATCTTCGTAGAATATGTAGGAACCAATATGGGCATTTAGGTCCCGCTATTGGTTATTGACCATAGAGGTGTCTCGGTCATGTCTACATAGTTCTCGAACCCACAGGGTCTGCACACTTAACGGTCGGTGACGTTTCGGTAGTATTGAGATATATGTGTTGGTGACCGAAGGTTGTTCGGAGTCCCGGATGAGATCTCGGACGTCACGAGGAGCTCCGGAATGGCCCGGAGGTAAAGATTTATATATAGGGAAGTGGTATTTGGGTTCCGAAAAAGTTTCGGGTATTTCCGGTAGTGTATCGGGAGTGACGAATGGGTTCCGGGGGTCCACCGGGTGGAGCCCACCCACCCCGGGGGGCCACATGGGCCCAAGAGGTGACGCACCAGCCCCTAATGGGCTGGGGAACCGACCCCATAAGGGCCCATATGCCCAAGAGGAAAAAAGGTGGAGATATGAAGGAATAGGACTCCTTCCTAATATGAATCCACTTCCTAGTAGGAAGTGGATTGGACTCCTCCTTGCCCTGGTTCGGCCGACCCCTAGGGGAAACCCTAGGGAGGCTGCCTCCTCCCCCCTCCCTCCTATATATACTAGAGGAATAGAGCCCCCAAAGATACACGGCCACGTGCTAGTTCTCTATACTCTAGTTCCTCCACCAAATAGATTCCGATAGTGCTTAGGCGAAGCCCTACCGGGATAACTCCACCACCACCACCACCACCACGCCGTCGTGCTGCTAGAGATCTCATCTACCTCCCCGCCCCCTCTTGCTGGATCAAGAAGGCGGAGATCGACATCGAGCTGTACGTGTGCTGAACGCGGAGGTGCCGTCCGTTCGGCACTAGATCGGGACGGATCGTGATTGGATCGCGGGACGGCTTGCGATTTGGATCGCGAAGACGTTCGACTACATCAACCGCGTTTCTTAACGCTTCCCGCTTAGCGATCTACAAGGGTATGTAGATCCACTCTCCCTCTCATAGATGATCATCACCATGGATAGATCTTGCGTGTGCATAGGAAATTTTTTGTTTCCCATGGAACGTTCCCCAACACTTATCTGCCTAGTACTTGGGGCAGTTCCGCTTCCAGTGACCGTTCCCCTTACAATATAAGCACTTTGTCGGTGTACTAAGAACTGGGGGTCCCTAGTACCCAAACTTGTGCACGGGCAGTTGCCTCAGGCCGGCAACTCCTTGTCGGGCTCGCACCAGCCTCCGAGGCAAACCAAAGTCAAGACCAGGGCAAGACGGCCATGCCCTTCACCAAGTGGAATAGCCCGTCCATAAGCGTCCCCGACAAGGTTTCCAACCCGCCAGGCCGCCGCTCCACCTCACCAGGGACGATTGTCTACATCGGCTGAGGTGTCGAGCGGGCAGGCAGGTAGGCAGAGCTGGCTGGGGCACGTGGCTACAACGGCGGGCCTGTTGCAGCTTTAACGCCACCCGTCCCGCGGCTTGGCAGAAGAATAAGAGGTAGCTGGGCGGACGACACAGAAGGAGAGGCAATCCTTGCTGGTACACGTCGCCAGCGCGCCACCTCACGGTGCATTCAATGCGCTTGTCCTAGTCCGTCAGAGTTAGGTGTTTCACACTACCACTCCGACGACAGCCCCTGTAGCTGTAAGAGCGCACTATACACCTAGTAAATGACCATTGTAGCCCTTGTGGAAACCCCTTGAACTATAAAAGGAGGCCCATGGCTACCTTGACAAAGGTCGACACCCTGTCCATTTGCACACGTAGCAGCACCTCTCGAGCATCCTTGCCGGGTAGCTGCTCCCCTATATTTGGACCCAGATATACAAACACACAGACATGACATAGGGTTTTACGCTCCCGAGCGGCCAAAACCTGTATAAACCCTGCGCATAGTCATGGCCGACTGATGCTCTTTGTGCACTTGATGTCCCTGTCGAACCGTAAAGGGACCCCGCTGGTCCCATAGATCGTCGTGAATCACACACCCGACATCTTTGGCGCGCCAGGTAGGGGAACCTCCTGTGCGTGAATCTTCACCGACGTTTCTGCATGCCTTCGCCGACGCCCATGGCGCCCAAGAAGGCCAAGGGCGCGGCGACACGTGCCGCGACCACATCCAAGCTGCCATCCCAAGCCACCGATGGCGGCGACCACCATGCTCACCCCGTCGGGGAGCGCAGCCACAACACTACGCGGAGTTCCGCAAACCACGCCCCGGCCGCTGCCGCCGTGATAGCGGCAAACGCGCCGGCGGTGACTGAGGGCGACGCTGCTGCGGCGGCTGGGGCAACAGTCGCGGTCGCAGCGGCCACGGGGGCTGCGACCGTTCCTCTGCCGCACCCCTCGCAAGACGATCGTGACCGGCGCCCGCGAGATGGCGAACCAGAGCCTCCACCCGGACGGGGACCTCATGCGCCGCTCCCTAGGGGCTCAGGGCCGAGCTCCAAGACCCCCTCCCGACGAGGGCAAACGGCGGGCGACGGCACGGGAAAACGTTCCATTTGGCATTGCCAGGAGTAAGAGCGCTACCCATGCCTCGCCCTGTCCGGTCCCCAAAACCGCGGGAGAAGCTCTGGCGCAGGCCCAGCTTCTGCTAAACTTTTCGCCCACACCGGAGGTGATGGAGGAGTGGAGGGCGACCATACAAAGCCTGCTTTGCTTCGCCAACAACGACAAACCGGATGCGACGGGTTCCTCGCGCGTGCGACGCGCGGCTCCCAAGGAACCCACCGCCAGACGCGACGCCGGCGGGGCGCATACGGTGCAGTCTCCCCCACGGCAGCAGGGGACCTGCCGCTACACCGATGTGCAAGACAAAGTGTCTCAAGCATCGACGGACCCGCGACTGAAGCAAGACCAACGCCAAGTCCTAAAGGATAGGCGCAAGGAGGACGTGCGCACCGCCATCGAAAGACGGCGGGAAGCGCGTCACCAATCCGATGGTCGCGCGGATCCAACCGTCGACGAGCCCACGCCCGGGGCGCCATGCAGCTTACATTAGGAGGTCGGATGCCCGGCGTTCACCCGTGAACTACGACAAGTCCGCTGGCCCTCCAATGGGGCCTTCAAGCCAGAGTTGCTGGACAAATACGACGGCGCAGTTAGCCCATCGGAGTTCCTAGGCATCTACACCATTGCGGTGCAGGCTGCCGGGGGACGAGACGAGAAGGTGCTAGCCAACTACTTTCCGCTAGCACTCAAACCCAACGTGAGGAGGTGGCTAATGAACTTGCCGGAGGGGTCCATCTCTTCCTGGGCGGACCTGTGCAATCAGTTCGCCGGGGCTTTCCACGGGGGCCACAAGCTCCCGGGGCAACCCAACGATCTGCACGTGCTCCCCCAGGGGGACGACGAGACCCTCCGCAAGTACATCGAGAGGTTCAGCCGCGTGCAGTACAACATCCCGGACATCCACCCCGCCGCGGTGATCACTACGTTCCACATGAACATGCGCAATCGCCGCATGCGCGAGGAGATGAGCATCAACAAGGTGCGGGATGTCGCCGAGCTCTACGCTCTGGCTGACAAGTGCACGTGGGCCGAGGAAGAGAGGAGGCTCCCAGGGGATGATGCTGGCGCGGAGGTCGACTCCAACGACGACAAGAACGCACCTGCCTCCTCGAGGAAGGGGCGCACGCGCAACAACAAACACAAGGGCAAGGCAGTAATGGCTGTCGAGAGCTCCGGCAGGCCTAACGCCGACAAGAAGTCCAAGTCATAGGAGCCCGACAAGGATGTTGCCGTGTGCTCCGGAGACGACGAGGCCGCGGCAGGCTAGAAGACCGACAAGCCCTACTGCAAGATCCACCTCACCAAAGGCCACGACATCAACGAATGCCGCTAAGTAGAATAGCTTGCTGAGAAGCAGAAGCAAGAGTATGAAAGGTGCGACAAGGAAAAGGGCCGAGATGGTGCCAGTGGACCCGACAAGAAGAACCGCAATAGTCGAAGCGACCGCCACGACAAGGCCAAACAGCAGAAGGAAAAACCTGCTAGAGACCGAGGCGACAAATCCGACGATGATGATGACAATGACAAAGATGAAGAGGGATCTGACAAACAAGAGTTCGAGATGGCCATGGATGCCATGTGTGTTGACGGAGGCACATCTTTGCACTCCCCCCACAAGCAGCTCAAGCAGTGGGTCTGCCAAGTCAACCCGGCGGAGCCAGCGGCAGAGGCGAGGAAGCCCCTGAAATGGTCCAACACTCCCATCATCTTCGATGCTGAGGACCACCCTGACCGTGTCACCGCGGTCAGGTGCGTGCCATTGTTGGTCTCACCAATGATCCGCAACCTCAGAGTCACGAAGATGTTGGTCGATAGTGGGGCCGGCCTGAACCTGATTTCGCCCGATGTGATCAAGCGGCTGCAGATCCCCGATTCGGACCTCAAACCGATGGGCTCCTTCCAAGGGGTGGACGGGGGAAGATCTCAGCCGAAGGGGAAGATAACCCTCCTGGTCACATTCGGCAGCGAACTCAATTTCAGGACAGAGAGGGTCGTTTTCGACGTCGCCAAGATGTCGCTGATACGTCTCCAACGTATCTATAATTTTTGCTTGTTCCATGCTGTTATATTATCATTCTTGGATGTTTTACAATTATTTTATAACAACTTTATATCATTTTTTGGGACTAACCTATTGACATAGTGCCTAAGTGCCAGTTACTGTTTTTGCTTGTTTTTTTACTTCACAGAATATCAGTACCAAACGGAGTCCAATTGCGACGAAACTTTTTGGAGTTTTTTCTGAACCAGAAGACACCCAGTGGGCCAAAGAAGTGCCAGAGAGGTGGGCCGTGGAGGCGACAACCCACCAGGGCACGCCAGGGGGCCCCCGGTGCGCCCTGATGGGTTGTGCCCTCCACAGGGCCCCCTCCACCACCTCTGACGCCTATAAATACCCAAATATTCAGAAAACCCTAGGGGAGTCGACGAAACACAATTCCAGCCGCCGCAAGTTCCAGAACCTCGAGATCCAATCTAACACCATCACAGAGGGGTTCATCTTCTTCATAGGTGCCTCTCCGATGATGCATGAGTAGTCCACCATAGACCTATGGGTCCGTAGGCAGTAGCTAGATGGCTTCCTCTCTCTCTTTTGATTCTCAATACAATGGTCTCTTGGAGATCTATTTGATGTAAACTTTTGCGGTGTGTTTGTTGGGATCCGATGCTTTTTGAGTTCATGATCAGTTTCTATCCATGAATATTATTTAAGTCTTCTTTGATCTCTTATATGCATAATTACTTATAGCCTTGTATTTCTTCTTCGAATCTTTGGTTTAGTTAGGCCGACTAGATCGATTTTTCTTGCCATTATCGTTGGCATTAAGGATAACAAGATGGGGTCTATTCCTACATGAATAGATCTTGTCTACATCATGTCATTGTTCTTATTGCATTACTCCGTTTTTCCACGAACTTAATACACTAGATGCATGCTGGATAGCGGTCGATGTGTGGAGTAATAGTGGTAGATGCAGGCAGGAGTCGGTCTACTTATCTTGGACGTGATGCCTATATAATGATCATCGCCTTGGATATCGTCATGATTTTTTGATATTCTATCAATTGCCCAACAGTAATTTGTTCACCCACCGTGTGCTATACTCATGAGAGAAGCCACTACTTAAACCTACGGCCCCCGGGTCTACTTTTCCAACATATTGCTTTCCGATCTATCTTTTTTCCTCTTTGTTTTTAGATCTACTAAACCAAAAAACCAAAAATATATTGCTGCACTTTTTATTTGCCCTTTTTATTTTGTGTTCTTGAGAGATCTATCTCTCCTATCTATCACTACCTAATCTATCTTTTTACCGTAGAGAGATTGACAACCTCTCTTTCGCGCCGGGTTGCAAGTATTTGTTATTTGTGTGCAGGTGCTGCTTATTGGGTGGTGGTGATCCTCCTACTGGTTCGATAACCTTGGTTTCATAACTGAGGGAAATACTTACCGTCGCTATGCTGCATCATCCCTTCCTCTTTGGGGAAATACCGACACAGTCTCAAGCCACGTCAGTCGCTGCCGTATAATGGGATCCTGGGCCGCCCGGCACTGGCGAAGTTCATGGCGGCGTCCCACCACGCCTACAACACGCACAAGATGACAGGGCCGATGAGCATCATCACCGTCCATGCCGACAAAAAAGACGCGGTCCTCTGCGTCGACAAGCTCTACCGGGAGGCAGTGGCAGCGTCTGCTGGCGAGGCACTCGCTCCTGCCGGCAAAGCACCCGGGGGGAAAGAACAAGGACAAGATCTCTGGCAAGGCTCGTGAGAACTCCGGGAAGCGAATGACAGAGTGCAGCACGCCCGTCGAGGACTTACCAGAGACCTCCGCCGGCAGGAGCAAGAAGGGTAAAGTGACCATCCCCAAGACGAAGCAAGTGGCCACACGGGAGGAAGGCGAGGGCGGCACCTTCACTATAAGTGCCACCCTCGACAACAAATAGGAAATCGTGCTCGTCTCCTTCCTGCGGGTGAATGTCGATGTGTTTGCCTGGCAACCGTCTGACACCCCCGGTGTTCCCAGGGTGGTGATCGAGCACCACCTTGCTGTCTGTCCCCACGCGCGAACCGTCAAGCAGAAGGTCCGAAATCAAGCACTAGAACGGCAAGAATTTATTGCCGAAGAGATCAAGAAGCTGGAAGCAGCAGGCCTAGTCAGGGGTGTACTCCACCCGACATGGCTAGCGAATCTCGTGGCGGTGCATAAGGCAAGCGGGAAGTGGAGACTCTGTATCAGCTTCACATATGTCAACAAAGCCTGCCCGAAGGACCCCTTTCCCTTGCCACGCATCGACCAGATAGTGGACTCAACCGCCGGCTACGACCTGTTGTCGTTCCTCGACTCATACTTCGGTTATTATCAAATCTTCATGGCCGAGGAAGACGAGGAGAAAATGGCGTTCATCACTCCCTGTGGCACATACTGCTTCAAGCGTATGCCGTTTGGTCTGAAGAGCGCCGGTTCAACATTCGCGAGGGCCGTCCAGCTCGGCCTCGGACCACAGCTGCACAGGAATGTGGAGGCCTACATGGACGACATTGTAGTCAAGACCAAAGACATGGCCACACTGGTCCAAGATCTGGAAGAGACCTTTGTGAATTTACGCAAGATCAACTTGCAGCTCAACCCTGAGAAGTGCGTATTTGGGGTCCCTTCCGGGAAGCTCCTCGGTTTCTTCATATCTCAGTGCGGCATAGAAGCCAACCCCGCCAAGATTGAAGCGATCGAGTAGCTGGAGGCACCAAAGCGTGTCAAGGACGTATGGCGGCTGGCAGGCTGCATCGCCGCCCTCAGCAGATTCATCTTCAAATCTACGGAGCGTGCCCTGCCATTTTTCAAGATCCTGAAGAAGGCTGGACCGATGACGTGGACTCCAGAAGTAGAGGCGGCATTGCAAGACCTGAAGAAATACCTGTCCTCAGCCCCCGTCCTAGTTGCGCCCAAGCCCGAGGAGCCGTTGCTATTATATTTGGCAGCGACGAACTAGGTGGTCAGCGCGGCACTAGTGGCGGAAAGGGAAGCCGAGGACGATGAACCAGCGGCCTCCAAACCTATAGCTAGCGAACAAGAGCCGACCCGGGTGAGCCAAGAAGTCGACGCGAAGACAGCACGGGAAGCGGAACAGCGAGCGCTGCAGAAGACAAGGGTGGTGCAGCGACTGGTGTACTTTGTCAGCTCTCTCCTGTAGGGGGCCCGGTCAAGGTACTCTGGGATTCAGAAGCTGCTCTTCGGCCTCCTCATGGCCTCCCGAAAGCTACGCCACTACTTCCAAGCGCACCGCATTACAGTCATCACCCGCTTCCCGCTGCAGCGGATCTTGAGGAACCCGGAAGCAACCGGCAGGATTGTTGAATGGGCCTTGGAGCTGGCCAGCTTTGATCTGAGTTTTGAAAGCATGGCAACCATCAAAAGCCGAGCACTGGTAGAGTTCGTTGCTGAATGGACGCCGACCCCAGACGAGGAAACCCCGGAGACAGCCCTTCACGGCAAGGAAACACCTCAGGTAGGGATCATGTACTTTGATGGGGCTTTCTCGCTGCAAGGTGTCGGTGCAGAAGTGCTGCTCATAGCACCCACCGGAGAGCACCTCAAGTATGTGGTCCAAATGCACTTCCCTTGGGAGGTGTCGACCAACAACACAACTGAGTATGAGGGTTTACTTGTCGGGCTGCGGATAGCGTCGGATTTGGGAATCAAGAAATTGATTGTCCAGGGAGACGCACGGTTGGTTGTGCGCCAGGTCAACAAGGATTACGAGAGCCCCCTGATGGAAGCATATGTCGATGAAGTGAGGAATTTGGAAGCACGTTTTGACGGTCTATAGATGGAACACGTCCCCAGGGCAGAGAATGACATTGCCGACGACCTGTCGAAACGGGCAACTCAGAAGTCGCATGTGGAACTAGGCACCTTTGTGCTCCGACTCACTCAGCCATCAGTCACACAATCAGGGCGGCAGACCAAGAAGAGGGAAGATCAGCTCTGGCGACTATTTCCCGGCAGAGCCACCGGTGGCCGCCAAGAAGGTTGCCGGAGATGACAGAATGCTTGACGATGAGCGCCAAGCCCCGGCGGGACAGGCGGTCCCCGCCGTCGAAGCTAGCACTCCCGCGGTAGAAGAAATGACTTTAGTCCTTGTGGTCGAGCCACGGGCTCCGACAAGGGCGCAATAGATTGTCCAGTACCTCCAGATAGGAGACCTCCCCGAAGAGCAAGAGGAAGCCGAGAAAGTAGCCCGACAGTCGAGCATGTACCAGTTTGTGAACAATGATCTGTACAGGAGGAGACCGAACGGGGTGAAATTAAGGTGCATCGCTAGGGAGGAAGGACAAAAGCTGCTGGCGGAGATACACGAGGGGATCTGTGGCTCCCACGTAGGATCAAGAGCCCTTGTCGGGAAGGCGTTCCGGCAAGGCTGTTACTAGCCCATGGCCCTTCAAGAGGCCTTGGCGGTGGTAACAACGTGTGAAGCATGCCAATACCACGCCAAGCAAATACAGCAACCAACACAAGCCCTTCAAACCGTGTCGCTCTCCTGGACATTCTCGGTCTGGGGGCTCGACATCGCCGGCCCCCTCCCCCGTGCTACCGGGGGCTTCGAGTTCTTGTTCATCGCTATTGACAAGTTAACGAAGTGGACCAAGGTTGAGCCAGTGAGAAAGGTAACGGCGCAAGCGGCGGTCATGTTCCTCAGAGGGATTGTTTGCCGTTTCGGGGTCCCCAACAGGATCATCACCGATAACGCACACAGTTCACCAACAACACTTTTATGCAATAGTGTCAAGACATCGGCTCCCGGATCTGCTTCGCCTCGGTTTCCCAGCCCAGGAGCAACGGGCAAGTAGAGAGGGCCAATGCTGAAGTGTTGCGGGGTCTCAAGACGAGGACTTTCAACAAGCTGCGCAAGCATGGAAGGTGCTGGATTGATGAACTGCCAGCGGTTCTTTGGTCGATCAGAACGACGCCAAATCAAGCCACCAACGAAACCCCCCTTTGCCCTGGTCTACGGGGCAGAGGCAGTTATCTCCAAGGAACTCACGTATGGGTCACCGAGAGTGTAGGCCTTTGACAAGGACCAGCAAGAGCGGCTACGGCATGACGATGCCACACTCCTTGAGGAAGATCGTCTCTAGGACGCACTGCGCGCCGCTAGGTACCAGCAGGCCTTGCGCCGCTACCATAGCCGTAAAGTGCGCGCCAGGATTGTTGAGGAAGGCGACCTTGTCCTTCGACGGATTCAGTCCGCGAAGGGGGCAAACAAGTTGACGCCGAAGTGGGAAGGCCCTTACCGGGTGGTACGAGTCATCAGGCCTGGCGCAGTCCGCCTGGAGGCCGAAGATGGCACCCCGGTGCAGAACTCGTGGAATATCGAGCATCTTCGCAAGTTCTACCCGTAAGGCGGGGTTGTCGGGCTCCCCGGCAACCACTTTTGTGCAAGTCTCGCAGCAATGCGTGTAATCCTTTGTGCAAAGCCAGGTGATGACCCTGTGCGCAGTCAGTAAAGCTAGATATCCCGCAACTTTTCTCCTACCTAAGATACATATTTGCATTATGTTTCGCTATGCGGGTCATTGCGGTAGCTCATTGCCAGCACAAGGTTGTTATCGGACCACTAAAAGCCCATAGCGCACCCGATTTTCTCTTCTTTCTTTTTCTCAAAAGGAAGCAGGATTACTCCCCCCGCGCGCAAGTCATCCCGGGGGAAGAAGGGGACAGCAAGGGCGGACGCGTTCGGCGCGGCAACCTCTCGGCAAGAATGAGAAGATCAGTGAAACCCTTACTCTTTCCCTGCGACGAACTGCGGCCTGAGGAAAGACCTGCACGCGGGTGGGCCCTTATCGAAATCGTTGCGCGTCGGGGGTTGGAAGCATGCCCAACCCCCCGTATAGTCATGACGAGGACGAGAAGGGAACCTTGCCGAAAGTGGCGCTACGGGAGAGTGCTCGGGATTTATCCTTAGAAGCGCCCCTCGATAAGACGACCCACATCGGCAAGGGTCCCCAACAAGCATAAAAGTCAGAAAGGCATCGCAACATACTTCTTTCGCAAAGAAGGGAAGGAAAAGAGGGATTAACATGCAAACATACAAGGAAAATCCTTGATATATCTATAGTACCCAACGTTTTTCTTTGATTTTCTTTCAGGACTTCGTCGGGTACAACCTGAATACAAGAGGTGAGCCCCGAGCTCAGTGGCGGCGGTAGCGAGGTCAAGTCGGAGTACGATTTCCTCTAACGCCGCCGCCGTCCAGAGGGAGATCGACCACTACGACATGGCGATCAATCGGAAACAAGGACCCACAAGCGGGGCCTTGCCTTCCGAATCCCTCCAAGGCGCCGACGCGCCCTCCAAATCCCTCCAGGACGCCGGTGCGCGCTCTACTCGAAGTCATCACCCTCGATCTGGACACCGAGGGCGCCGTCGTCGTCGTCACTGCCACCGGAGGAGCCAAAGTCGCTGCCCCTCGAGCCTCCCACGCAGCACTCCGGGCAGGCCCCCAGGGCCCCAAAGGACTTCACGGAGAGGGTGGCGGAGCCATCAAACTCAAAGTGAAGAAGATGCCCGGGGACGAACCCCCGGGAGCGGGCGAATGATTTCCACCCCCGCGTCAGGAACACGGCACTGCCGATGGAGAGGTCGACGGCCTCCCAGGCGGGACCATTGCAGCAGCGATCCACCCGCAGCCATAGCCCCTGGGGCGGGTTGTCCTCCATGGCCGGGGCGAATGGGTCAGGGAGGCGCAACCAACTCCGAGGGCGGCGGGGGACCGCCACGACAAATTCTTGCGCCTCATCTCCAGCATGGATACCTGCTTGGGGTTGAGGGAGAGGCGCACCGCCGCGGCCACCACCGCGGTTCGATGAGGCTGCCTGACCTCCAAGGCCGCTGCGCACCGACGGGGCCGGCAGCCCGTGAAGCGCAGACGCTGACCGGCCGCGGGAACTGGACCCGACCTCCACTGCCGTCACCACAATGCGCACCGGGCTTCGGGGGCTGTCCCTCCCGGGGCCCCTAGGACCTTGAGCGCGACCACGGACCCTCGCCATCGAAGAGGGAGCGCGCTGGAAGTGGTGGCGAAAGAAAGAGGGAAGGAGCACCAAGCAGCTAAGGAAGAGCACGGAGTCGTGGATGAGTGGCGCCCTCTCTAACCCCTCCCTATTTATAGGGACAAGAGGAAGAAGAGGGGGCGACTCTTCAGCGACCGCCTGTAACACCCAAGATGCAATCCTATCCTTATTTTGGCACGAGGGCCTCGACAGGGATATAAGCGCATCTCGTCATTTCGCAAGAATGGATATCATTACAAGTACATGTAAATAAGAGATGAGTATATGGTATTGGCTTACACTCGCCACAAGCTACATCAATACAACAACATATACAACCATCATATAGAAGAGCAGGGTCCGACTACGGACAAAAACAAACGATAAAATGACATCCATCCTTGCTATCCCAGGCTGCCGCCTGGAACCCATCCTAGATCGATGAAGAAGAAGAAGAACTCCAAATCAAACAAGCATCACGCTCACGTCAAATCATCGCATTACCTGTACCTGCAACTGTTGTTGTAGTAATCTGTGAGCCACAGGGACTCAGCAATCTCATTTCCAAGGGTATCAAGACTATTAAAGCTTAATGGTTGAGATATGGTTAAGTGGTGAGGCTGCAGCAAGCACTAAGCATTTATTTGAGTGGCTAACTTACGAGTACAAGAATATAGGGGGATGATTGTCGCATAAACGGACGTGAACTAGTAATGATCTCTAAGAGATCCTGAACACCTACTTACGAACAAACATAACCCTACCGTGTTCTCTCTCGGATAAGGACTCATGAGAAGAGACAGTCATGGTTACGCACACGGTTGGTGTATTTTATTTGAGTTTACTTCAAGTTTGCTATGACCGGGTGTTAAACAAAGTTTCCAAGTTGCCACGTAAACGCGGGCATGGTTTTCCGAAAGATTTAACCCTGCAGGGGTGCTCCAACTCATCCATCACAAACTAACCACACACCGCGGGAATAACCTCGACCACGAATCTCGTGATCTTCCTAGGCAATTCCGTTGGAAAACCTCAACCTCGAGATAGCCCAAAGTATCGGAATTCCTCGCACAAGACGTTCGAGAAAGGTAAAACAAATCCAGCAAGGCCGCCCAGCGTGTCGACGATCCCGATAGGAGCCGCGTATCTCGTTCTCAGGACACGACGGATAAGCACAACGTACAGTGGCCTAATAGACATCACCCGAGTTGCCCCGGGTTGGCCCCGCACACAGCTCTAGTTTGGACCAACACTCATGAGGAGCACTGGCCCGGGTTGTTGATTAAAGATCCTCGGGTTAATTACTCCCTATGCAGGTTTATTAGTTATTAGGCAAATGTAGTACCAATGTTGGGTCTTGCCAGACAAGTTTTATCCTAAAACGAAAATCAAGGGGGTCCCCATAACAACCCCGAGCATGTTAGGAGCGCTCAATTATGGAACATAACACCGGTACACAAGTAACTAGGGCGGCAAGAGTGTAACAAAACACCGAGCAAAAGGCAAGCCTTCCACCCTTTACCAAGTATATATGTGCATTAAATTAAATAGCAATAATATTGTGATAGCTGGAAACAATTGCACCTGCAACTAGCAACGCTATAAGAAGGGCTAAGCAAGCGGTAACATAGCCAAACAATGTTTTGCTGGGATGTGGAGGGGTTAGAGGCTTTTCATGACAATTTGGGAGGCTTGACATACAAGTGGTAGGTAGCGAGATAGCGATAGAAACGAGACATCTAGCATGGCAATGATAGTAATGGTATCTAGGGAAATGATCATCTTGCCTGAGATCCCGCTTGGAAGAAGAACGAATCCATGAAGAAGACGAGCCAACGTAGTCGAACGAGTCCTCACACTCCGAACGCTTTCGGAACTCTATCGAGAAGAAGCAATCCGAAAACAACAATCAACACGTGATCAACACCACAACATATGCATGACATGATGCACTTAAAAAATAATGCATGTTATGCATGACATGGCAAGCACAACAATCAACTTCCACACATTAAGTGAAGCTCAATATGTAACGAGTTGCATATTGACGAAACTCCACATTCGAATATTTAGTTCACTCTCGTTTAGATACACAATAATATTAAATGTTGTTAAACATGGCAAGAGGTGAAGCATAAGTAAACTACACATCTAGGCAAGTTTAAATGAGGCCGGAAACAACATATAGCATTTCCGAAACGACCCCATAGGTGAATTTCGAAATTGGTCCATATCTGAACTAATCATGTTTTATATTTATTAAACAGGAAAATAAAGTATACCATGCAATTCTACATGTCATTCTAGTCAATTTACATATATGGAACATCTCAAACGGAGCTACGGTCTAAAAGATATGACCTTCACAAGATGAACATGACATGAATGCAAAATGCATGAAAATTACAACCACAAACATTCCAAATCATGAATGCAGCAAGATATTATGATAGTACATGAAAATCTAAGCAAGTTTCATATATGGCATGACCAAAACGGAGCTACGATTCAACCACAATCACCAATACAAGTTTTAGTTCAAATCTGTCCAAAACAGCAACATGGCATATAGCACGCATGAAAACAACAAGCTACAAGATTCTAAAATGCACAAAATAAGCATGGGGCAGTAGCATATAACACACACTTCATTTCATCTTCACATATCATACTCAAAAGAGTCATGGAACACATGGTAGGAAGCTCACAACATGGCAATAAAATATAGCAGATTAGGACTTAGTGAAAACAACAGTTTTTAGCATATCAGTTTTTCACGGAGGCATATTGGCAGCAGCAAAACTATATGCTACAGGTTATATATTGGCATGAAACTTAACAACATGGTAGTAGACATGATGCACTACAAATCATACCATGGTAGTAAGGTCTAATTATGCATAGAATCATGACTAGCATCATCACAACATGGCATTATGAAGAAAACAGATTCTCAGACTTAGTGAAAATTAGAGTAGACATGAGCAGCAGTTTTTAACAGATTGACATATTGGACAACATAATTAATTAAGATGCTAAACCTATTCATGCAAACTATTGGCACAAGATGATAGGCAACATCATGCTTAACAAAAGACTCCTTGGTGGCAACCACAAAAGACTCCTAGATCAATAGCAAATCACATGACAACATGGCAACAAAATAACAGTTTCAGACTTAGAAATATTTTGGACCCTCAAAACAGCACATTTTTATGGCATGTTGGGGACAAGGAATCACCACCTAAACATGGATTATCATGGCAAACAAAATGACCAGGGGAAGTGAACATGTCAAAGGGCATATCTCATGTTCAAAATAATTCATATGATGCATGGATTTAATCACACGAAAATAACAAAAGGGCATCATAGCAAAAATGTCATGCACACAAAATGCTCAAATGACAAAACTAATTGCACAGATAAATTCTAAGGATTTTTATACCCCGAAAACATATATAATATGTATAGGTTCATGTAGGAAAATATGTCACAATTAATTATGCAAGTTTATGACATAAACCTATTAATAAGTTATTTGTGCAAATTAAATGCAAACATCTCATCAAACATTTTTATCATGCATGAAAATGCAATATAATTAATCTACACATAATTCCACACATTTTTCATATAGGACATGTTCAATTCCGATGCACGGTTAAACATTTATGAGCAATGCAAAAAAAACATTTTCTGTAATTATGAAATTCACTGGATATTAGTAAAATTTGCAGATGCGGAAAAAATGTGTAACGGGCCAAATCTAACCACACGGGCCAAAACATGCGGGCGCAACATAGCTACAACGGGCACCGGGCAAGGGTTAGACCGGGGCGCTTACCAGCGCGGCCTTGGGCCGGCAGGCGGGGCGGATGGGCTTGGAGAGGCTGAGGCGAGCTGGGCCTGGCGCAGTGAGGCCGGCCCACGAGCGGGGCAGCCTGGTCAACGCGGGCGCCGCGTGCATCGTGCTCCTCGCTCGATCCCGAGCAGGGGGCGGCGACGGCGAAGCGCGCCGGCGACGGGGCGTCTCGGGCTCCAACGGGGCTGGAAACGAGGCGGCGACGACGGGGCTTCGCCGGATCTGGCGGCTCCCGGCGACGAGCTGGGCGGCGCGACCTCCATGGCGGCGGGGCGAGCTGCGGGTAGAGGCGGGCAGCACCTGCGGCTGGGATGGAGAAGCTCCGGCGGCGGCGGGGCTAGCTAGGCGGCGGAGGCACGACTCCGGCGGCGGCGACTGGCCGGGGCGGCGCTCCGACGATGGTGCTGCAGCGCGGCGACGGCGAGGCCAAGGCGGCGGTGCGGGGGGAGCTCGAGCTCCTCCTGTGGCTGGCGGCGGCGTGCGGGCTCGTCCGGGCCCAGATGGGCTCGGGCGGGCCCCGATCTGGGCCGGGAGGGCCGCGCGAGGTGGGAGACAGGGAAGGAGGCGGCGGGGAGCTGGTTGGCTGGGCGCGGATCCCGAGGAGGCTAGGGTTAGCCAGATTAGGAAAGGCTAGCTTTCCTTTTATAGCGAGAGGGGCTAGGTTTAGGGAGTTTGGGGCGATTTTGACCGTTGATCTCGATCGGACGGCTCGGAAGCGGAGGGGGGGTTGCAAGGTGGGTAGTGGGCTGTGGAGAGAGGTGCGGGCTGAGAAGAGAGGGAGGTTTGCGGCCCGGCACAGAGTTTTGAAAACAGAAAACTCCGGATAAATAACCCGATAACGGTGCCGCTACGGTCGACCGTTCGGGCATCAAACGACCTCTGATTGCGACGAAATTTGGCAGGCGGTCTACCTACGACATAATAAGACCGCACGCCAAGTTTCGACCCAATCCGAGAATATTCTTTGCGCACTTTTAAAAGCATTATTTTTTCATTGCCGCGGGCGCGTGCGTGTGTGGTTGGTCTCGAAACAGTCACCGACGAGAACGGAGAGAACCGGCAACTACGAACGGATGCAAGTTTTTCAAAAAGGAGTGACGATGCTATGCAGATGATGCGATGATGAATGCGACAACCGAACGAATCAGACGACGAGAATGGAAATAAAAGGGGAATCTTCTGGAGCGCCGGTCCCGGGCTGTTACACCACCCTCCCCGGCCAATGGCGAGCGTCGCGCGCGCCACGCGTCGCCCGATGCGTACTCAAGACGGAAGGAGGAACGACACCAATTAAATGGCGAGGAGCGGGGGAACGACGCATCATTTCCCCCACTGCTTACCCCAAGGAAGGCCGGGGGGCTGGCCGCCCGTGTACCGATGTGACTACTCACTGTCAAGCGTGCCGCTTGGGCGACCGCCCCTCTCCACCAATGCCACTACCCGCGGTAAATGCGCATCGTGGGAAAAGTTTAGAAAAGGTCATCATAACTACAGGGAAACGCGGCCACCCATGCCCGTGCACTGTTTTGTGCCTAGCCCAACAACGACGCACGCGTGTACGGCCCAGGCCCGGGGGCTACTGTCAGTATACTAAGAATTGGGGGGGTCCCTAGTACCAAGACTTGTGCACGGGCAGTTGCCTCAGGCAGGCAACTCTTTGTCGGGCTCGCACCAGCCTCCGAGGCAAACCAAAGTCAAGACCAGGGCAAGACGGCCAGGCCCTTCACCAAGTGGAATAGCCCGTCCACAAGCGTCCCAGGCAAGGTTTCCAACCCGCCAGGCCACCGCTCCACCTCACCAGGGACGATTGTCTACATCGGCTGAGGTGTCAAGCGGGCAGACAGGCATGCGGAGCTGGCCGGTGCACGTGGCTACAGTGGCGGGCCTGTTGCAGCTTTAACACCACCCGTCCTGCGGCATGGCAGAAGAATAAGAGGTAGCTGGGCGGACGTCACAGAAGGAGAGGCAATCCTTGCCGGGACACGTCGCCAGCACGCCACCTCATGGCGCATTCAATGCGCGTGTCCTAGTCCGTCGGAGTTAGGTGTTTCCCACTACCACTCTGACGACAGCCCCTGTAGCTGTAAGAGCGCACTGTACACCTAGTAAATGACCATTGTAGCCCTTGTGGAAACCCCTTGAACTATAAAAGGAGGCCCATGGCTACCTTGACAAAGGTCGACACCCAGTCCATTTGCACGCGTAGCAGCACCTCTCGAGCATCCTTGCCGAGTAGCTGCTCCCCTGTATTTGGACCCAGGTATAAACACACAGACATGACGTAGGGTTTTACGCTCCCGAGCGGCCCGAACCTGTATAAACCCTACACGTAGTCATGGCCGACTGATGCTCTTTGTGCACTCAACGTCCCCGCCGAACCGTAAAGGGACCCCGCTGGTCCCGTAGATCGTCGTGAATCACACCCCCGACACACTTAGTGTCGGGTTTGGGTCCAACCTTGGGTTTCTTCACTAGAGCGGCAACTGGTTTGCCATTCTTGAAGTTTCCCTTGTTGCCCTTGCCCTTCTTGAAACTAGTGGTCTTGTTAACCATCAACACTTGATGCTCCTTATTGATTTCTACCTCTGTGCCCTTAAGCATCATGAATAGCTCAGGGATCATCTTCTCCATCCCTTGCATGTTATAGTTCATCACAAAGCTCTAGTAGCTTGGTGACAGCGACTGGAGAACCCTGTCAATCACTATCTTATCTAGAAGATAAACTCCCACTTGATTCAAGCGATTGTAGCACCCAAACATTCTGAGTACATGTTCACTGACTGAGCTATTCTCCTCCATCTTGCAGGCAACAAACTTGTCAGAGGTCTCATACCGCTCAACACGGGCACGAGCTTGAAATACCAATTTCAGCTCTCGAAACATCTCATATGCTCTGTGGCGTTCAAAATGTCTTTGGAGCCCCGATTCTAAGCCGTAAAGCATGGCGCACTAAACTATCTAGTAGTCATCAGAACATGTCTGTGAGACGTTCACAACATCCACAAATGACACTTGAGGGGTTGGCACACCGAGCGGTGCCTCAAGGACATAAGCCTTCTGTGCAGCAATGAGGACAATTCTCAGATTACGAACCCAGTCCGCATAATTGCTTACCCTATCTTTCAACTTAGTCTTTCTCTAGGAACGTATTAAAATCCAGGGGAACTACAACGCGGGCTATTGATCTACACCCTAATTTGCAAAGACACTTTAGACTGTGTTCATGATAATTAGTTCAATTAATCAAATTACTAATGAACTCCCACTCAAATCAACATCCCTCAGGTTGTATAAGTGTGACATGATCCAAATCCACCAACCCAAGCCCGATCATCACGTGGGATGAGGTGGTTCCAATGGTGAACATCTCCATGTTGATCATATGTACTATATGACTCATGTTCGACCTTTCGATCTCCTGTGTTCCGAGGCCATGTCTGTACATGCTAGGCTCGTCAAGTTTAACCCAAGTATTCCGCATGTGTAAAACTGACCTACACCCGTTGTATGTGAACAAGGAGTCTATCACACCCGATCATCATGAGGTGCTTCAAAACAACGAACTTTCACAACGGTGCATACTTGGGGAGAACACAATTTTATCTTGAAATTTAGTGAGGGGTCATCTTATAATGCTACCATCGTCCTAAACAAAATAAGATGCATAAAAGGATAAACATCACATGCAAATCATATAAGTGACGTGATATGGCCATCATCATCTTGTGCTTTTGATCTCCATCTCCAAAGCACCGGCATGATCTCCATCATCACCGGCATGACACCATGATCTCCATCATCGTGTCATCATGTGGTTGTCTCGCCAAGCTATTACTTCTACAACTATTGCTAACTCATAGCGATAAAGTAAAGCAAAATGGCGTAAAATAGATTAAAGACAACCCTATGGCTCCTGCCAGTTGCCGTACTCATCGACATGCAAGTCGTGATAACTATACAAAACATGATCATCTCATACATCACATATATCAAATCACGTCTTGGCCATATCACATCACAACATACCTTGCAAAAACAAGTTAGATGTCCTCTACTTTGTTGTTGCACGTTTTACGTGGCTGCTATGAGCAACTAGCAAGAACCGTTCTTACCTACGCAAAGCCACAATGGTGATATTCAAGTTGCCTTTTAAGCTTCTACAAGGACTGCCTCTGTCGAATCCGATTCAACTAAAGTGGGAGAGCCATACACCCGCCAACCAGCTTTATGCAGACAAGTTGCATGTTAGTCGGTGGAACCAGTCTCTTGTGCGAGGACAAGTAAGGTTGGTCCGAGCAGCTTCATCCCACAATACCGCCGAATCAAAATAAGACTAAGGAGGTAAGCAATATGAACATCAACGCCCACAAACACTTTGTGTTATACTCATGCATATCATCGATGCATAGACCTATCTCATGATGCCACTGTTGGGGAACGTTGCATGGGAAACACAAAATTTCCTACGAACACCCAAGATCTATCTATGGAGATGCATAGTAACGAGAGGGGAGAGTGTGTCTACGTACCATCGTAGACCGTTAAGCGCAAGCGTATATAACGCGGTTGATGTAGTCGTACTCTTCATGATCCAATCGCGATCCAGTGACGAACAGACGACACCTTAGCGTTCAACACATGTGCGGCTCGATGATGTCTCCTCCTTCTTGATCAAGAAAGTAAGGGAGGATAAGTAGATGGGATCTCAACCAGCACGACGACGTGGTGGAGATGGTGGTGGATCCCAGCAAGGCTTCGCCAAGCGCTACCGTAGATCCGATCTGAGGAGAAAACGGGGTAACGGGAGAGGGAGGGCTGCCACCGGGGCATAGGGATTGGTGTGTCCATCCCTCCCCTCCCTTCCACTATATATAGGAGGCAATGGGCAGGAGGGCTACCCTCCCTAGCCGCATGGGCCCTTGGGGGTCTGGCCCAATAAAGCTAGGGAGCCCCCTACAGCCCATGTTGGCCTAAGGGGCATGGTGGAACCTTCCATTGATTTTTGAACCCACCTTCCAGAAGCTTCCCGGTACAATACCGTCAAAATGCAAAACTTTTTCGGTAGCCAAAATATGACTTCTCATATATAAATCTTTACCTCCGGACTATTCCGGAGCTCCTCGTAACGTCTGGGATCTCATCCGGGACTCCGAACAACATTCAGTCACGAACACACATATCCCAATACTACTCTAGAGTCACCGAACGTTAAGCGTGTGGACCCTACAGGTTCGAGAATCATGTAGACATGACCGAGACACCTCTCCGGCCAATAACCAATAGCGGGACGTGGATGCCCATAGTGGCTTGATACGTCTCCAACGTATCTATAATTTTTGATTGTTCCATGCTGATATATTATCATCCTAGGATACTTTTTGGGTCTTTATTTACCAATTTATAATATTTTAAGCACTAACCTATTGACCCAGTGCCTAGTGCAAGTTGCTGTTTTCTGCATGTTTTTGCCTTTTCAGGTTTATAGTACCAAACGAACTCCAATTGCCACAAAACTTTTTGATGATTTTTTCTGGACCAAAAGAAGACCTGGAAGCTTCGGAAGGAGGTCGGGAGGCGCACGAGGGCCCCACCACACATCAGGGCGCGCCCTGGGGGGCCCTGATATGTGGTGGCCCCCTCGTAGCTCTCCCGGCGTCCCTCTCTGGCCTATAAATTCTCTAATATTGCAAAAATCCTGAAGGCAGTCCTGAAACCCTTTTTCCGCCGCCGCAATTCTCTGTTCCATCGCGAGGCCATCTGGAGCTTCGTTTCGGCACCCTGCCGGAGGGGGGATCGATCACGGAGGGCCTCTACATCAACCTTGCTGCCCTCATGATGATGTGTGAGTAGTTCACCATAGACCTACAGGTCCATATCTACTACCTACATGGCAATCTCTCTATCTCTTGATCTTCAATACAATGATCATCGCATCTTCGCTTTGATCTATCCGATGTAACCCTATTGTGTGGTGTGTTTGTTGGGATCCGATGAATTGTGGGTTTATGTTCAGATTATTCATGAAAAGTATTTGAGATACCTCTGATATATATTGTCTCTTAATTGCATGATCATTATAGCTTCATAATGCTCTCCGATCTATTGATGTGCTTTGGCCAAGTAGATTGATATTTCATCGGTGGGAGTGGTGCGTTGTGGTAGGTTCAACCTGGAGAGTTTCTATATCCCGGTGACAAAGTAGGGGACAAGATGCATCTTTGTGTTTTTGCTACTAAGGATAACACGATGGGGTTTATTCATATTGCTTGAGTTTACTTTGTCCACATCATGCCATCGTTCTCCATGCATTACTCTGTTTTACTTAATACTCTAGATGCATGCTGGATAGCGGTCGATGAGTGGAGTAATAGTAATAGGTGCAGGCAGGAGTCGGCCTATTTGTTGATGGACATGATGCCTATATACATATGATCATTGCCGTGAAAATCGCATAACTATCCGCTTTTCTATCAATTGCCCAAAAGTAATTTGTTACCCACCGTATACTGCCTACATGAGAGATGCCGCTAGGGAAAACTATGCCCCCCGTGTCTATTCACTTATATATTTACAAACGCTAAAATTACCTTGCTACCTTTATTTATCTTTTATTTTATTTTGCAATTTATATTTATCAACAATTATCTACACAAGTCATTTGGTTGCAAATAACGAGATCAAGGGGATTGACAACCCTCTTGCCCGCATTGGGTGCAAGTTGTTTGTTCATTTGTGTGCAGTCATTGAAGACGGTTGAGTATTGATATTCCTATTGGTTTGATAAACCTTGGTTTCATTACTGAGGGAAATACTTACCCACTTTGTGCTGCAATTACCTGTTCCTCTTCACGGAAAACCCAACGCAGATAACAAGTATCAGGAAGAATTTCTCGCGCCGTTGCCAGGGAATATCATCATCAACTATGAAGTAACTTCACACAAATTTTCATTCACTTGTTCCACTTTTTATTTTCTGTTATATTTAGCTTGTCTCATAAAAATCAAAAATACAAAAATATTTACCTTTGCTTGTTACTACTTTACTTCTTCGCTTGCTAGTTTACTTGTCTTGCTTGTTACCTTGCTTGTTCGGTCACCATGTCTCAAGATACCACTAAGTGTGTGACTTCTCAAATACTAATAATAATGATTTTATTAGTACTCCTATACCACCCGCCACTAGTGCGGAGGCTTTTGATATTAATGTTGCATTGCTAAATCTTGTCATGAAGGATCAATTTTCGGGAAGTCCTAATGAGGATCCCGCGTCACATCTTAATACCTTTGTTGAATTATGTGACATGAAAAAGGAAAAGGATATGGATAATGATATTGTGAATTAAAATTATTTCCTTTTTTACTAAGAGATAAAGCTAAGGCTTGGTTTTCATCTTTACCTCGTAATAGTATTGGAACATGTGATAAGTGTAAAGATGCTTTTATTGCCAAGTATTTTCCTCCTGCTAAGATCATCTCCCTTAGAAATCAAATAATGAATTTTAAACAGCAATATAAATAGTATATTGCGCAAGCTTGGGAGAGAATGAAACTAATGATAAGAAATTGTCCAACTCATGGCTTAAATTTGTGGATGATCATCCAAAACTTCTATGCTGGACTAAACTTTGTGTCTAGAAATCTTCTAGATTCTGCTGCAGGTGGTACCTTTATGGATGTGACCTTAGGTGGTACCTTTATGGATGTGAAAAAGTGGATGCTCCTATGAATATGGTTGCTAGTAAAAATGCTCATGTTAACCCCAATGATATGCCCTTGTCTACTTTGATTGAGGAAAATAGTGATGCTATGGATGTGAACCTTGTCTCGCGAAATAATTTCAATAACAATGCTTAGAGAGGAAACTTCAATTCTAGACCATA
The DNA here is from genome assembly GCA_039707655.1 of Elymus sibiricus. Lineage (NCBI taxonomy): Eukaryota > Viridiplantae > Streptophyta > Magnoliopsida > Poales > Poaceae > Elymus > Elymus sibiricus. The sequence goes on from CM077663.1 coordinate 157,758,412, forward strand.
TCCCGGTAATTCCTCTAACAACTAGGGAAATTCTTATGGAAATTCTTCTACAAATTCTAATAGGATGCCCTCTGACCTTTAGATCACAATTAAAGAATTTATTAATTCTCAAAAGATTTTCAACACTATGGTAGAAGAAAAATTGCATGTAGTTGACACTTTGGCTAAAAACATGGATAGAATTGCTCTTGATGTGGAAACTCTTAAAAATAAAGCTTTGCCACCCAAGCATGATTTTAATGATGCTATTAAATCTATCCAAATATCTATTAATGAAAGTAAGTAAAGGACCGCTAAGTTGAGAGCTAAGCGGGAATTCTTAGAAAAAGCTCTTGTGCCCGGTTTTTATCGAAATCATGATAAAGATCTTAAAATGATTTGTACTTCTCCTATTGAATCTTTATTTACCTCTCTGAATATAAATGATAAAGGGACTGGATATGAGTCAACTCTAGTGTATGAGTGTCCCGTTTGCTTGGAGGGTGATGATTTTGATGCTAAAACTGAAAAACGTGGGTTTGGTGAGGTCAAAACTTTAAGTAGTGATGTGCCCACTATTTGGATTACAAGGACTTTAATTATGGTAATTGATCTTTAGTAGAATGTATTTCCTTGTTACAATCCATTATTAGCTCATCCAATGCTTATGAACAAAATAAAGCTTTTACCGAACATATATTAGACGCCATGATAAAAGCTTATGTGAGAAACTTGAGCTTGAAGTTTCTATTCCTAGAAAATTGCATGATGAGTGGGAACCTACTATCAAGATTAAGATAAATAAATAATAATTCAATGCCTTGTGTGACCTTGGTGCTAGTGTTTCAACTATTCCTAAAACTCTTTGTGATGTGCTCGGTCTCACTAATATTGAAGATTGTTCCCTTAACTTGCATCTTGCGGATTCTACCATTAAGAAACCTTTAGGTAGAATTAATGATGTTCTTATTATTGAAAATAAAAATTATGTTTCTGTAGATTTCATTGTTCTTGATATTGATTGCAATCCTTCTTGTCCCATAATACTTGGAAGACCTTTCTTACGAACTATATGTGCAATCATTGACATGAAAGAGGGAAACATAAGGTTCCAATTCCCATTAAAGAAAGGGATGGAAAACTTAACTAGAAAGTGAATTAAACCACCTTATGAATCAATGATTAGAGCTACTTATGGGTGGAGTGTCAAAGATGACAATACTTGAAACTATGCATTATGCCTAGCTAGGGGCATAAAACAATATCGCTTGTTGGGAGGCAACCCAATAGTTATCTTTAAATTTTTGCTTTAAATTTTCTGTTTATCTTTAATAACATGATTATTGCCTCTGTAATTATTATGTTTTTGTGTTTAAATTAGTGTTTTTGCCAAGTAAAGCCTTTGGGATGACTTGCAAGATGAGTAGAATCGATGCTGAAACAAAACAGAAACTTTTGACTCAAGTACAGGAATTTTAATTTTTTACTGGGGAGTGATAATGATCTGAAAGTTTTACACAGTATTTATATACAAATTTTCGAGGTTGTAATTATTTTTCAGAATTTTTAGAGTTACATAATTGTAGGTTCTCTACATATTTCTACAGACTGTTCTGTTTTAGACAGATTCTGTTTTGCTTGCATAGTTGCTTATTTTGATTATGCTATGGATTGTATCGGGGGGTATAAGCCATGGAGAAGTTATAATACAGTACCTATTATGCATTTATGAAATTAGAATCAATTTATAACAGTACCTAAAGTATGCAATATGTTTCTTATACTAGCGGATCTCATGAAGTTTTGTTGAGTTTTATGTGATTGAAGTTTTGAAGTTTTGGGTGTTATCATGATGGACAAAGGAATAAGGAGTAGCAAGAGCCTAAGCTTGGGTATGCCCAAGGCACCCCAAGGTAATATTTTAAAGCATACTCAAGCGTCTAAGCTTGGGGATGCCCCGGAAGGCATCCCCTCTTTCGTCTCAAATCCATCGGTATGTCACTTGAAGCTATATTGTTATTCGTCACATGATATGTGTTTTGCTTGGAGCGTCGTTTGCTTTTGTTTGATTTTACTTCTAGTTTACCATAATCATTGTTTTCTAGACACACCTATTTAAGAGAGACACACCTTCATCATAATTTGTTAGAATACTCTATGTGCTTCACTTATATCTTTTAAGCTTAGCAGTTGCTCTAGTACATCATTTATATCTTTTTGAGCACGGTGGCATGTAGATTTTATAGAAATAATTTCACTCTCGTTCTTCACTTATATTTGTTTGAGAGTTAATAAATAGTGAAAGTAATTTGCATGGGTCATAAGACTAGTCCAAAAATATTAGGTATTCAATGAGTGATAATCAAAACCATCATGTAGCACATATAGAGAAATTGTGGGTCAATAATATTGATGTGGTAATATGAAATAGGTGTGAGTTCATAATTGTTAAACTGCAGAAGTGTCGATATAAAGAGAGGTTGACCTTTTTGTTCATCTAAAAACTAAACAGGCATGGTGATGATGTGTGAGCATTTCTATTCCTCGTTGAAATCCTAGTGTTGTTTCGGGTCGGAAGCGCGCGATGGTTAACTCCTCCCAACCTCTTCCCTCAGGGCATGCGAGTAGTACTTTGATTTATGATAAACTAATAAAACTTTGCAATAAGTATACAAGTTATTTATGACTAATGTGAAACCATGGACATACGCAATCTCACCTTCTCATATTTTGCTAGCCTCTTCGGTACCGTGCATAGCCCATTCTCACCTCGAGGACCGGTGCAACTTTTGCCGGTGCATCCAAACCCCATGACATGATACGCATTGTTACACATAAGCCTCATTATATCTTACTCAAAACAGCCACCGTACCTACCTATCATGGCATTTCCATAGCCATTCCGAGATATATTTCCATGCAAATTCCATCGTCACTTCACATGACTAGTTCGTTCATCATCATATTGCTTTGCATGATCATATAGAGCTAACATAGTATTTGTGGCAAAGCCACCGTTCATCATATTTTTGATACATGTCACACTAGATCATTGCACATCTTGGTACACTGCCAGAGGCATTCATATAGAGTCATATCTTCATATCAGTTCTCCATATCGAGTTGTAAGTAAATAAAAGTGTGATGATCATCATTATTAGAGCATTGTCCCAGTGAGGAAAGAATGATGGAGACGATGATTCTCCCACAAGTCGAGATGAGACTCCGAACGAAAAATAAAGATGGGGGGGGGGAGGCCAAATGAGCCCACCATCCATTCAAAAAAATGAGAGAAAATGAGAGAAGGGACTTTGCTACTATCTTTTACCACACTTGTGCCTCAAAGTGGCACCATGCACCTCATGTAGAGAGTCTCATGATATATCATTTTCATATGCTAGTGGGAATCACTTATTCATTTTAAAAACTTGGCTTGTATATTGCTATGACAGGCTTCCTCAAATGCCCAAGGTCTTCATGAGCGAGCAAGTTGGATGCACACCCCACTTAGCTTCATTTGAGCTTTCATACACTTATAGCTCTAGTGCATGATATGTCCATTTTGCATCATGATTTCCTATTCATATTTACGTTATTATTGTCCATTATTCCCTATTATCATACAATTCTTATGCCCTTTCTCTCTGAATATGCAAGGTACATCACAAAGAGGGAATTATATGGAAGCTGGAATTCTGGACCGGAAAACCAAGAAAAAGGCAGAAAAATCACCAGACTCCAAATGACCTGAAACTTCACGAGGAATTTTTATTGAATATATGTGAATTTATGGGCCAAAAATATACCAGAGGGGGCCACCAGCCAGGCACAAGCCATCAGGGCACGACCCCCCCAGGTCGCGCCCTGATGTGTGGTGGGGCCCTGGCTGGCCTCCCGAGGCCCATCTTCTCCTATATGGTGTGTTTTACCCAAGAAAAAATAATAAGCAACCTTTTGGGATGAAGCGTCGTCGTCTCGAGGCGGAAACCTGGGCAGAGGCCCTTTTGCACTCCGGTAGTCAGATTCTGCCGGGGAAATTCCTCTCCGGGAGGGGGAGATCGAAGCCATCATCATCACCAATGCTTCCTCCTTCATGGGAGGACCAATCCTCATCAACATCTTCGCCAACACCATCTCATCTCTAACCCTAGTTCATCTCTTGTATTCAATCTTTGTCTCAAAACCTTAGATTGGTACCTGTGGGTTACTAGTTGTGTTGATTACATCTTGTAGTTGATGCTTGTTGGATTACTTGGTGGAAGAAATTATTTTCAGATCCTTAATTATTATTATTGCACCTCTGATCTTGAACATGTTGATGAGGTGTGAGTAGTTACTATTGTTCCTGAGGACATGGGAGAAGTCTTGTTATAAGTTATAATGTGAAGTTGGTATTCGTTCGATATTTTGATGATATGTATGTTGTTACTTCTCTTAGTGGTGTCATGTGAACGTCTACTACATGACACTTCACCATGCTATGGACCTAAGGGAAGTCATTGTGGAGTAACAAGTAGATGATGGGTTGCTAGAGTGACAGAAGCTTAAACCACAGTTTATGCGTTGCTTCATAAGGGGCTGATTTGGATCCACATGTTTCATGCTATGGTTAGATTTATCTTAGTTCTTCTTTCGTAGTTGCAGATGCTTGCGAGAGGGGGTAATCATAAGTAGGTTGTTAGTTCAAGTAAGAATAGCACCTTAGCACCGGTCCAGCCACATATCAAATTATCAAAGTAGCGAACGTGAATCAACTCAACATGATGAACATGACTAGACATAATTCCCATGTGTCCTCGGGAGCGCTTGCTTAATATAAGAGTACTTTCAGGCCTGTCCTTTGCTACAAAAAGGATTGGGCTACCTTGCTGCTCCTTTGCTACTATTGTTACTTGTCACTTGTTATGATTTGTCTTGGTACAAAACCATCTACTATCGTTACCTACATCACTTGCAGAGAATACCTTGCAGAAAACCGCTTATCATTTCCTTCTGCTCCTCGTTGGGTTCGACACTCTTACTTATCGAAAGGACTACGATTGATCCCCTATACTTGTGGGTCATCAAGACTCTTTTCTGGCGCCATTGCCAGGGAGTGAAGGGCCCTTGGTAAGTGGAATTGGTGAGGAAACATTTTCTATACATGCTGAAATTTACTGTTGCGTGTCCCTATGAACGGTCACCCTTTGAGTGGCTTGTTCGGGGCATCTTCGCCCCGAACTGAAGATGAGGAATTTTTTCCTCAACCTACTGAACCAACTGAAAATATTTATTATGAGATTGCTTCTAGTATGCTTGAAAAACTCTTATCACACCCATATGATGGAACAACTCATCCTGATTATCACTTGATATTTGTCGATGAAGTTTGTGTATTATTTCAGCTTGCAGGGTCGTCTGGAGACGAAGTTAAGAAGAAAGTTTTCCCTTTATCTTTGGAGGGAAAGGCATTAATGTGGTAAAGGCTATTGGGCGATATTGGATCATGGGACTGGAATCGTTTGAAGCTAGAATTTCATCAAAAGTTTTATCCTATGCATCTAGTTCATCGTGATCGGAACTTTATTTATAATTGTTGGCCTCGTGAAGGAGAAAGTATCGCTCAAGCTTGGGGGAGGCTTAAATCTATGATGCACACCTGCCCTAACCATGAGATTGCGAGAAATACTATTATGCAAAAAAAAATTATGCTATGCTTTCTCATGATGATCAAGCATTACTCTTCTTCTACTGGTTCCCTTCATGAAGAGGACTATTGAATTCAAATGGGATCTTTTGGAAAGAATTAAACGCAACTCCGAAGATTGGTAACTCGACAAAGGTAAAGAGCCAGGTATAAAGCTTAAGTTCGATTGTGTTCAATCTTTTATGGAAACTGATGCATGCTATAAGTCGAGTAATAAATATGGCCTTTATTCTGAGATAGTAGCTTCTTTCTGTGAATCATTTGCTACTCATGTTGATTTCCCTCAGGAGAAGTGGTTTAAATACCATCCACCCATTGAAAACCAATTAGATAAACCTATTAAAATTGAGAAGGAAGAAGTAATTGTTAGCCATTTGATCCAATTATTCCTACTGCTTACATTGAGAAGCCACCTTTCCCTGTTAGAATTAAGGAACACGCTAAAGCTACAACTGTGGTTAATAAAATTCATGCTAGGACCCCTACACCTCCTGAACAAATAAATTTTGAGCCTAAAGTTGCCATGGTTAAAGATCTGCTAGTTGATAATATTGTTGGTCAGGTTATTTACTTCTATGGTGAAGCTGCTAGAATTGCAAAACTTTCTAGAAACGCGCAAGATAAACTAGATAAAAATAAACCAGTTGTTGGCATGCCTATGGTTTCAGTTAAAATTGGAGATCATTGTTATCATGGCTTGTGTGATATTGGTGCTAATGTTAGCGCTATACCTTTTACCTTATATCAAGAAATTATGAATGACATAGCACCATCTGAGCTTGCGGATATTGATGTTACTATTAAACTTGCAAACAGGGACACTATTACACCACTTGGGATTGTTAGAGATGTTGAGGTCTTGTTTGGAAAGGTCAAGTACCCCACTGATTTTCTAGTACTTGGTTCAGAACAAGATAACTTTTGCCCCATTATATTTGGTAGACCTTTCTTGAATACTGTTAATGCTGAAATTAACTGTGTTACTGAGAAGGTTAAAGTAAGCTTTGGTGATGTGTCTCATGAATTTAATTTCTCTAAGTTTAGTAAACAACCGCATGAGAAAGAATTACCAAGCAAAGATGAGATTATTGGTCTAGCCTCTATTGTCGTACCTCCTACCGATCCGTTAGAATGATATTTACTAGACCATGAAAGCGATATGCATATGAATGAGAGAAATGAAAGAGGACATATTTCTGAAACAAACGCCTATTCTTAAACACAACTTATCGGTTGATATTTTAGGGGATCCCCCTTCACCCAACAGAGATCCCGTGTTTGAGTTAAAGACTTTACCCGATACTTTGAAATATGCTTACCTTGATGAAAAGAAGATATATCCTATTATTATCAGTGCTAACCTTTCAGAACATGAAGAAAAGAGATTACTTAAGACTCTGAAGAAGCATCGGGCTGCTATTGGATATACGCTTGATGATCTTAAGGGCATTAGTCCCACACTATGTCAGCACAAGATTAATATGGAATCGGATGCTAAACCCGTCGTTGACCATCAACGCCGCTTAAACCCTAAGATGAAGGAAGTGGTAAGAACTGAAATATTAAAGCTTTTGGGGGCAGGTATAATTTATCCTATTGCTGATAGTAGATGGGTAAGTCCTGTTCATTGCGTTCCTAAGAAAGGAGGTATAACTGTTGTCCCTAATGATAAAAATGAACTTATCCCACAAAGAATAGTAACTGGTTATAGGATGGTGATTGATTTCAGAAAATTAAACAAAGCAACTAGGAAAGATCATTATCCTTCACCTTTTATCGATCAAATGCTAGAAGGATTATCTAAGCACACACACTTCTGCTTTCTTGATGGATATTCTGGGTTTTCTCAAATACCTGTGTCAAAAGAGGATCAAGAGAAAACTACTTTTACTTGACCTTTTGAAAAGTATGCTTATAGACGTATGCCTTTTGGTTTATTTAATGCACCTGCTACCTTTCAACTCTGATTTTTGTGAAAAGATTGTTGAGGTTTTCATGGATGATTTTTCCATTTATGGAACTTCTTTTGATGATTGCTTGAGCAACCTTGATCGAGTTTTGCAGAGATGTGAAGAAACTAATCTTGTTTTGAATTGGGAGAAGTGCCATTTTATGGTGAATGAAGGTATAGTGCTTGGGCATAAAATTTCTGAACGGGGTATTGAAGTGGACAAGGCTAAAGTTGACGCCATTGAGAAGATGCCATGCCCCAAAGATATCAAAGGTATAAGGAGTTTCCTAGGTCATGCTGGTTTTTATAGGCGCTTCATTAAAGATTTCTCAAAGATTTGTAGGCTGTTAACTAATTTTCTTCAAAAAGATGTTCCTTTTGTTTTTGATGATGATTTTGTAGAAGCTTTTGAAATACTTAAGAAAGCTTTAATTTCCGCACCTATTGTTCAACCACCTGACTGGAACCTACCTTTTGAGATTTTGTGTGATGCTAGTGATTATGCTGTTGGTGCTGTTCTAGGGCAAAGAGTAGACAAGAAATTGAATGTTATCCATTATGCTAGTAAAACCCTAGATGCTGCTCAAAGAAATTATGCCACCACTGAAAAGGAATTTTTAGCAGTTGTCTTTGCATGTTATAAGTTTAGACCTTATATTGGTTATTCCAAAGTAACTATTCATACGGATCATGCTGATATTAAATACCTTATGGAAAAGAAAGATGCTAAGCCTAGACTTATTCGGTGGGTGCTTTTGCTTCAAGAATTTGATTTGCATATTGTTGATAGAAAGGGAGCTGAAAACCCCGTAGCAGATAACCTGTCTAGAATGGAAATTGTTCGTGATGACCCCCTGCCTATTGTTGATAATTTTTCTGATGAACAACTTGCTTCTATAAATACTTCACATAGTACTCCTTCGTATGCTGATTATGCTAATTATATTTTTGCTAAATATATCCTACCTAGTTTCACCTATCAACAAAAGAAAAAAAATTCTTTTATGATTTACGACATTACTTTTGGGATGACCCACATCTTTATAAAGAAGGAGTAGATGGTATTATTAGACGTTGTATACATGAGCATGAACATGAACAAATCTTAAGGCGGTGTCATTCTGAACCTTACGGAGGACACCATGCTGGAGACAGAACTGCACACAAGGTATTACAATCTGTTTTTTTTGACTGTGAGACTGGAGGGCTTACACCCCACAACATTTTATTAATAAAAATAAAAGCAGCAATACAGAGTTATTTACAAGTTCCTCCAGCAGAGGGAATTAAAACAAAAGAGGAAAAGCTAAACTAAAACCAAACAAAACATAAACAGAAAGAAAGGGAGCCCCTCTATGGAGGCAAAAAATCTATCCATCTGAGAAGATCATCCTTGTATTTGGATTTGATCCTGTGAGTGAGAAGGGTAATGTCATGAATGAATCCACTCCTCCATTGTCCAAATGATGGTCTGATGTGTCTGAAAGCTTTGCTGTTTCTAACTTTCCATATGTTCCACCAAGCAAGGAAGACCACCTCTGCAAAAAAGGCTTATTGAAATCAACTTTTGCTGCTCTTGCAATGTCCACCATATCATTTCCCATGGGCCAATCGATCTGCAGATAGATCTAGACTCTGCTGCTGAAGTTACATTGAAAGAATAGATGGTTCCTGTCCTCATGTGCAGAGATAGGACATAGAACACACTCAGGTCCATCATTGATTTTCCAATGTCTCCTTTGAATCATATCTTTAGTGTTAATCCTATCCATGATAACCAGCCAGGCAAACATTTTGATTGACATGGTACAACAGCTCTTCCACACCCAGTTTAAGAGGGGGTTTGAGACTATGGGCTGATGGACAAGTGTGCAATACTTCTTTGCTGTGTATCCAGTGGAATTGCCATGCCTCCATAGCCAAGTGTCCTTCTCAGCACTATTTACTTGCATTGTATTCAGCATGCTCCTTAGCTGATTAAGTTCTTGAAAAGCCTCAACTGACAATGGGAGGGAGAATAGGTCCAATGTATTATCACAGTCCAGAACTTCCTTTACGGATATACCTTTATCCAAAGCAAATGAGTAAAGCCTTGAGAACTTGGCTAACAGGGGAGTTGAGTTCTGTTGTGGATCCCAATGATCATTCCAAAACAACACTGTATCTCCAGCAGAAACAACTACTTTGGTGACTGATCTGAATTTATCCATTAATTTTGAAACATCACGCCACCAAAAGGATCCACAAAGAGAGGTATCATGAGGAACTCTATTAAAGTAGTATGTATCCCAAATTAGGTTCACCCATGGCACATCCTCTTTGTTATAGAATTTGTTAAGATGTTTCATGAGCAGTGCCTCATTTTGAAGACCCAGGTTCAAGATGCCCAGACCACCTTTGTTCTTGGGCCTGCAAACAAGAGACGAAGCAGCAAGGGAATGGCCCTTCTCCTGTCTATATTTCCTCCATAGACATTGTCTTTGAATTATTTATAATTGTTTGAGAATCCCAGGAGGTATTGAAAGACTGCACATGAAGAAAATAGGGAGAGAGGATAATACTGACTTAACTAACTGCAATCTGCTCCCTTGAGGTAAGAACCAAGAGCTTGCTGTGAGCCTTCTCTCCATACAATCTACCATAGGCATGAGATCCACCAGTTTGGGCCTGGTAGTTCCTAAGGGCAAGCCTAGATATGTGAAAGGCATGGCACCAATCTGACACCCAAAAATTGCAGCCAGGGCCAAGGTTTCAGAGTCTGAGATGTTTATTGGGATCATAGAAGATTTTTGAAAATTAATTTCCAGACCCGAGGCCCTAGAGAAGGAATTTAGGGTGTCCTTGAGAGCAGATAACTGTCCTCTCTCAGCAGGGAGGAACAGTAAAGTGTCATCAGCATATTGAACAATAGGGTATTCTGGATCATGGCTTGGGATAGGTAAACTGAGAGTTCCCAACTGAAGCATATTATTGACCATGGATTGTAAAAGATCAGCAGCCAGCACAAATAAAAGGGGTGATATAGGGTCTCCCTGCTTCACCCCACATTTGGCCTTGAAGTGTCTCCCTGGTACTCCATTTAGCAGTATTGAAGATGTCCCAGAAGCTAGCAATTCCTTTATCCAAGAAATCCATTTATCAGGAAAACCTTTAGCTCTCATAATTCTAATTATGGTTTCATGCTGGATGGAGTCAAAAGCTTTTTCAAAGTCCAATTTTAACAAGATGATATGCCTCTTGGACTGCTTGCACTGATGAATATATTCAAAGGCCCAAGCCAAACAATCTTGGATTGTCCTGGTCTTTATGAAACCATATTGGTTTTTGTGTATGCATCTCATGATTTCAATTTGAAATCTATTTGCAACCATCTTAGTAAGAAGCTTTAGCCCCACACTGGTTAAAGATATAGGCCTAAAATCCCCCACAGACTCAGGTGATTGCTTTTTAGGCACTAGAGTGATGTATGCATCATTTAAATTCTCCAGCTTTGCAGTCCCAGCATGAAATTCCTGTATCAAAGTGAGAAATTCAGTCAAAATGATTGGCCAGCATTTTTTAAGAACAACTCATTAAAACCATCTGGACCAGGGGCCTTATCAATGGGCATCTCGTTAATGACCGATTCCACTTCTTGAAGCTCAAAAGGCTTACATAGGCCATCTAGTCCCTCAACTTTGGGCAATAAACTGGCCAGAGATGCATCAAAAACAATCTCTTTAACAGAACCCATTCTGGATTTGAAAGCTTGCAGAAATTCAGCAGCCATAGCAGCATGGTCAGAGGTGATTGATCCATCCGAAAGGGTCATGCATGCAATTGAAATTTTCCTATGCCTTTCAGTAGCCATGGCTTGGAAAAACTTTGAATTTTCCTCACCCACCTTGATATACCTGATAGTACATCTTTTTTTCCAATACAGATATTGTAAATGTAGGAGATGCTCATGATGTAGCTTGACCACTTTTCTAAAGTTAAACTCTGGTCTTGACAGAGGTCTCTGATCTTCCAAATTATCAAGCCAGAGGATCACCATATTGCACTTGGAAACTAATAATTTCAAATGAGAGAGACCTTTCTGCCATTTTTAAGTGCAAATCTCAAACTCTTTAGCTTATCCACAATGATAGCAGAAATGTGTAGTTTCCTTGAAGGCACTGCCCATGCTTCCTTAACACATTCCATAAAGCCAGGTTGTTCCACCCAGTAGTTTTCAAAATGGAAAATCTTCGCCTTTGGGATGGAAGTACTGATGGAGACCAGGCAAGGGGTATGATCAGAGGCAGTTTTTGCCATTGGAGTCAATTGAGTCATTGGATATACTAAGATCCAATTGGCAGAAGTGAATACCCAATCCAACTGCTCTAACAAGGGAGTGTCCTGCATATTTGACCATGTGAACTTCCTCCCCTTAAGAGGTATTTCTAGTAGCCCCAGATGGCCAATTATCTCATTAAAAATGAACATGTCATTAAGATCACCCCCAGGGAGATTCCTATTGTCCATAGAGCGGATAAAATTAAAGTCCCCCATTATCATCCATAGCTGATGTGGCTCAATGTTTAACTCATATAGCCATTTCACAAAATCATCCCTTCGTTCACCTTGACAAGGACCATAAACATTAACTAAAAATCACTGTTCATTATTATGGGCTGAACTAAACTTAATAATGATCCCGAATGAGCTTAATAATGATCATTAAGATCACCCGAAGCAAACCCTGGAAGTTGTCAGAACGCCAACACACTAGAAGACCCCCAGATGCACCTATGGAAGGCGACTCCACAAATTGATCAAAGCCCAGAGGGCATATGGCATGGATCATAGAGCGATCACAGGCCGAAAGCTTAGTCTCCTGTAAGCAAACAATTGCACACTGACTATCGATCACCTTCTCCGTGACAGCGCGCTGCCGCGCTTCAGAATTTAGGCCCCTGACATTCCAACATAGGATGTTCCACTTACGGCATTATTGTGCACTCATAGCTAAGTATTTGCATAAAAGCAGTAAGTATAGCATCTAATGCCATACACTTAAAGCAATAATAAAGCACCCCAAAAGCACTGATAGAGTAGCAATTAACAACGGAGGTCCACTTAAAACAAATGGCAGATTTAAACGGCTCGCCACACCCCGCAAAAGTAGAAGAAAGATTCATCATGAAGAACTGGAGGAAGTTGTCCCCTTGTGATCAGCCATAAGCTTCTCTGCAGAAATGAGTTCTGGGGCAATCTCTAGTTCAGCACCAGCAGCCTGAAGCGTTAGGATTGGTGTATGAGGAGGTACCTGCTAGCTGCCATCCACTCCCTCTGCCTCAGCACTGTCTTGTATCTGAACCTGGGCTGACATGTCCGTGGGCCTAGCACGGGGCCTTTTCTTCCTGGGCTCCATGGGCAACTGCTCGAAGACTTGTTTGAAACCATCCCGCTTGACAGAACTACGAGTGCATCGCCTGACTGAAGACTCCACCATTGGCGTTTCCCCTTTTTGCTGCGCTTCTTGGAAGCCACTGCTGAGAAAATTATTGGTTCTTCATTGGCATTATGGGCACTCGGAAACAAAGTACGCGCCACCGGCCTTTGTTGAAATGGATTGGTGTTTGAAGCAGCCACTTGGGGAACTAGGCAGGAGGTATGGTGCTGTGCATGAAAAGCAATTTGCCAGGTCCTCTTTGAATAGATGACTGGTTTGATTGGCTGGAAGCAGATTGTCTGAGGGACCTGAAGGAGCTCCATCGTTGGAAGCAAACTATCAAATGTTCTTTTCCAGATCATTGCCGGTGGCAATGGTGGGCCAGCCACAATCCTAATCATTCCAATGAAGATCTGTTGGTGCTGAATCAAAGGTTGCTGGTACGACACAATGGCCAGATTATTAACATGTTCTTCCGGCTGTTGATTTTGGAACACTGCATCCACTTGGAAAACCTGATTAACAGATTCAGAACCCTCCGGCTGATCAATAACTACCGATATCTGCTCCTGTTCTGGTTGGGCAGGTGGTTGCTGTTGGACTTCTTCCTCCTCCTCTCAGACCGCATTACCCCATCCCTGTTCCTCATTCTGCTGCATCTGTGGCTCAGGTGGAGGTGGCACATCATTCCATCCCAATTGTGGGTATGGAGGCAGTACAAAAGGTAGATTATCAGGTACCAGGTGTCCTGGCAATGGGTGGGGGTTTCCATCAAGAGGCATTGGGTCCTCATCATTGGGCATTTGATCAGCAAAATTCGCACCAAGAACATAGCAAGCTGCCATCCAAGAAACTCTGGCACCACCCCATTCTGCATAATCGCCAAAAACAACATCTCTCGGAACCAGAGGAGTATCGGGAAAGCTGGCTTGTACCAAAGTTCGTACTAAGTACGGGTCCTCACTATCCCAGGAAATAAATTTACCAAAAGTGCTAACAACATCTGCAATGTACTCCGTAGTGCGATAATCCCGTGGTATCCCAATGAACATAAGCCAACCAGTGCGAAATCCATGAGCTCCCTTGAAACCATCTCCCTCATCATGCTTCATAAATTTGACAAAGCGATCACCACCCAAAGGGAAGGGAGGATGTTGGATAAGAGCATACCGGACCGTGGGTGTCGGCGTTCTAGGAACGCGGGTACCCAGACCTTCCTGCCTGCGGCCCAGGGCATGGTCCACCTCGCCAGCCAAACACGGCCTGGCGCGACTCCACTCAAGACAAGGCCCTCGTGAGGACCCCAAGCTCGCGTGGGAGAACAACACCAGGATCAGCAGGGGGTGGGCCTCCTCAGGCCCCCTCCGGAGCGACGGCGATCTCTATGCGGAACCCGGCCTCAGGAGTCAAGGATGACGCAAGGAAGGACAGGCGGGCGCCAGCACGCCAGGCAGTGCAGTTTCCCCTTTGGTGCAAAGGGAGCATGGACGTACGCGGGTTCCCAAAGCGCCTCCCAAAGGTTTCCACTCCGGTGCAACAAGACCACAACCACGAGCCCCGCAGGGCGGATGTCATCGCCGAGCCCACCTCTGCATCATCGACAGCTACTTTGCAGGCGAAGACCACCTTTGGACAGGCGGGGATGTACTCCTGTCCCCCTTTAAATTTGGCCATTGTGGGATCCCTTCCCGCCATTGCGATAAGGGAAGAGGACCCGGGCCACTGCTATATATAGAGGCTAGGCTGCACCGTAGAGGAGGGGGAACCACAAGGCTAGCAGAAGGCCAAGAACACCACTGAAGCGCCCTCACGAGGCCTCTCACCACTGTACTAGTTCATCCACCACACCTCCCCGAGAGGCAATCCACCAAAGCAGGAGTAGGGTATTACGCTTCGCAGCTGCCCGAACCTGGGTAAACCACCGAGTTCATCTTCTTCCTCGTCATCGTACGAGTTCGCCATCCTAACCATCGAGTAGCGAGCTTGGTAGGGCGAAGCTGCAGGGGATCTTCGCACACGCCCCTGTGTTCGAACCTTGAGGGTTTTGCGGAGCCCGAAATCCGACATTTGGCGCGCCAGGTAGGGGGCGTGTCGGAGTCTTCTTCAAGCCTCGCTCTTCCCCCGCTCCACCGCTCCGATGGCCGGCGCCTAACAAGCTTCCCCCAGCTGCAGCGGATCAGCTTCCATCGATCCCATCGCTGCCGCCGGAGACCCACGCCCCAGTGGCATAGTGCTGGGCGGTCAGTATCAAGCCGCTAGTATCGCCTCCGCCGTCGCCGCCCCTCGCACCGTCCAAACACACGGCGGGCGGGCGGCGCCGTCAGCATCGGCTTCGCGCCGCACCTACGTGGGGGACCTCGACGCGCACGATGCGCTGCTGCTGGCAAGCGAGATGCTCCGCCACCGCCCGACGCACGGGGGCTTCGACGCATGGGCCGACCACGTCGCAGAGCTGGTCACCGTCGCGCGGAGGGCCGTGGCTCCTCACTCTTTTTCGGGCGCCGGGGGCTCGTTCGCCGCGCCTCTCCCCCAGCTCGCCGACGGTGTGCCCCCTCCAGCCCTGGGTGAGCCCGAGCAGGGCCCGCCGCACGCCGTGCTCCTTCTCCTTCGAATTCCGATGACCGGTTTCGGGGCACAGCCCGGCCACGACGACCGAGCACGCGGAGGAAACAACGGGGCGCCCCACGCGCGCACCAACACGCGCCTCCGTGACCCAGTGGACCTTCAACAACCTGGATTGACTAGGCGGGAGCGCGCCGTCCTGCGCAGGGAGCAAGCGGCGCAGGCGTCCGGACAAACAAGCAACAACGACGAAGGCGTGTCAGATCGCCGAGGAAGCAATCCACGTCAGGAGACACGCGGCCCACCCAACGGCGGTGGCAGAGGTAAGCAACTTCGCTCCGAGGCTTGTCGCAGGAGGGTTTGTGGGCTGCGCGCGCAGGGCGGCGCCCCGCCGCCACCCGGAGGGGCCGTCCCCGGCGCCCCGCCGGATGGCTCAGGAGGAGAATCGGGCCCTTATGTGGAGCCCTATGTACCATGCTACGTTATACCTAGGGACGCCAGCCCGGATCAGGCGCCAACATCCCCAAGAATAAGGAGAGCCTCAGGCGTCCTCCCCGAGCCGGGCCTGGGGGCTTCTTCCAACGGAGCACCGAGCCTGGACGACACGAGCGGGAGAAAGAGGGAGGACGCCCCCGGGCCCGTGGGGCATGGCGTAAGCCGTCGCCCTCGCGAGCAAGCAACGCCGAGCTGAGCCCCGGGGCCTCAGGAGTGATGGCCTGGGGGGAGCAGCAAGACACAAGTAGCGCGGGCCACCTGCGGCAACTAGAACGCCGGCGCAGCCTCGGGAGGCTGGGCCTCACGAGGCCCTCGAGGCGATGTCCTGCCAGCGCCCAGACGCTTCACGAGGCAGCTTCATCGACAAAACACCTTTATGGCTGCGCCGGATGCATTTTGCTCATGTTTGGTCCACGGGAGTGCAATCCTGCGGCTACGCGGGGAACAATGCATTCGGGTTTGGGTCATAGAGGCGCGCAACCGAGCAGAAATGCACGGGGTAGCTCTTAGCGGAGTTGGGAGCAACCAGGCCGAGCGCCTGGGGGCTTGCCCAGCTATCTAGGACCGTGACACTCTCACGTAATAATGAGTGGGCTGTATATGCCCGGAACCCCCCGAGGACGCGGAGGGGTTCCCTCCCACGCAATGTGGAAGCCCCATGCTCCGCGCTGGCGGACAACACTGCCCACCAATGGCTATGCCCACGCAATGTGGATGCCCTACGCTCAGTGCTGGGGGAAGACGAAGACGAAGATTAGCCTAGGTGCCGGACACGGCAGTTGCTTGCTTCTTTTTTGTGTTCGAATTGCCGTTTTTTGGAATGAAGTTTGAGGACTTCGGAACTCTATATTTAAAAGAAAAAGGGGCGGGGACTTTTCTCTCATTGCTCTCTCGTTTTACCGGTCTTGAATTCTCTTTTTGATTTGGTGTTTCGCAAGGGTCCGTGCTCCCTGGCCCACCCTGAGGCACCTCGGAGCTGGATAGCAAGGCCCTGTCGCCTCAGGGACTTGCATCTTTTGACAGTCGACCCCCGCTCGGGGGCTCCGACCGCAGCGCGGCACCACGGCATGGAGTCTCAGGAGGCCCGAGTGCCTCCTGAGGCAGAACCCGGCAGGGCGGAATGGGGGTCGCTCGAGCGTCAAGGGGGGCTCCTGAGCAACGCGCCTCAGGAGCCTTACCGGTCATATAGCCACTCGCCCCTCGATGTCGTCCTTGGTGATCCGGTCGACATCAAGGGTGTCGAGGCCTCACCTCGTAGTTGTGTCCTGGTGATCCGGTCATACACTACGGTGGTAGGGAAATGTGCGGGACTGGGACCTGCCGACGTAGAGCTGCTTGAGCGTCAAGGGGGGCTCCTGAGCAACGCGCCTCAGGAGCCTTACCGGTCATATAGCCACTCGCCCCTTGATGTCGTCCTTGGTGATCTGGTCGGCATCAAGGGTGTCGAGGCCTCACCTCGTAGTAGCGTCCTGGTGATCCGGTCGTGCACTACGGTGGTCGAGAAATGTGCAGGACTGGGGCCTGCAGACATAGAGTGCCGAAAGGGCTCCCAACCTGCCCCACTCGTAAGGAAGAAGAAGTCCCCAGGACGCCCGGACTTCCCAAGCGCCATAGCCGAACCGCTCCACAAGCAAGGAAGAAGCGCCCCATGCGGAATCGTGGTCTATCTGGGCAACCCGGCCGTGCCTCGCAGCGCACGGGATCGTCACCAGCCTGCAAATACTACGGTCTACGGTGTGCCACCGTGAAAGCCCGTGCGGCCCCAGGCGCCAGGAGGGACGGCACGAGGGGAGGAATTCGGCCTCGATGGGCAGCGATGCCAAGGGCCCGGGGCTCGACGGCCGCGAGCCGCCCCTCAGGAAAGGAGGCCTCACGAGGGCCCTACCAGCCGTCATCACCAAGCCGCGTCGGCAGCAGCATCGAGCCCCGCGCGAAGAAACTAAGTCACGTCGCAACAAGCAAGCGATCGGTGATTCAAGAGAAGAAAAAATAAGAGGGCGAAGGTAACATGCAAAAGACTAACGCCCTCCGGGGAAGAGTTCTTCTTGGAATATTCCAGGAACCATGAAAGGGAAACAGGGGATGCCTAGGGGGAGGAGTCGCTGTCGCCACCTGTGCCGCCTGCCGCCTCGGCGTCGGAATCGTCTTCCCCGCTGAAGGCGGGCACCTGGATGAACTGCTCCACCAGGGACTCCATGTGCGGGCGCACCTCGTCCCGAAGGGGGTGCTAGAGCTCATCAGGCACCCGCTCCACGACACGCCGGAGGTCGAGCTGCGGAGCGTGGCGGCGCAGGTTGGAGAACATGAACGTCAGGGCGAGGTCCAGGAGGTCGCGCGCGTCGGACTCATTGTCCGCGTTCACGCGGGAGACGCCGGCCTCCAGCGCCTCCACCACCCTCCAGAAGAAGTCGAGATAGCCCCCATCGCCGTGCGCGCACGGCAGCGCGGGGGCTTCCCCGACGAACTGGCTCACCGCGCTGGTCGCGCGGCGGGCGATGTCGAGGTACTGCTTAGCGCGCTGGGACTCCAGCATCTTGGCGTGCGCCGCCTCGTCCTGGGCGGCCTGCACGGCGTCGGCTGCCTCCTTAACCTGGTCCTGGAGGGACGCCAGCTCCGCCCTGGCCTCCGCTCGCCCTTGAGGGCAGCTTGGAAGGCGGCCTCGGCGGTCGCCAGTTGGGCCCGCAGCGCGTCCGCCTCTTCTTGGAGCTCGCCGAGCCTGCGTTTCTTGGCCGCGGGCACCCTGGGAGAAGGAGAGGATCATGCTCGGAGCGCTGGACAAAACGACTAAGGAGGGAGGAGGCAGAGTACTCACTCATCGACCATGGCCCAGCGCCGGCGAACTTGCGCCGACCCCGAGGGCCCCCCGCCACTGCCTCTGGAGGAGGGCGAGGGAGCTGGCGGAGCCGCGCATTTCCCCGCGCCCGCAGTGCTTCTTCCAGACGCCATGGGAGAGGAGAAGCTGGGAAGAGGAGAGGGCTTTCTCGGCGGAGCGATGGAAGCAAGAAGACACCTCGAGACTGCAATCCCCCCCCCTACCAGGGGCGGGGCGGATTTATAGGCGTAACTGCAGCCGCATGGCGTCGTGGGAGAGCATGCGTCGTGCGCATCTCGGGCGCCGCAGAGCGGTTCGATCAGCGCAGTACCGTCCGCGTCGCCTCTCCTACCGATTGACGGGTCACTTCCACGTGGCCCGAGGAGTAGAGGCCCGAGGCAGCAGCAGCATTCAAGGAAGGGCAATGATGGCCGGCGCTGCACACGGGCGTCGCATCAGTTTGACTTGGGACGGTTCCGGATGCCCACGGGGAGCGGGGGCGTCGCCGCCCAGGCGCTCGGCGCGTGTAAAGCCTGGCCCACAGGCGTTTAGGGCCCGCGGCGCTTCGGGCCGTCCTCAAGGCTTCGCCCGGAAGCCAGCTTGAGCGCGCCTTGGGCCCGGGGGCTACTGTCGGCGTTCTGGGAACGGGGGTACCCAGACCTGCCTGCCTGCGGCCCAGGGCATGGCCCACCTCACCAGCCAAACACGGCCTGGCGCGACTCCACTCAAGACAAGGCCCTCGTGAGGACCCCAGGCTCGCGTGGGAGAACAACACCAGGATCAGCAGGGGGTGGGCCTCCTCAGGCCCCCTCCGGAGCGGCGGATATCTGTATGCGGAACCCGGCCTCAGGAGTCAAGGATGACGCAAGGAAGGACAGGCGGGCGCCAGCACGCCAGGCAGTGCAGTTTCCCCTTTGGTGCAAAGGGATCAGGGACGTACGCGGGTTCCCAAAGCGCCTCCCAAAGGTTTCCACTCCGGTGCAACAAGACCATGACCACGAGCCCCGCAGGGCGGATGTCATCGCCGAGCCCACCTCTGCATCATCGACAGCTACTTTGCAGGCGAAGACCACCTTTGGACAGGCGGGGATGTACTCCTGTCCCCCTTTAAATTTGGCCGTTGTGGGATCCCTTCCCGCCATTGCGATAAGGGAAGAGGACCCGGGCCACTGCTATATATAGAGGCTAGGCTGCACTGTAGAGGAGGGGGATCCACAAGGCTAGCAGAAGGCCAAG
Organism: Elymus sibiricus; assembly: GCA_039707655.1. NCBI lineage: Eukaryota > Viridiplantae > Streptophyta > Magnoliopsida > Poales > Poaceae > Elymus > Elymus sibiricus. The sequence continues at coordinate 157,778,549 of CM077663.1, forward strand.
AACACCACTGAAGCGCCCTCACGAGGCCTCTCACCACTGTACTAGTTCATCCGCCACACCTCCCCGAGAGGCAATCCACCAAAGCAGGAGTAGGGTATTACGCTTCGCAGCGGCCCGAACCTGGGTAAACCACCGAGTTCATCTTCTTCCTCGTCATCGTGCGAGTTCGCCGTCCTAACCATCGAGTAGCGAGCTAGGTAGGGCAAAGCTGCAGGGGATCTTCGCACACGCCCCTGTGTTCGAACCTTGAGGGTTTTGCGGAGCCTGAAATCCGACAGTGGGGTCCCTGACTTGGAACAATCCAACGCCATGAAACCAAGGCTGAGCGGAGCAAGCAGGTGTACCTCTGTTCTGCAGAAACTGAACCACTTCTTCTCGGACTGGTCCCAGCGCACCATTGGGCGGTGCCGGCATGACCTCCGCCACCATGTAATCCTCATGTCGCCTCTACGGCCGGATGCGTAGAGTGATGAAGGTCCTTGGTAGCCTATCGGGGCTCTCAATGATGTGGTGCCCCGGCGGAACGAAGCGCTTAGGATCAAGCTCATAGTTCGCCATTGAAGAGAGGCGATGGAGCGGAGAAGGCGAGGAGGTAGGGTTTTCTCGGGGGTTTTCTGGCAGCGATGGGGAAAGAACAGGCGTCTCAGGCACGGTTTGAACTGTTGAGGTGACCGGACAGTCAAAACCATTAACCGAGGCACAGTTTCCCATGATGGCAGTAGCAGGTAAAAAATCCCTATTTTGTTGCTGAAGAATCGGCCGCCATACCAATCCATTGCGACACGCAAAATCATTACAGTCCCGTTTATGGTGACTTGACCAACAACAAGATAAGCAGTCGATACGACTTCTACAGGAGGCCGACAGGTGGCCCTGCGGGGAGCATATAGATCAAGTCATGACCTGGTCCACCATGTCATCGACCATGGCTTGGAAGGAATCCTCAGCCTCCTGCTGAAAGCACATTTGCTCCCTTGGTGGTTTTGGTAATTAATAACAACATATATCTCATTGAACTAATGTCCCAACTAAGAATATTTCAGGAAAAGTTCAATGATGGGATGGCAAAAGGATTGTGGAGAGACCCCTAGATGCAAGGAATAGGATTGGCAAAGCTTCAAGCAAGAAGACTCTACATTTTACTTTGTGAGAAATCACTTTGAGTCTATAGGAAAGCCAATACTATTAAAAGGGGGTGAGGTATTGATGGTGAACAAAATGCTCCACGTGCACAAGTGATAGTCACCAAAAACACCCACAAGCTCTTCCACAAAAGTCTGTCAAAAGCCTATCATGCAAAATCGGTGCCACCAAGTTTTCTCACTTGGCCCTACCGATTTCCACCTCAGACAGATCCCAGCCAAACCCTAAGTTTTCGGTACAACCGATTCTGCATCGGTGCCACCGAGTTTCAGTTGCCAACTTTCTGTTGCCCCTTTTCTTAAGTTCGAAATTTCCGAGTTTTTGGATCGGTGCCACCGAGTTTGCATTCTGACCGTTGGTCACCTTTGTCGGTACTGCCGAGAACTATATATCGGTCTCACCGAGACTCAAAAGTTGCTACCTTTGAGCAACTCGGTACCACCGAGTTTTATACTTAGGTGTCACCGAGTTGGTCAGTTAAGGTGTAACGGTTGGATTTTTGGAGATGCCTATATATACCCCTTCACCACCACTCACTCGAAAGAGAAGCACTCAGAACTATTCCATACTTGCCCCATCCAGTTTTATGAGAGAGAGGCACCTACTCATGTGTTGAGATCAAGCCATTCCAATCCAACCATATGAATCTTGATTTCTAGCCTCCCCAAGTTGCTTTCCACCCAATCAATCTCTTCCACCAAAGCCAAATCCGTGAGAGAGTGATTGAGTGTTGAGGAGTCTATCATCTTGAAGCACAAGAGCAAGGAGTTCATCATCATTATCGAGCCTATTACCTTTTGGAGGGTGGTGCCTCCTAGATTGGTTAGGTGTCGCTTGGGAGCCTCCTACTTCGTGTTTTGGAGTTGAACCAAGAAGTTTGTACGGGCAAGGAGATTGCCTACTTCATGAAGATCTACCCATAGTGAGGCTAGTCCTTCATGGACGGAAGCCGTTATGGAATAGTCAAGGTTTCTACTTCGTGGACCCTTATGGGTGGAGCCCTCCGTGGACTCTCGCGACCGTTACCCTCCGTGGGTTGAAGACTCCATAAACGTGGACGTACGATAGCACCACCTATCGGAACCACGGGAAAAATCTTCGTGTCTCGAAATTGCGTTTGATCTTCCTCCCTATCCTCTATTACATATGCTTGTCTTTACTTTCCACTGCTATACTCTTAGACATGCATGTGTAGGGTGTGCTTGACTTGCTATCATTGTTAAAATTTGCCAACACTTAAAATTGGGAAAAAGTAGAATTTTTATTTTGTCAAGCAGTCTAATCACCCCCCCTCTAGACATACTTTCGATCCTACAAGTGGTATCAGAGCTTTGTTCTCCATTGCATTGGTTTCACAACCTAGGAGAGTATAGCGTCTAGCGAGGGAAAATTATCACCGTAGAGGTCCATACTTTGATGGTACAAATTTTGCTAGTTGGAAGCACAAAATGAAAATGCATATTCTTGGTCATAACCCTGCCGTTTGGGCTGTTGTTCGTGTTGGCTTGCAAGGTGAATTCTTTGGTGATGGAAAGGAACCGGATCGTGAAGCGACCGCGGAAGAATTGAAGATGTTGCAATACAACACTCAAGCATGCGACATTCTTTTCAACTGCCTATGCCCCGAAGAATTCAACAAAATCAGTCGTCTTGAGAATGCCAAGGAAATTTGGGATACTTTGGTTGATATGCATGAAGGTACCGAATCTGTGAGAGAATCCAAGTTAGATGTTCTTCAAAGTCAGCTTGACAAGTTCAAGATGAAGGATGGTGAAGGAGTCGCGGAAATGTACTCTAGGCTAGCTCTCATCACCAATGAGATTGCTGGCTTAGGAAGCGATGAGATGACTGACAAATTCATCATCAAGAAGATACTTAGAGCTTTGGATGAGAGATACGACACCGTGTGCACATTGATCCAAATGATGCCCAACTACAAGGATCTCAAGCCTACGGAAGTCATTGGAAGGATTGTTGCTCATGAGATGACACTCAAGGACAAAGAAGAGCTTCACAACAAGTCTAGCAGTGCTTACAAAGCCACAAGTGATGCTCCCACAACTTCAAGCGATAACCTTGTCACCAATGAAGAGAAAAGCCTCATGGTCAAGAAATTCAACAAGTTCTACAAGAATAGAGGCAAAGATCGAAGCTCCAACTCAAGATATGAAGAGAAGCATTCGTCAAGTCGTGACTGAAACTGCTACAATTGTGGGAAGCCTGAACACTACTCCAATGAGTGCACGGCTCCCTACAAACGAAGAGAAGAGTCACCTAGAAGACGAAGCTCAAGAGATGAATCACGTCGAATAGAGAGAAGGAGTAGAGATGACCGTTATGAACAAAGACCCTCAAGGATAAGTAGGGACTCGGAGAAGAAGGACAAGTACACCAAGAGCTACTCAAGAAGTAGACATCAAGCTCATGTTGGTGAATGGGTTTCGGGCTCCGAATCCGACAACCATTCCGAGAGAAGCTATCACTCCAACTCCGACTATAGTCAAGATGAAGGTGTTGCCGGACTTGCATTAGTGACTACCGACTCCTATGACATATTTGATTCACCAAATGAAGGAAGTGGAAGTTGCTTCATGGCTAAAGTCCCCAAGGTATCACACCCCAAGTATCTTGATTTCAATAGTGATGAGGATGATTTACTTGGAGATGATGACTTGCTCTTTGATAAAACTAGTGATATTAGACAAAATGAACTTGATAATGTTCATGTTAGTCAAGATAAGTCGTGTGATGATGATAAGATGGAAATAGAGCGACTAACTAAACAATTAAACACTCTTAAGTTAGCCCATGAATCTACTCTAGAAGATCATAGAGAGCTTGTAAAGACTCATGAGAAGCTACGCTTCGAGAAGCTCACCTTGGAGCAAGAACATGAGTTTATTAAAGCTATCAATGACGATCTCCGAAAGAAGACTTCATCTTATCTAGCCAAACGATTACTCTTGTCTACATTTATGCCACAAGTTAAACCTAGACAAACTAGTAACAAAGGCAAGAAAGGTTCTTCATCTAGTAGCAACAATAAAAATGCTAAATCTAATGATGTTGCTTCTAGTAGTTCTATTGATTCCACTAATGATGATTCTCTTAGCCAAGTTATACTTGAGCAAGAAAATGATTTATTGAAAGGAATTATAGAGAAAGGTATCTACAAAAGTCTTGCCGGATGTAAGCAATTTGAGGAGATTGTATGCAAGCACAGAGGATACCGGAAGAACCATGGCATTGGCTACTTCAACGCCAATGGAGTTGAATGGGAAGAAGTTCAATACCCCAAGCCCAAGTTTGTTCCTCAAAGGGAGAAGTATGAACATGCTCTTCCCAAGGGAACAAACGCTCAAGATGACCTTCTATCACAAGACCACAAGCTCAAGGGCAAGGAAAAGCTTCAAGAGGAGATTGACTCATATGAAGATGAATCTCAAGCTTTGGTCAAGTGGGTTCCCAAGGCTTCTACAAGCTCAACTTCTACAAGTGCCACTTCAACACCAAGGTTTCCCATCAAGTTAATGTGGGTCCCCAAGAAGAAGAACTAGAGAAATTCTTGAGGGGTGACTCCACCAATGAAATTCACTCATATTCATTATTGGCTATGCAATAGTTCAAATAGTCACATATTCCCTCAAAGGTAAGCAAGGGACAAGGTAATTAATGAATTCAGGGACATCATCTTATATGCTTTGCACTCCATGTCCATAGATATCCTTGTATTTGTCTCTTGTGCTTGGGACTAACCCATGTAGGTGAGAAGAGTAAGGAAACACCAAGGATGCTCCCAACTCAAGATGATCTTCATCAACCTTGAGCATCCACCACTACATCACCCACATGAAGTCTTCTATGACAAACCCAAGGTTAGTGTATCCCTCTTATGGGGGATGTCACATCAAGGGGGAGCTTTACTCTAAGATTTGAGTTAAAGCATCTCTTAGAATGTGACAACATTAAATGCTTTATGTAAAAGTGGTAACCCCACTTGTGCTTAAACGATGAGTATGACCTATGATCAAGTATTCTTACTTGGCTCCTAAGTCAATATACTCATATATAGATGACTATGTCATTGCCAAAAGTGCTTGATAGATGCTAGAATGTGTGTGCATGTTTGCCATGATCTCATTTGATATCTTATTGTGTGAGCATGCTGGTCTGCATTTCTTTATCCATTCGAGGACATCCAATTGTTGCTATTTGGTTTTATTTTTATCTTTTGCCAATTGGATGGAAAAGAATGCCTAGGACCCTTCTCTAGCTATCTATGCTTTCTCTTCTCAAGTTCTATTCATGCTACATCACAAAACTTGAACAAGCACTTCTCGATCCCTCTGTGTGAGATGCACTCGGAGTTCCGTATCGACAAGGGCTGCATTCCAAAACCTCCTTACAGTGTAACTTGGTGTGACCAACATAAAATTCTTGGCTCCAGCGATTGCCTTAGGGTTGACCTACTTTTGCATCTCGGTACCACCGATACCATAATCTCGGTTGCACCGAGTTTCCATGTCAACTGACAGCAGTGGAACTCGGTGGCACCAAATTTTTTGTATCGGTGACACCGACAGTGAGGGGTATATATTCCGCGGACCCAACGCTTTGAAATTAAATCTTCAAGTGCCGTGTTCCCCAGCCCCTAACTGCCGCACCTGGACCCCTGGTCATCGCCCTTGCTTCCCCGAGTGCCTCCGCCGCTGGGATCCTCTCTGTCGACGGAAATCTACTCCGCCGTCGCCGCCGTAGCGGATCTTGACCAAGTTAGGGTATGATCCGATCTCCCCTTGCACTCCACTATCCGATTCTTGCGCATTGGGATACTTTCGTCGATAAGCCACCATATGTAACCTTCCTGCTCCACCAGAAGTTCTCGTAGATTAGCGAACGAAGAAAAAGTTAGGGTTAGCCGTCCGCAGAACAACTCTCGGTGTCACCAAGTCGCAAAACTCGGTTGCACCTATTTTGGATTCTAGGGTTTCTGAGAATGGTCTCGGTGAGACTTAGTGGTTTACTTCGGTGTCATCGAAGTAGCTGCCAAGTCTTTGTGAAGCAGACCATCTGTCTCGGTGAATCCGAAAATTCTGACTCGGTGCTACCGAATCTTATTCTGCAGAAAGCTAAAACTAAGGTTGTCTTTGTTCAAACTTTTAAAACTTCTATGTTTTGTGATGCTCAACCTATTTGCTCTTCTATAATCTTTTCACAGGGTCAGAGATGTCAGGATCAGATGACAGTTAGAATAATCTCAGAGAGCCCAGTGTTGATGCAGACCCAGGCACTAGTCCTAAGGCTAGCTCTTTTGCTTCAGATGACAATCCCAGCTCCCATGACCTGCCTAAAGCTGCAACTAGAGCGAGAAGGAAGCTGAATTCAGATGAAGAAGATTTAGATTTTGTGCCAGAAGAGGTCCTTGCCAAGCAAAGGCAAGATAATGCAGACAAGGCTGCCAAGAAGTCTGCTAATGAGACTACCTCAACAAGAAAGGTAGTGAGGAAGGAGTATGCCAGTTCAGAGGCTATGAAAGCACATGTGAGTGCTAAGGCTTCCATGTATGTTGAGCCCCCAAGGAAGTCTATGCCCAAGAAGGCAGGAGAGAAGAAGAAAAGCAGGAAAAGGATCATACATGTTGTTGGAAGACCAACTTCTATGTATGAAGATCCAGCTGATGCTGAGGAAGAGGAAGAGCCAGCTACGAAGGCTCCTCCTAAGAAGAAGAAGAAGCTGCTTGCTGATGCTATGCCAAGCCAGGACTCCTACAGTGCCAGCTCTAGAGTTGAGGCCTTCTTCATCAGCACCTGCTGCCGCTCCATCAGCTCCTTCAGTTCCATTAGCTACTCCAGCACCTCCAGTTGCTACTCCGACTCCATCAATGATGTCTGCTGAAGTCTTCGCTGATGCTGTTCTCTCAACTCCTTCTTCAGCTACCGGAGGAGATCAGCCCTAGAGAGACGCTTAGTTCTATACCTTTGAAATTTTTGGTAACTTGTTGCCAAAGGGGGAGAAGTTGTATAGATCATTAGGGCTTCGAGAGAGGGAGAGTGTTGCTTTTTATCGCTCTTCAAAAACATTGATATCTTTTGGTTTGCTGTTTGTGTTAAACCTTGTTTGTGTTTGATCATACACTTGATGTGTGCTGCTACTATTTCCTATCCTTGAGATGCCTATGAGATGATCATTCACTTTTGCTTGTTGTGTTGTGCTATGATGTTCATTCATATTACTCTTGCACACCACCAAGTTGTATGTGACATGGAAGAGTACCCCATATACCTAATCGATTGTGCATTTGCATTCAAACACAAATTCAAAATAGTGCACAAATTTAGGGGGAGCTCTTGCTTATCACATATTTCTCAAAGCGACGATTATATTCATTGATTATATCATATGTCGAAGGTTTGATCTATATGTTGTCATCAATTACCAAAAAGGGGGAGATTGAAAGCACATTTGCTCCCATGGTGGTTTTGGTAATTCATAACAACATATATCTCATTGAACTAATGTCTCCACTAAGAATATTTCAGGAAAAGTTCAATGTTGGGAAGGCAAAAGGATTGTGGAGAGACCCCTAGATGCAAGGAATAGGATTGGCAAAGCTTCAAGCAAGAAGACTCTACATTTTACTTTGTGAGAAATCACTTTGAATCTATAGGAAAGCCAATACTATTAAAAGGGGGTAAGGTATTGATGGTGAACAAAATGCTCCACGTGCACAAGTGATAGTCACCAAAAAACACCCACAAGCTCTTCCACAAAAGTCTGTCAAAAGCCTATCATGCAAAATCGGTCCCACCAAATTTTCTCACTCGGCCCTACCGATTTCCACCTCAGACAGATCCCAGCCAAACCCTAAGTTTTCGGTACAACCGATTCTGCATCGGTGCCACCGAGTTCCAGTTGCCAACTTTCTGTTGCCCCTTTTCTTAAGTTCGGAATTTCCGAGTTTTTGGATCGGTGCCACCGAGTTTGCATTCTGACCGTTGGTCACCTTTGTCGGTACTGCCGAGAACTATATATCGGTCTCACCGAGATTCAAAAGTTGCTACCTTTGAGCAACTCGGTACCATCGAGTTTTATACTTTGGTGTCACCGAGTTGGTCAGTTAAGGTGTAACGGTTGGATTTTTGGAGATGCCTATATATACCCCTTCACCACCACTCACTCGAAAGAGAAGCACTCAGAACTATTCCATACTTGCCCCATCCAGTTTTCTGAGAGAGAGGCACCTACTCATGTGTTGAGATCAAGCCATTCCAATCCAACCATATGAATCTTGATTTCTAGCCTTCCCAAGTTGCTTTCCACCCAATCAATCTCTTCCACCAAAGCCAAATCTGTGAGAGAGTGATTGAGTGTTGAGGAGTCTATCATCTTGAAGCACAAGAGCAAGGAGTTCATCATCATTATCGCGCCTATTACCTTTTGGAGGGTGGTGCCTCCTAGATTGGTTAGGTGTCGCTTGGGAGCCTCCTACTTCGTGTTGTGGAGTTGAACCAAGAAGTTTGTACGGGCAAGGAGATCGCCTACTTCGTGAAGATATACCCATAGCGAGGCTAGTCCTTCGTGGATGGAAGCCGTTATGGAATAGTCAAGGTTGCTACTTCGTGGACCCTTATGGGTGGAGCCCTCCGTGGGTTGAAGACTCCATAAACGTGGACGTACGATAGCACCGCCTATCGAAACCACAGGAAAAATATTTGTGTCTCCAAATTGCCTTTGATCTTCCTCCCTATCCTCTATTACATATGCTTGTCTTTACTTTCCGCTGCTATACTCTTAGACATGCCTGTGTAGGGTGTGCTTGACTGGCTATCATTGTTAAAATCCGCCAACACTTAAAATTGGGAAAACGTAGAATTTTTATTTTGTCAAGTAGTCTAATCACCCCCCCTCTAGACATACTTTCGATCCTACACCTGCGTCGAGGGGATATCCCACTGCCCCGTATTGCAACTGGGTTCTGTTGGCACAGGAAGGGAAGGCCGGCCCACGGCAGAAGAAGTTGGGCCATCACGGCCCAAATTGCTATTTTGAAAGACCAGTGTAGCCGCCTCCGTGGAATCAGTGATCTGATCAACCAAATCAATGGGATTTTCGAAAACAGGGCTGCTAACCCTAACTGAGGACGAAGTACCTTCCGAAGGATCCCCCGAGCTGGGAAGAACAGAACCAAAGATGATGGGTGGCCTAGCCACCGTCCAATTCAACTGTGGAGCCACTTGAGGGCTAATAGAAGATGTTCATGAGCAGAGAACTCATAGCCGGCATCCTGAGAGAGAATGTCAATCTCATCTTGTGAGAGCATCTCCAGTCGCACCCCCAGGATGCCCTCCCAAGCACCTTTTTTAGCATCGGCTCTAAAAAACAGCCCCAGCCGTGCCCCCAAGACGTCGTTTTACGCCGGATTTGGGCAAAACTAGCCCCGGTGACCCCAGGCCAAACCCAGCCCCCTGGGGGGGGCACTTGGGGCGTCCGACGCTATTTTTTGTATGCACAAACCCCACTTGTGAGCCTCTCTCCTCTCTCTCCTCCTTTTTTCTGCTAGGCCCACCCATATGCATGCAAAAAAGGAATCTCTCCTCTCTCTCTTTTTCTCTCCGCATGTGTCGGCTGGGTAGGGGAACGGCTGGAAACTCCCCCCAATGCATAAATTACGCTGGGGCAACCCCAGGAGGCGTTTTTTTGGCCTCCTGGGGGGCACAACGGCTGAAGATGCTCTGAGGCTGGATAACGATAGCCCCTGCATGCTGGATAGTTATGCATAGTTGCAAAAGAAAGTTTCTTTTTAACAGAACTAGGATTTTTGAAGGAAGATTTAACTGGCGGTTTATGCATAGCCAGCATTCCCAGAGCCGAACGACGCTTGGATGGACTAATTAAAATCCATTCAGCATCGCATTCCTTCCTCCAAATTTTGAGCTCCCTGATCCAATTCAGACCCCCATTGCCCCAGAGATGAAAATAACATTTGAACTCTGAACATGCAAAAGATCTGAGAGCAACCATAGCAAAGCCAACCTGTTTGGAAGAGACATTGAACGTGAAAACCTTATCATTAATCTGAGAGACAAAGAACTCAATAGTAGAGCCACGAATGGCCGCCTCCAAAGCCATGGCCAACGAATCTTCAGTCAACCGAAAGCAATGACGGCTAAAGGAGACCACCAGAGTGAAATATCCCCTCCCCTCCATAGGATGAACTGAAATCCCCAAGCCAAGGGTAGATCCTCCAGGAGAACCCATGTGAGATGGGTATTGCCTTGATCTAGAGAGAACGCCAGAGAAGATGAGTGGAGAGGGATCACAGATTGGTGGTCAGATTAGGAGATCGCCGGAGATGGGGGGGGGGGGGAGGTGGTGGGAGCGCCGCCATGGCCTTTTCAGAGTTGGCCACCGAATCTGGTTTTTATCGGCCTACTCTTTTCAAAGATGCTTGTAAGTATGTCCTTTCATGTAATGAATTTCAAAGAGTTGGTAACATTGTTAAATGTCAAGAAATTCCTATGATTTTTTCACTTGCCATTGAACCATTCGATGTTTGGGGTTTTGACTTTATGGGACCTTTTCCTTCCTGAAATGGCTATACTCATATTTTAGTTCCTGTTGATTATGTTACTAAGGGGGTAGAGGCTATTCCAACTAGTAGTGCTGATCATAACACCTCTATTAAAATGCTTAAGGAAATTATTTTTCCGAGGTTTGGAGTCCCTAGATACTTAATTACCGATGGTGGTTCACATTTTATTCTTGGTTCTTTCCGTAAACTTCTAGCTAAATATGATGTTAACCATAGAATTGCATAACCTTATCATCCTCAGTCCAGTGGCCAAGTTGAATTGAGCAATCGAGAATTAAAATTAATCTTGCAAAAGACTATCAATAGATCTAGGAAGAATTGGTCTAAGAAATTAGACGATGCTCTGTGGGCTTACAGAACTGCCTATCAAAACCCCATGGGGATGTCCCCATATAAAATGGTGTATGGAAAAGCTTGTCATTTGCCTCTTGAATTAGAACATAAGGCTTATTGGGCAATTAAGGAACTGAATTATGATTTTAAACTTGCCGATGAAAAGAGGTTATTTGACATTAGCTCATTAGATGAATGGAGGACACAAGTCTATGAGAATGCTAAGTTGTTCAAAGAAAAAGTTAAAAGATGGCATGATAAAAGGATTCAAAAACGGGAATTCAATGTAGGGGACCTTGTGCTTTTGTACAATTCTCATTTCAGTTTTTTTGTAGGAAAACTCTTATCCAAATAGGAAGCTCCATACATTGTCGAAGAGGTCTACCGCTCCGGTGCTATAAAAATTAATAACTTCAAAGGCAAAAACCCGAGAGTGGTGAATGGGCAAAGAATCAAGCATTATATTTGACGTACACCCATTAATGAAGAGTTTAATGTCATACAAGTGATAACACCGGAGGAACACATACGTGAGGCCGTCCGAAACACTCCAGAAACCTGAAAAAGAGGTAGGTATGTGGTACGGTAAGTAAACCGACTCCAAAAATTCCAAAAAATAATTTATGTTGGTTTTAGTATTTTAGAAAAATCCAAAAATAAATGGTGTCAGGGGGACCCACGAGGGAGGCACAAGCCAACAAGGTGCCCCCCAGGGTGGCTTGTGTGGCCCTCGTGTGCCTCCGCGACTCCGATTTCTTCCCGAACACGTATTCTGACCTAGAAAAAATCATTATATATACTCCCGTATGCTTTGACCAACGCATCGCGAGTTTCTCCTCTGTTCTTGTTTCAAGCTGTTTTTCTGACAGATCTAGATCGCCATGACTTCCCCAAGTTCGTCTAAAGACGAGTTCTTCGAGAAGGTCATCAATCCCTACTTGCCGGAGGTGATGAAGCACCCTAAAGCTATTGAGATGTGTGAGAGGGTGCTCCACATCCGGGATGTCCAAGGCCCCAAGAAGGAGGGAAGCGACAAGGCCATGCTTGCAGAAGTGGAGCAGGAGATCTTCAAGTGCCAAGGGATGGTTGAATGTGGTCTGAGTGCCAATCACTCATGATCACAGACTTCATCTGCGAGAACAAGCCTAACACAAGGAGCGTGGGAGAAGCTATCTTCAAACTTCAAGAGCGGATCGAGGACCTTCAAGATTAAATCTATGAACTCCAAAACCAGAACTGTGAGTATGAATCTAGGTTTAAAAGGATGAGCCTAGCTGCTGATTTCAGGATTCCAGAGACAAGAGTTTCTTTCCATGATGGGGAGCCTATGCCTTGGAAGATGGAGGATTTCCACACACCACAACCATCACCGAAGAACACTTGAGTACATGGGTATGGGCACAACCCATAGCTTGTTCCAAGCTTGGGGGGGGGGTGCCCCGATACCGGTTATAAGCACAAAACCATCCATTCTAGTTCTACATTTGTTTGAATAAAATGTCGTATCACCATCACTTTCCACCGTCATCTTTTATTTTAGTTTGATCTTTAGCTATTTCGTGGTTTAGAGAAATAAAGTTTCAGATTTGCTTTGCTTAGGATTTTGCTTTGAGTTTTACCTATCATTGTAATCGAGTGTGAGAGTTATATAATAAAGATTAGTTGATTTCGTGTGCTTTACTCTCTTGCACCAATGATCATAGCATGACAACAAAAAGAATAGTAAAGATCATATGCTTATCCCATGGGAAGTAATGACTTCACATAAAAAGAAAGTATGAACTATGAAAATTGTTAGGAATAGAACAAACATAGCCTTAGTCATTGTTATAATCTATGCAAGATTATGATAGAGAAGAGAAGATCCACATACAAATACATTATCTTGGACATCATCTATGATTACGAACCCTCACCAAGTATTAAATAACGATCAAGTGTTGAAGTTGGACATGGAAGACAACCTAATGGTCATGATTGCTTACATTTGCATAGAAGTTATATAGGAATGGATCCTTTAACATGTGATGCTTCCTTTAGAACTTTTGCTAGCCAAAATTTCCGCACCAAGTAGAGATACTACTTGTGCATCCATAACCCCTTGAACCCAGTTTCTTTTTGTAAGAGTCCACTTTACCTACCTATGGATTGAATAAGATCCTTCAAGTAAGTTTTCATCGGTGCATAAGAAATAAAAATTGCCTTTAATCATGTACGATCTTTTATTGAAAGGGAAATTAAGCTTTGTACGATCTTGTGATGGTGAAGAAATAAAAGCGACAGAGTGCATAATAAAGTTTGCTATCACAAGGGGCAATATAAAGTGAAGTTCCTTTGCATTAAGGGAATGCACATCCAATCAAATAAAAGCGCATGACAACTTCTGCTTCCCTCTGCGAAGGGCCTATCTTTCACTTTCATAAAGTTCTCACTTTTATTCAAGAGTCATCAATATCTTATCTTCTTCTAAGTTATAAACTCTCTTAGTGGCAAGCATCACATGGTGAGGAAAGATCCAGGTATATATATCCAGTTGAATGCAAGAAACCATGATTCATTGTTGTTGACATTATCCTTGAGGTAAATGAGTTGGGTGGCAAATGAAGCCCCTATCTTCCTATGTGTCCGACAAAAACATTAGCTCCAAAAATATGCAATGAGTGTCAACAATCATAGATGACTAAATGATAGTTGAGTATGTGGGTTTGCTACAATGAAAGCTCTTATATAGACTCTTCTCTTGAATATGATGAATTGTGATTATCACCATGACTAAAGGCACCGTTTGTTGGTTGTCAATAACGTTCATGCTTCATACTTCGATAATTGTGAATAGATCTTTACTTGATTATGAGAAGTTATATGATAAAATGCTTGCTGCTATAATGATATTCATGATGCCCTCATGTCCGTATTCTATTTTTATCGACACCTGATACGTCTCCAACGTATCTATAATTTTTGATTGTTCCATGTTGACATATTATCATTATAGGATACTTTTTGGGTATTTATTTACCAATTTATAATATTTTTTAGCACTAACCTATTGACCCAGTGCACAGTGCCAGTTCCTGTTTTCTGCGTGTTTTTGCCTTTTCAGAGTTACAATACTAAATGGAGTCCAATTGCCACGAAACTTTTTTGTGATTTTTTTTGGAGAAATACAAGACCTAGAAGCTTCGTAGGAGGGCCAGGAGAGGCACCGGGGCCCCACCACATATCCAGCCGCGCCCCCTACGGGGGGGTGGGGGTGGGCGTCCAGATATGTGGTAGGCCCCTGGAGCGCATCCCGACGTTGTTCTCTGGCCTATAAATTCACAATTAACCTAGAAACACCAGAAGCGCTCCCGAAACACTTTTTCGCTGCCGCAAGTCTCTGTTCCGATGGGAGGCCATCTACACCTCCGTTCCAGCACCTGCTGGAGGGGAGATCGATCACGGAGGGCCTCTTCATCAACCTTGCTACCCTCATCATGTTGTGTGAGTAGTTCACCATAGACCTACGTGTCCGTAGGTAGTACCTAGATGGAAATCTCTCTCTCTCGATCTTCAATACAATGTTCATCACATCTTTGCCTTGAGCTATCCGATGTAATCCCTTTGTATGGTGTGTTTGTTGGGATCCGATGAATTGTGAGTTTATGTTCAGATTATTCATGAAAAGTATTTGAGTCAAACCTGATTACTATGATTCTTATTTGCATGATCATCATAGCTTTGTAATGCTCTCCGATCTATTGAGATAGTTTGGCGAACTAGATTGATATTTCTTCAGTGGGAGTGGTGCGTTGTAGTAGGTTCAACCTGATGAGTTTCTATATCCCAGTGACAAAAGGGGACAAGTTGTGTCTTTGTGTTGTTGCTACTAAGGATAAAACGATGGGGGTTTACTTACATTAGTTGACTACTCTTTGTCTACATCATGTCAATGTTCTCCAAGCATTACTCCGTTTGTCATGAACTTAATACGTACAGAGGCAAGCATAGAAGTGCTCTTGAAGTGGAGTAATAGTAGTAGGTGCAGGCAGGAGTCGGCCTATTTTCTTATGGATATGATGCCTATATACACATGATCATTGCCATGAACATCACATAATTATTCGCTTTTCTATCAATTGCCCAACAGTAATTTGATTACCCACCGTATGCTTTGCTTATGAGAGATGCCACTAGAGAACTCTACGCCCCCGGGTCTATTCACTTATATATTCGCAAACGCTATCATTACCTTGTTGTTATTTATTACCTTTTATTTTATTTTGCACTTTACCATTATCTACAATTATCAACACAACTCACTTGCTTGCAAATAACGAGATCAAGGGGATTGACGACCCTATTGCCGGCGTTGGGTGCAAGTTGTTTGTTATTTTGTGTGTAGCCGCTGAAGACGGTTGAGGATTGGTATTCCTATTGGTTCGATAAACCTTGGTTTCCTAACTGAGGGAAATACTTACCCACTTTGTGCTGCGATCACCCGTTCCTCTTCACGGAAAACCCAACACAGATCACGAGTATCAGGAAGGATTTCTGACGCCGTTGTCGGGGAATACCATCACCAACTATCAAGTAACTTCACACAAAATTTCATTCACTTGTTCATCTTTTTATTTGCTGTTATATTTAGTTTGTCTCATAAAAAAAATCTAAAATACAAAAATATTTACCTTCGCTAGTTACTAGTTTGCTTCTAGTTTGCTTCTAGTTTGCTTGTTTTGCTTTTGTGGTCACCATGTCTCAAGATACTACTAAGTTGTGTTACTTCTCAAATAATAATTATTTTATTAGTACTCCTATACCACCTGCCACTAGTGCGGAGGCATTTGATATTAATGCTGCATTGCTCAATCTTGTCATGAAAGATCAATTTTCGGGAAGTCCTAATGAGGATCCCGCATCACATCTTAATACCTTTGTTGAATTATGTGATATGCAAAAGAAAAAGGATATGGATAATTATATTTTGAAATTAAATCTATTTCCATTTTCACTAAGAGACAAAGCTAAAGCTTGGTTTCATCTTTACCTCGTAATAGTATTGGAACGTGGGATAAGTGTAAAGATGCTTTTATTGCCAAGTATTTTCCTCCTGCTAAGATTATCTCCCTTAGAAATCAAAGAATGAATTAAAAAAAGCAAGATCAAGAAAATGTTGCTCAAGCTTGAGAGAGAATGAAATTGATGATAAGAAATTGTCCAACTCATGGCTTAAACTTGTGGATGATTATCCAAAATTTCTATGCTGGACTAAACTTTGTGTCTAGAAATCTTCTAGATTCTGCTGGAGGTGGTACCTTCATGGATCTGACCTTAGGAGAGGCCACACAACTGATGGACAAAATTATGACAAATTATTCTCAATGGCATACCGAAAGAGATCCATATGGTAAGAAGGTAAATTCTGTTGAAGAAATCGCTACTTTGAGTGAAAAAGTGGATGCTCTTATGAATATGGTTGCTAATAAAAATGCTAATGTTGATACCAATGATATGCCTTTGCCTACTTTGATTGAGCGAAATAATGATGCTATTGATGTGAACTTCATCTCGCGAAATAATTCCAACAACACTGTTTTTAGAGGAAATATCAATGCTAGACCGTATCCCGGTAATTCCTATAAAAACTATGGAAATTCTTATGGTAATTCATATGGCAATGATTCTACAAATTATAATAGGATACCTTCTGATCTTGAGAATACAATCAAATAATTTATTAATTCTCAAAAGGTTTTCAACACTACGGTAGAAGAAAAGTTGCATATGATTGATACTTTGGCTAAAAACATGGATATAATTGCTCTTGATGTTGAAACTCTTAAAAATAAGTCTTTGCCACCCAAGCATGATTTTAATGAGACTATTAAATCTATCCAACTATCTATTAATGAAAGTAAGGAGAGGACCGCTAAGTTGAGAGCTAAGCGAGAATTCTTAGAAAAAGCTCTTCCACCCAGTTTTTACCGGAATCATGATGATGATCTTAAAATGATTGGTGTTTCTCCTATTGAATATTTGTTTGCATCTCTGAATATAAATGATAAAGGGACTAGAGATGAGTCAACTTTAGTTAAGGAGCGTCCCGTTTGCTTGGAGGGTGATGATTCTAATGCTAAAACTTAAAAAAGTGAGTTTGGAGAGGTCAAAACTTTAACTAGTGATGTGCCCACTATCTTGGATTACAAGGACTTTAATTATTATAAATTCTCTTTAGTAGAATGTATTTCCTTTCTGCAATCCATTATTAGCTCACCCAATGCTTATGAACAAAACAAAGCTTTAACCGAACATATAGTAGAAGCTATGATAAAAGCTTAAGATGAGAAACTTGAGCTTGAAATTTCTATTCCTAGAAAATTGCATGATGAGTGGGAACCTACTATCAAAATAAATATAAATAAATATGAATGCAATGCTTTGTGTGGACTTGGTGCTAGTGTTTCAACTATACCAAAAACTTTATGTGATGTGCTTGGTCTCACTAATATTGAAGAGTGTTCCCTAAACTTGCATCTTGCGGATTCTACCATCAAGAAAAACTTTAGGTAGAATTAATGATGTGCTTATTATTGCAAACAAAAATTATGTTTCTGTAGATTTCATTGTGCTTGACATTGATTGCAATCCTTCTTGTTCCATAATACTTGGAAGGCCATTTTTACGAACTATAGGTGCAATTATTGATATGAAAGAGGGAAACATAAGATTCCAATTCCCATTAAAGAAAGGGATGGAACACTTACTTAGGAAGAGAATTAAAACACTTTATGAATCAATCATGAGAGCTACTTACCGTTTGAGTGTCAAAGATGACAACACTTGAAACTATGCATTATGCCTAGCTAGGGGCATAAAACAATAGCGCTTGTTGGGAGGCAACCCAATATGTATCTTTATTTTTGTTTTTCATTTCTGTTTTTGTGTGGTAACATGATTTTTTCCTCGGTAATTATTATGTTTTTATGTTTTAATTAGTGTTTGTGCAAAGTAAAGCCTTTGGGATGACTCACAAGATGAGTAGAAACGATGCTGAATCTGAAACAACAACTTTGACTCCAGTGCAAGAATTTTCCTTTTTTACTGGAGCGTGATAATGATCTGAAATTTTAACACAGTATTGCCATACAAATTCTTTACGTTTTCCTAATTGTTCAGAATTTTTAGAGTTACAGAATTATATTCTCTGTACAGATTGCTACAGACTGTTCTGTTTTAAATAGATTCTGTTTTGCTTGCACAGTTTGCTTGTTTTGATTATGCCATGGACTATATCGGGGGGTGTAAGCCATGGGGAAGTTAGAATACAGTAAATATTATGAAAAAATGAATTTGAATCAATTTATCACAGTACCTCAAGTATGCGATATGTTTCTTATACAAACAGATCTCATGAAGTTTTGTTGAGTTTTGTGTGATTGAAGTTTTCAAGTTTTAGGAGTGATCACGATGGACTACGGAATAGGAGTAGCAAGAGCCCAAGCTTGGGGATGCCCAAGGCACCCCAAGTATAATTCTAAGGAGACTCAAGTGTCTAAGCTTGGGGATGCCCCGGAAGGCATCCCCTCTTTCGTCTCAATCCATCGGCATGTCACTTGGAGCTATATTTTTATTCATCACATGATATATATGTGTTTTGCTCGGAGCATCGTTTGATTTTGTTTGCTTTTACTTTCAGTTTGTCACAATCATCATTTTCTGGACACACTTATTTGATAGAGACACACCTTCATGATAATTAGGTAGAATACTCTATGTGCTTCACTTATATCTTTTGAGCTAGGCAGTTGCTCTAGTACTTCACTTATATCTTTTTGAGCATGGTGGCGTGTAGATTTTATAGAAATAATATGCTCTCGTTCTTCACTAATATTTTTTTGAGAGCTGAACAATAGTGACGGTAATTTGCATGGGTCATAAGACTAGTCCAAGAATATTAGGTATTCAATGAATGATAATCAAAACCATCGTGTAGCACACCAAGAGAAGTTATGGATTAATGACATTGATGTAGTAATATGAAAAAGGTGTGAGTCAAAAAATTTAATTCGTAGAAGTGTCGAGATAAGAGGTGTTAACTTTTTATTCATCTAAAAATTAAAGAGGCATGGTGATGATGTGTGAGCATTTTTATTCCTCGTTAAAATCCTAGTGTTGTTTTGAGTCGGGGGCGCGCGATGGTTAACTCCTACCAACGTCCTCCCTTGGGGCATGCGAGGAGTACTTTGATTTATGATAAACTAATAAAACTTTGCGATAAGTATGTGAGTTCTTTATGACTAATGTGACACCATGGACATATGCTTCTTCACCTTCTCATATTTGCTAGCCTCTTCGGTACCGTGCATAGCCCATTCTCACCTCGAGGATCGATGCAAATATTCGCCGGTGCATCCAAACCCCGTGACATGATACGCTCTGTTGCACATAAGCCTCATTATATCTTCCTCAAAAGTGCCACAATACCTACCTATCATGGCATTTCCATAGCCATTCCGAGATATATTTCCTTGCAAATTCCATCGTCACTTCACATGACTAGTTCGTTTATCAAGATAATGCTTTGCATGATCATAGAGAGCTGACATAGTATTTGTCGCAAAGCCAGTGTTCTTCATATTTTTGATACATGTCATGCTAGATCATTCCACATCTTGGTACACTGCCAGAGGCATTCATACAGAGTCATATCTTCCTATCAGTTCTTCATGTTGAGTTGTAAGTAAATAAAAGTGTGATGATCATCATTATTAGAGCATTGTCCCAGTGAGGAAAGGATGATGGAGACTATGATTCCCCCATAATTCGGGATGAGACTTCGGATGAAAAATGAAAAAAAATGGGGGAGACCAAATGAGCCCACCATATAAAAAAAAGAATAGAAAATGAGGGAGGCACAAAAAAGAAGAGAGAAAAGCCCACCATATAAAAAAGAGATGAGAGAAAAGAGAGAAGGGACTTTGCTACTCTCCTTTACCACACTTGTGCCTCAAAGTGGCACCATGTTCTTCATATAGAGAGTCTCGTATGTTGACACTTCCATATGCTAGTGGGAATTACCTTTTCCTATAATAAACTTGGCTTGTATATTCCTATGATGGGCTTCCTCAAGTGCCCGAGGTCTTCATGAGCAATCATGTTTGATGCACACCCCACTTAGCTTTAGTTGAGGTTTCATATAGTTATAGCTCTAGTGCATCATTTACATGGCAATCCCTACTCCTCACATTGATATCTATCGATGAGCATCTCCATAGCTCGTTGGTATGCCTAGTTGATGCGAGACTATCTTCTCCACTTTTTACCCCTTTGATACCTACCACCGTATTCTATTCCACCTATATGCTATTTCCAATGATTCACGCTCATGTATTACGTGAAGAATAAAAAGTTAATGCATATTGAAAAAGTACGATCCAATTGCCTAACTTGGACACCATGGTGTTTAACATTTGTATCTATGTGGTGAAGATCGAGTCATGCCTTGCTAATATAATAAAGATGAATAGGGGTAAACATTCTTTTAGGATCATATACTTTGAAGAATTAACGATTTTGGTTCTTATACTTATAAATATTACTATGTTGTTGTTTGTTAATTCTTCATTTCTCAATGAACATACACACCAAAGATTACATAATGGGTAGCATGTCACATCAAAAATTCTGTTTTTATCATTTACCTACTCGAGGACGAGCAGGAATTAAGCTTGGGCATGCTGATATGTCTCCAACGTATCTATAATTTTTGATTGTTCCATGCTGACATATTATCATTCTAGGATACTTTTTGGGTATTTATTTACCAATTTATAATATTTTTCAGCACTAACCTATTGACCCAGTGCCCAGTGCCAGTTTGTCGGTGCACTAGGAATGGGGTACCCAGTGCCCCTGACTTATGCACAAGCAGTAGTAGCAGCACCCGTCAACATAAAACCTATCCAAGCCAGAGAAGCCGCTCTTCATGAGATCAAGGAGCGCATCAAGAAGATGAAGCCAACATTCGAGACCAAGACCCCGGCAGAGGCAACCTACGCAGGCTAGCAACATCGGCAAGGTCGACGCAACGGCCCAGAACGGGCCCGAACCGCGCCAGTCACCTCCCCGGTGCCTGTCTGAGACCGAGGCACACACACCTTCAGGAAGACCCGGCAAGCCATCCCCCGACAGGCGCGAGCCGATCGGCCACCGCTCCACTGCATCGCCACGCCAGTCAGTTGTCGATGCGGTGTCGAGCCCTCACGTGGCTAAGTGGCTCTCGCTAAGTACGTGGCGACGCGCTGGGAGATAGATTACGCCTGTTTGACACCCGTCCAGGGGCGTGTCAAGATACTAAGCAATAGCCAGCCAAGCGGTGGTAAAAGCTTGCCGGGGATGCATCCCCGCACGCCACCTAGGCTGGCATTTATGGCATTTTGTCATAAGTGCCAGAGTTAGGTATGATAGCACTGTTAGCTATCTAATCACTAGGTAATGTCTGTTTTGCCACTGTGGTTGCCCCTTGAGCTATAAAAGGAGGCCCAAGGTAACCTAGCTAAAGATTCAGACCTTTGGACACTTGTACTCGCGTAGCAGCTCCCCCGAAGGCAATCTTGCCGGGTTTGAGCTCTGCCTGTGCTTCGTGTCCCCCCGATCAATCCACCAAAGCAGGAGTAGGGTTTTAGGCTTCCCAGCGGCCCGAACCTGGGTAAAACACTAGCATCTCATCGTCGTGCTGTCTCATCACCTCTGCTCTTTGTGCAACGTGACCTCACCCCCGCCGAACCACAAAGGGGGCCTTGTTCCCATAGGAGATTGTGTGCATCGTGACCCGACATCTTTGGCGCGCTAGGTAGGGGAGCATCATTTGCGTGAACCTGAGATCGTGAGCGGCGCGTCGATCTTCATCGCCGTCTTCTTCATCCATGGCTCCCAAGAAGAAGGCAGGCGCGACCGCGCATCCCTCCACTTTGAAGGCCCCCTCGCATGCAGCCACGGCTGCCGTGGGCACCGCGACGGTGACAAATGAGGTGGGTCATGGGCGACGCGACTGGCGCAGGCGGCGCCACTGTCATGTCCCCTGCGGCCGAAGTTGGAGCGAGGAACGCTGAAGAGGAGCAACAACAACAACATTTTGGCGAGCTCAGCCCTAACGCCGCGGGAGGAGGAAACGTTCAGTCTCCTCCTCCCCGCCGCGCTGGTGGCCGCGGCCGCAACAGCGGCGTCCAATCTGGGGCAAGCCGCGATCTCCCAGCTGCGCCTGTCACAGGCGCGGCTGCTGGGCGCGCGCCTCGCCCAGGACAAGACGGGGCGCCGAACCAGGCCGTAGTCCCGCAAGTTCGGCCTCCTCCACGTCAGACCCCCTCGGCGACTGGTGCACGGCGAAGCTCCTCTTGGTTCCACCAGGAGTCGAGCAACGTCGCGATCCGCTTCTCTAGCCATGCCGGCCACGGCGGCGGAAGCGGTGGCGCGGGCCCAGCTGCTGTTAAATTTCCCGCCGGCGGCAGACAAGATGGACGAGTAGAGAGCCACCATCCAGAGTTTGATCGGCTTCGTCGAAGCCAACAAATCGCAGCATGTAGAGCCATTGCGGCATTCGCGGATGTCACGGCGGCTCAGGCTGATGGCCGTGTCAAGGGGGCCGCACCAACGGTGCAATCCCCTCTGCGACAATAGACCCAGAGGCTGCCACAACGAACTCCACATGCTGACGAGCCCGACGAAGCGTCTATGGTCTCGTGCGGCCCGCACGATCGCCGGGACCAGCGGCGTGTCCTGGAAGACCGGTGGAGGGAAGACGCGCGCGTCACCATAGAGCGACGCCGGGAAGCACACCGCCAATCCGACAGACGCAACGACCCAGATGCTAACAACCCCGCGCCTAGTGTTGGCGGGTACCTGCCTTATGAGGTTGGGTGCCCTGCCTTCACTCGCGAGCTGCGACAGGTCCGCTAGCCATCAGCCCGAGCTTTCAAGCCTGAGCTGATGGAGAAATATGATGGGAAGCTAAACACGGCGGAATTCTTGGGCATCTATACGATATCCGTTCAAGCCACCGGGGAAGAGATGAGAAGGTGCTCGCCAACTATTTCCCTTTGGCACTCAAGCCAAATGTGAGATCGTGGCTGATGCACCTGCCGGAGAACTCTATTTCATCATGGGCTAACTTGTGCAACGAGTTTGTCGGCGCCTTCACAGGTGGCCACCAGGAGCCAGGACAACCCAACGACCTGCAAGTCCTTCCGCAGAAGGAGGGAGAAACCTTGCGGAAGTACATCCAGAGATTCAGTCGAGTACACCGCAATATTCCAGAGATACACCCCACAGTCGTGATTGCCGCGTTCCATTCAAACATGCGCAACCGGAGGATGCGGGCCAAGATGAGTGTTAAACTCCCCAAGACTGTCAATGAGTTGTACACATTGGCGGACAAGTGCGCTCGTGGTGAGGAAGGAAGGCGACTCCCCAGAGAGGAGGCTGGCATCGAAATCGACTCAGACAACGATGATGCCCCTGGCTCAAAGGGGAAAAGCCAGAGGCACAACAAGAAGCGTAAGGGAAAGGCAGTGTTGTCCGTTGAGTGCTCTGGTACTCGCAATGCCGGAAAGAAGGCCAAGGCCGAGGCCCCCGGCAAGGGAGCTGCCACGTGCGCTGATTGCCAGGAGGCCGCGGCGGCAGAGAAAACTAGGAAGTTCGATGGGCCATACTGCAAAATCCACTGCACCAAAGGTCATGATCTCCAAGAATGCCGCCAAGTTGAGCAGCTTGCTGAAAAGCAGAAGGCTGAATACGAGAAGCGTGACAAGGAGACATGCCAAGATGGTGCTGCCGGGAAGGGCTGTGGTGGTAGAGGAGGCCGCCGCGGCAAGGCCCCACAGCAGAAGGAAAAACTGGCTAGAGGTCGTGAGAAGAAAGAAGGAGATGATATGAGTGATGATGAGGATGATGAAGAGTCTAGTGATCGGGAGTTCCAGAAGGCAACTGAAGCCATGTGTGTTGACGGGGGTGCGTCCTTACATTCCTCTCATCACCAGCTTAAGCAGTGGGCACGTGAGATCAACTCCATGGAGCCAGCTGCAGAGTCTAGAAGGCCACTCAAATGGTCCCGCACGCCTATCATCTTTGACAAAGAGGATCATCCTGACCGCACCGCTGTGGTCGGATGTTTGCCGTTGTTGGTCTCCCCAACAAACCGCAACCTCAAAGTAACCAAAATGTTAGTTGACGGCGGGGCGGGGTTGAACTTAATCTCCCCTAAGGTGGTTGAAAGGCTACAGATCCCTGACGGAGAGCTCAAGGCTACGGGTACGTTCCAAGGAATCAACCCTGGCAGGAGCCGACCCAAAGGAAATATCACTTTGCCTGAGACGTTTGGCGGGGAGTTAAACTACCGAACTGAAAAGGTGGTGTTTGATGTGGTCGAACTCCCTCTGCCTTACAATGGAATTCTTGGTCGCCCAGCTCTGGAAAATTCATGGCAGCATCCCACTATGCTTACAACACTTTGAAGATGCCAGGGCCCGCGGGAATCATCTCCATCCCATCTGATAAGAAGGACGCAGTTATATGTGTGGACAAGATGTATCGAGACGCGGTAGCAGCTGAGGTCGCAGAAACCCCAGCTCTCGCCAAGGAATCAAAAAAGGGAAAGAAGTCTAGCAAAGACGCCGCAAGGACTCCGGGAAGCGTGCCTCTTCAGAGTGCGCTGCGCCCGTTGATGACCTGCCGGAGAGTTACACTAGCAAGAGATCCAAAGTCACCTATCTTGCGATGAAGAAGGTCCCGGCAGGGCAAGATGGCGCTAATGGTACGTTTATCATCAGTGCCACTCTTAATGACAAATGGGAAAGCGCGCTCATTGCCTTCCTGCGGGCGAATGTCGATGTGTTTGTTTGGCAACCATCTGACATCCACGGTGTTCCCACGGAGGTAATTGAGCACCACCTTGCTGTCTGCCCTCATGCCAGGCCCGTCAAGCAGAAGGTTAGAAAGCAAGCCTTGGAGCGACAGCAGTTCATCGCTGAAGAAATCAAGAAACTTGAAGCAACTGGTTTGGTCAGAGGAGTGTTGCATCCAACTTGGTTAGCCAACCAGGTAGTGGTGCGCAAGGCGAATGGGAAATGTAGGCTTTGCATTGATTTCGCTGACTTAAACAAAGCATGCCCGAAGGTCCCTTTTCCCTTGCCACGCATCGATCAGATTGTTGATTCCACTTCCGGGTGTGACTTGCTTTCCTTCTTAGACGCATGCTCCGGATACCACCAGATATTCACGGCCAAGGAAGATGAGGAAAAAACCACGTTCATAACTCCGTGTGGCACGTACTGCTTTGTACGTATGCCCTTCGGGTTAAAGAGCACTGGTTCTACCTTTCCAAGGGCCGTGCAGATTGGATTTGAACCTCAGTTGCACAGGAATGTGGAAGCTTACATGGATGACATAGTAGTCAAAACTAAAGATGAAGCAACCCTCATACAAGACCTGGAAGAAACTTTTATGAACATGCGCAAGATCAACTTGAAGCTCAACCCTGAGAAATGTGTATTTGGTGTCCCATCCGGCAAGCTGCTTGGGTTCTTTGTATCTCAACGAGGAATAGAAGCCAATCCCAACAGGATCAAAGCAATCAAGCAGATACAAGCACCCAAGTCCGTTAAGGACGTAAGACGCTTGGCCGAATGCATTGCTGCGTTGAGTAGGTTCATCTCCCGATCCGCTGAATGCGCCCTGCCGTTTTTCAAGATTCTAAAAAAGGCCGGCCCGATGAAGTGGACCCCGGAAGCAGAAGCAGCGCTGCAAGATCTGAAAGCTTACCTTTCCTCCGCTCCCACCTTGGTCGCACCTAAACCACAAGAACCGTTGTTGCTATACTTGGCGGCAACAAATCAAGTGGTTAGTGCAGCGCTGGTGGCGCAGCGGGAAGTGGATGAAGATGCAGCCGCCGCGACTGATTTCATCGGGAGTGGAACCGAAGCACCCACGGCAGAACCTAGTACAAACCAAAGGGAACCTAAGCAAGCAAACGAAGGCAGTTTCAAGGAAGTGTCGAAGAAGAAAGTGGTGCAGCGACCTGTGTACTTTGTTAGCTCCTTGTTACAGGGGGCTAGGTCAAGGTACTCTGGAGTGCAAAAGCTGATCTTCGGCCCTATCATGGCCTCGAGAAAACTGCACCACTACTTCCAAGGCCACGAGATCATAGTTGTCACCCCTTTCCACTGTTGCGTATATTGAGGAACCCCGAAGCCACAAGCAGGATAGTTGAGTGGGCGCTAGAGCTGTCAAGTTTCAGATTGAAGTATGAGAGCACTTCCATAGTTCAGAGTAGAGCGTTGGCGGAATTCATTGTGGAATGGACGCCCACGCAAGACGAAGAGGTTCCAGAGACAGTTCTCCCCGGCAAGGAAGCGCCTAAGGAATGGATCATGTATTTTGATGGTGCTTTCTCGCTTCAGGGCGCCGGAGCACGCGTGCTCCTCATCGCCCCCATCAGAGAGCATCTCAAATATGTGGTTCAAATGCACTTTCCCCGGGAGGAGGCCACCAACAACACCGCTGAATATGAGGGGCTCCTTGCCGGACTCAGAATCGCGGTGGAGTTGGGAATCAAGAAACTGATCATCCGAGGAGACTCTCAACTCGTGGTGAAACAAGTCAACAAAGATTATCCGAGTCCATTGATGGAAGCATACGTGGAAGAGGTGAGGAAGCTAGAGGAGCACTTTGATGGATTGCAAGCAGAGCATGTGCCACGTGCGGAAAACAGCATCGCTGATCATCTGTCAAAGTGCGCTACGCAAAAGCTTCCTGTGGAACCAGGAACCTTTGTCCTCCACCACACTCAACCAACAGTATCCCCGTCAACGATGACCTGGAAAAGAAGAAAGCTGAGCTCCGGCCAGCATTTCCCGGTAGAGCTTCCTGAAGCCACTGGTAGAGAGGCTACCGGGGACAGTCTCGTTTCGGTTGGTGAGCAGCTCCCTCCCGTGGAACCCTGGGTTCTCGCGGTCGAGATAAGTGCTCCCACGAACAAGGAGATGCCTTTAGTCCTCGTGGTCTAGCCACAGGCTCCAGCTTGGCAAAACACATAGTCCACTTCCTTCAAACAGAAGAACTTCCCGAAGAACAAGAAGAAGCCGAAAAAGTAGCCCGTTAGTCAAGTATGTACCAGTTTGTCGATGACACTCTGTACAAAAAAAGACCAAATGGTGTGAAATTAAGGTACATTTGCCGGGAAGATGGACTGAAGCTGTTGGCAGAGATTCACGGAGGCATGTGTGGGCCTCACATTGGATCAAGGGCCCTTGCCGGAAAAGCCTTCCGGCAGGGTTTCTACTGGCCCACGGCCCTCCAGGATGCAACTGAGCTAGTCACCAAGTGTGAAGCCTGCCAGTTCCATTCCAAGAACATCCATCAACCAGCGCAAGCTCTCGAGACGATCCCTTTATCCCGGCCATTCTTGGTCTGGGAGCTCGATATTTTGGACCCCTTTCCCTGTGCAGTCGGGGGCTTTGAATTCCTGTTCGTAGCAATCGACAAGTTTACAAAGTGGCCTGAGGTGGAACCAGTGAGGAAGGTGACCGCGCAGTCAGCTGTCAAGTTCCTGAAAGGACTGGTGTGCCGTTTTGGAGTGCCCAATAGGGTGATCACCGATAACGGCACCCAGTTCACGAGCCGCACCTTTACACAATACATCCAAAGCCTTGTAAGCAAGGTCTCCTTCGCCTCTGTTGCCCACCCGAGGAGCAATGGGCAAGTCGAGAGGATGAATGCTGAAATGTTGTGTGGGCTCAAGACAAGAACTTTTGATAGACTGCAAAGATGCGGCAAGCGCTGGATAGATGAGCTGTCGGTGGTTCTTTGGTCCCTCAGAACGACACCGAATCGAGCTACCGGCCAGACACCCTTCTCCCTAGTGTACAGGGCGGAAGCAGTTCTCCCCACGGAACTCATATACGGGTCACATCGAGTACTTGCCTACGACGAAGTAGAGCAAGAGCAGCTATGGCATGACGATGCCATGCTCCTCGAGGAAGATTGTCTCCGGGCCGCTGTGCGTGCTGCACGCTACCAGCAAGCCCTGCGCCGCTATCATAGCCGCAGGGTCCATGCCCGGAGCCTTGAGGAAGGCGACCTTGTCCTTAGGCGTGTTTAGTCCGCCAAGGGTACCAACAAGTTGACGCCGATGTGGGAAGGCCCTTACCGGGTAGCACGAGTCACCAGACCCGGCGCAGTCGGTCTGGAGACCGAAGATGGCACCAAAGTGCTTAACTCATGGAATATTGAGCATCTTCGTAGGTTCTACCCGTAAGGCGCGGTTGCCGGGCTCAGTCCCCGGCAACCACCTTTTGTACAAGCCTTGCCACAGTGCATGTAACCCTCTGTACAAAGCCAGACACTGACCCTGTGCATGCAAAAATAAAGCTGGGCATTGCATCATACCATCGAACTGCATGTTTACTATGCATTTTTTTATGTTGCAAAGTTATCGCTTTTAATTTTTAGAATTTGGTAGAGTACTTGATGAGCCTGTGATCCTTGTTACTGCATTCTCTCTCCCTAGAGGATAGAGGCCTCTTGCCTTACATGTTTTACCGCCAGGAAAACAAAGAAGGAGGGCAAAGTGACAAGGATGACGACCCATTGTACTACAGAAAGGGATGCTGCCTGAAAAGATAAGTCTAATTGCGTATCCAAAGCTCGGTACCATTTACTCCCTTAAGGAAAACCCTCCTGTTCCTTTTGACTGTGTACCATGGAGTTCATCACGCAACGGAAACCCTTGTCGGGACGAGCCGTCCCCCAGCTCCTGTTGCTCAACAGCTCTGGGGGGCCGCGCCGATACTAACAAGGAGCCTTGCCGGGGAACGATACCAGCCTACTGTCGGGGGCTCACTCCCCCTTTGGCGTTCGCGGTTAGTACTGACCCGGCAAATAGTTCCGTGCGGCAAGGACAAACATGCTGACACGGTATAAACAAGGAGGAAGAAAAGGATAGTACTTAAGGAAGAAAATATCATTCTTTCATTCATTTTTGGTACAAAATGGATAAAAATTACATTATGATTAGCTAAAACTTGGCAAGCACCTACATCTTTTGATTTATAAAAAGATAAGTTCCCCGTAATGCCTTTCTTGTCCCTCTTCTCCTAGGGATTAGGTGGAGAAGAAAAAGAGGGCAAAAGGAGCGCCTGGCTGGGATTCGACGCCTCCCCGCCAGGGCCAGCGGGACGCGTCCCTTTGAGGGATCAGAAGGACCCTGCCCCCAAGCAGGGCGGACGACGCCGGCGGGGCATACGAGGCCGATAAGGAGGAAGAAGGCGGAGGGCAGGTGCAGATGGTGGTGCTGCCGAAGCACAGCTGGTGATGATGGTGCTGCCGGCAATCACGATGCGTCGGAGCTGTCATCCACGGTCTTGATGCGTCGTGAGTTGCTGCCGCCGTCATCTCCCTTATCGCCACCGCCCAGGAAGACACCTCCGCCGTCGTCCGAGGCTTCGACGCGGCAGGCGAGGCGAACGCCAAGCCCGAAGAGCCTGACAGAGAGCATGGTCGTCCCCGATGACCCGAGGCAAGGAAGACTCTCTGCCCTTAAGGAGTACACGCAGGCAAAAGAGTCCCCCCATGTGCAGAACACATAGTACCATGGGTGGGGAACTCTACCACGAGCCATGATGGACCGTTGCTGCGACCACTCGCGCACAACCAACGGCCATTCGGACGATCTTCCTCCGTCGCCTTGAAGAAGGAGCGCAGAGACCGCGGTCGACCTCGACACTGCATTTCCGCTATGGACCCCAGCGCGGTGTCGTCCGCGCGGCGTTCTGCCAAGACTGAAGCAACGGGCGACGCATCGGTGGGTGTGCCATCACAGCTGCTCCAGGCGCGGCCACCGCGCCGCTCGCTCCCCCGCCCAAGGCCCTCTCCGCCGGCTCTCAGTCCAAAATCATCGACCCAACCCGGGGGCTGGGCGTGGACACAAAGAGAAGACCCTAAGATAGCTGGTGTGCTCGCCCGACCCTTCCCTCTGACCATCAGGAGGGAAGGGACGGTCCGACGACAGGAGAAGAAGGGTAAGCTATGTGAACTTGAGATCAAGGAGGAGAAGGGAATGGATGAGCATCGCCGATGTGACTCCCCAATTTATAAGGAGGGTCACGGGGGCTGGCTGTCCTCCGCTCCAAGGCGGCCGCTCCTCTCCACCAATCCCGCTACCCACGATCATGGGTGAACATGTATACG
The DNA here is from genome assembly GCA_039707655.1 of Elymus sibiricus. NCBI lineage: Eukaryota > Viridiplantae > Streptophyta > Magnoliopsida > Poales > Poaceae > Elymus > Elymus sibiricus. Next base: position 157,808,838 of record CM077663.1, read on the forward strand.
CCCCATTACTCCAATCCCTGGCACTACAGCTTCTGCCACTCCCATGCCTTTGAGCCATGCGCATCCACCGCAAACTCCCCGTAAAGCATGCGGCGCACGTGGCGGAAATGGCCTGAGGTAGTAGGTAAGTGCCGGCTTGAAAGCCGGCAGTTACTCCCTCACATTGCGAGCCTGTGCATAAATTTTTGGCCTGACCCAACGGCACTGGACGAGCGCGTTTTGGCCAGACCCGGGGGCTCCTGTCGGTGCACTAGGAATGGGGTACCTAGTACCCCTGACTTATGCACAGGCAGTAGTAGCAGAACTCATCAACTAAACCCAATCGAAGCCAGAGAAGCCGCTCTTCATGAGATCAAGGAGCGCATCAAGAAGACGAAGCCAACATTCGAGAGCAAGACCCCGACAGAGGCAACCTACGCTGGCTAGCAACGCCGGCATGGTCGATGCAACGGCCCAGAACGGGCCCGAACCGCACCAGTCACCTCCCCGGTGCCTACCGGGGACCGAGGCACACACACCTTCAGGAAGACCCGGCAAGCCATCCCCCGGCAGGCGCGAGCCGATCGGCCTCCACTCCACCGCATCGCAACGCCAGTCAGTTGTCGATGCGGTGTCGAGCCCTCAAGTGGCTAAGTGGCTCTCGCTAAGTATGTGGTGATGTGCTGGGAGACAGATTACGCCTGTTTGACACCCGTCCAGGGGCGTGTCAAGATACTAAGCAATAGCCAGCCAAGCGGTTGTAAAAGCTTGTCGAGGATGCATCCCCGCACGCCACCTAGGCTAGCATTTATGGCATTTTGTCCTAAGTGCCAAAGTTAGGTATGATAGCACTGTTAGCTATCTAATCACTAGGTAATTTCTGTTTTGCCACCTTGGTTGCCCCTTGAGCTATAAAAGGAGGCCCAAGGCAACCTAGCTAAAGATTCGGACCTTTGGACACTTGTACTCGCGTAGCAGCTCCCCCGAAGGCAACCTTGCCGGGTTTGAGCTCTGCGTGTGCTTCGTGTTCCCCCCGATCAATCCACCAAAGCAGGAGTAGGGTTTTACGCTTCCCAGCAGCCCGAACCTGGGTAAAACACCAGCGTCTCATCGTCGTGCTGTCTCATCACCTCTGCTCTTTCTGCAACGTGACCTCACCCCCGCCGAACCACAAAGGGGCCCTTGGTCCCATAGGTGATTGTGTGCATCGTGACCCGACACAGTTCCAGTTTTCTGCGTGTTTTTGCCTTTTCAGAGTTACAATGCTAAACGGAGTCCAATTGCCACGAAACTTTTTGGTCATTGTTTCTGGACATATACAAGACCTAGAAGCTTCAAAGGAGGGCCAGGAGAGGCACTAGGGCCCCACCACATATCCAGCTGCACCCCTAGGGGGCGCGGCCAGATATGTGGTGGGCCCCTGGAGCGCCTCCCGACGTCGTTCTATGGCCTATAAATTCACAGTTACCCTAGAAACACCAGAAGCGCTCTCGAAACACTTTTTCCGCTGCCGCAAGTCTCTGTTCTGACGGGTGGCCATCTACACCTCCATTCTGGCACCCTGCCAGAGGGGAGATCGATCACGGAGGGCCTCTTCATCAACCTTGCTGCCCTCATCATGATGTGTGAGTAGTTCACCACAGACCTACGGGTCCGTAGGTAGTACCTAGATGGCAATCTCTCTCTCTCTTGATCTTCAATACAATGTTCATTTCATCTTTGCCTTGATCTATCCGATGTAATCCCTTTGTATGGTGTGTTTGTTGGGACCCGATGAATTGTGAGTTTATGTTCAGATTATTCATGAAAAGTATTTGAGTCAAACCTGATTACTATGATTCTTATTTGCATGATCATCATAGCTTCGCAATGCTCTCCGATCCATAGAGATAGTTTGGCCAACTAGATTGATATTTCTTCAGTGGGAGTGGTGCGTTGTAGTAGGTTCAACCTGGCAAGTTTCTATATCCCAGTGACAAAAGGGGACAAGTTGTGTCTTTGTGTTGTTGCTACTAAGTATAAAACGATGGGGTTTACTTACATTAGTTGAGTACTCTTTCTCTACATCATGTCATTGTTCTCCAAGCATTACTCCATTTGTCATGAACTTAATACGTAGAGAGGCAAGCATAGAAGTGCTCTTGAAGTGGAGTAATAGTAGTAGGTGAATGCAGGAGTCGGCCTATTTGCTTATGGATGTGATGCCTATATACACATGATCATAGCCGTGAACATCACATAATTATTCGCTTTTCTATCAATTGCCCAACAGTAATTTGTTTACCCACCGTATGCTTTTCTTATGAGAGATGCCACTAGAGAACTCTATAGCCTCCGGGTTTATTCACTTATATATTCGCAAACGCTATCACTACCTTGCTGTTATTTATTACCTTTTATTTTATTTTTCACTTTAGCATTATCTACAATTATCTACAAAACTCACTTGCTTGAAAATAACGAGATCAATGGGATTGACTACCCTCTTGCCGGCGTTGTGTGCAAGTTGTTTGTTCTTTTGTGTGCAGCTGCTGAAGACGGTTGAGGATTGGTATTCCTATTGGTTCGATAAACCTTGGTTTCATAATTGAGGGAAATACTTACCCACTTTGTGCTGCGATTACCAGTTCCTCTTCATGGAAAACCCAACGCAGATCACGAGTATCAACACCTCTCTCTCAAATTATGTGGTCATTACTCTCGAGTTCGGCTTTCGCTTGAGAACAAGCGAGGTCTAAGCTTGGGGGAGTTGATACAGCCATTTTGCATCATGCTTTCCTATTCATATTTACGTTATTCTTGTCCATTATTCCCTATTATCATACAATTCTTACGCCCTTTCTCTCTGAATATGCAAGGTACATCGCAAAGAGGGAATTATCTGGAAACTGGAATTATGGACCGGAAAACCGAGAAAAAGGTAGAAAAATCACCAGACTCCAAATGACCTGAAACTTCACGAGGATTTTTTATTGAATATATGTGAATTTACGGGACAAAAATATACCAGAGGGGGGGCACCAGCCAGGCACAAGCCATTAGGGTGCGCTCCCCCAGGTCGCGCCCTGATGTGTGGTGGGGCCCTGGCTGGCCTCCCGAGGCCCATCTTCTCCTATATGGTGTGTTTTACCCTAGAAAAATCATAAGAAACCTTTCGGCACGAAGCGCCACCGTCTCGAGGCGGAAACCTGGGCAGAGGCCCTTTTGCACTCTGGCAGTCAGATTCTGCCAGGGAAATTCCTCTCCGGGAGGGGGAGATCGAAGCCATCGTCATCACCAATGCTTCCTCCTTTGTGGGAGGACCAATCCTCATCAACATCTTCACCAGCACCATCTCATCTCCAACCCTAGCTCATCTCTTGTATTCAATCTTTGTCTCAAAACTTCAGATTGGTACCTGTGGGTTACTAGTTGTGTTGATTACATCTTGTAGTTGATGCTTGTTGGATTACTTGGTGGAAGAAATTATGTTAAGATCCTTAATTATGATTATTGCACCTTTGATATTGAACATGTTGATGAGGTGTGAGTAGTTACTATTGTTCCTGAGGACATGGGAGATGTCTTGTTATAAGTTATCATGTGAAGTTGGTATTCGTTTGATATTTTGATGATTTGTATGTTGTTCCTTCTCTTAGTGGTGTCATGTGAACATCGACTACATGACACTTCACCATGATAAGGGCCTAAGGGAAGTAATTGTGGAGTAACAAGTAGATGATGGGTTGCTAGAGTGACAGACGCTTAAACCCCAGTTTATGAGTTGCTTCATAAGGGGCTGATTTGGATCCACATGTTCCATGCTATGGTTAGATTTTTCTTAATTCTTCTTTCATAGTTGCGGATGCTTGCGAGAGGGGGTAATCATAAGTAGGTTGTTAGTTCAAGTAAGAACAACACCTTAGCACCGGTCCACCCACATATCAAATTATCAAAGTAGCGAACGCGAATCAACTCAACATGATGAACATCACTAGACATAATTCCCATGTGTCCTCGGGAGCGCTTGCTTAATATAAGAGTACTTTTAGGCCTGTCCTTTGATACAAAAAGTACTGGGCTACCTTGTTGCACCTTTGCTACTGTTGTTACTTGTCACTCGTTACGATTTATCTTGGTACAAAACTATATACTATCGTTACTTACAACACTAGCAGAGAATACCTTGCTGAAAACCGCTTATCATTTCCTTCTGCTCCTTGTTGGGTTCGACACTCTTACTTATCAAAAGGACTACGATTGATCCCCTATACTTGTGGGTTATCAGTGCATCATTTGCATGGCATTCCCTACTCCTTGCATTGACATGTATTGATGGGCATCTCCATAACCCGTTGGTATGCCTAGTTGATGTGAGATTATCTTCTCCACTTTCCACCCCTTTGATATCTACCACCTTACTCTATTCCACTTAAATGCTATGTCTAATGGCTCACGCTCATGTATTGCATGAAGAATAAAAAGTTGATGCATATTGAAAAAGTACGATTCAATTGCCTGACTTGGACACCGTGGTGCTTGACATTTGTATTAATGTGGTGAAGATGGAGCCATGCCTTGCTAATATAATAAAATGAATAGGGGGGGGGGGGGACGTTCCTTAAGGATCGTATACTTTTAAGGATTGATGATTCTGTTTCTTACATTTTAAATATTGCTATGTTAATATTTGTTGATTCATCTTTTCTCTATGAGCATACATGCATAAGATTACATAATGGATAGCATGTCACATCAAAAATTCGGTTTTTATCATTTACCTACTCGAGGACGAGCAGGAATTAAGCTTGGGGATGCTTGGTACGTCACCAATGTATCTATAATTTTTGATTGTTCCATGCTGATATATTATCATTCTAGGATACTTTTTGGGTCTTTATTTACCAATTTATAATATTTTTGAGCACTAACCTATTGACCCAGTGCCCATTGCCAGTTGCTGTTTTTTTGCATGTTTTTGCCATTTCAGGTTTACAATACTAACCGGAGTCCAATTGCCACGAAACTTTTTGATGATTTTTTCTGGACCAAAAGAAGACCTGGAAGCTTCGGAAGGAAGTCGGGAGGTGCACTAGGGTCCCACCACAAATCAGGGCATGCCCTGAGGCCGCGCCCTGATATGTGGTGGCCCCCTCGTGGCTCTCCCAACGTCCCTCTCTGGCCTATAAATTCTCTAATATTGCAAAAACCTTGAAGGCAGTCCCAAAACCCTTTTTCTGCCGCCGCAAGTCTCTTTTCTGTCGTGAGGCCATCTGGAGCTCCGTTTCGGCGCCCTGCCGGAGGGGGGATCGATCAGGAAGGGAGTCTACATCAACCTTGCTGCCCTCATGATCTTCAATACAATGATCATCGCATCTTCGCTTTGATCTATCCGATGTAATCCTATTGTGCGGTGTGTTTGTTGGGATCCGATGAATTGTGGGTTTATGTCCAGATTATTCATGAAAAGTATTTGAGATACCTCTGATATATATTGTCTCTTAATTGCATGATCATTATAGCTTTGTAATGCTCTCCGATCTATTGATGTGCTTTGGCCAAGTAGATTGATATTTCATCGGTGGGAGTGGTGCGTTGTGGTAGGTTCAACCTGACGAGTTTCTATATCCCATTGACAAAGTAGGAGACAAGATGCGTCTTTGTGTTGTTGCTACTAAGGATAACACGATGGGGTTTATTCATATTGCTTGAGTTTACTTTGTCTACATCATGTCATCGTTCTCCATGCATTACTCTGTTTTACTTATACTCTAGATGCATGCTGGATAATGGTCGATGAGTGGAGTAATAGTAATAGGTGCAGGCAGGAGTCAGCCTATTTGTTTATGGACGTGATGCCTATATACACATGATCATTGCCGTGAAAATCGCATAACTATCCGCTTTTCTATCGATTGTCCAACAGTAATTTGTTACCCACCGTATGCTGCCTACATGAGAGATGCCGCTAGGGAAAACTATGGCCCCCGGGTCTAATCGCTTATATATTTACAAACGCTACAATTTCCTTGATGCCTTTATTTATCTTTTATTTTATTTTGCAATTTATATTTATCAACAATTATCTACACAACTCATTTGCTTGCAAATAACGAGATCAAGGGGATTGACAACCCTCTTGCCCGTGTTGGGTGCAAGTTGTTTGTTCATTTGTGTGTAGCCGCTGAAGACGGTTGAGGATTGATATTCCTATTGGTTCCATAAACCTTGGTTTCATAACCGAGGGAAATACTTGCCCACTTTGTGCTACAATTACCCGTTCCTCTTCACGGAAAACCAACGCAGATCACAAGTATCATGGCTGCTACATATTCCACAAAGATCTTCATCGGTCGAACCACAATGTCAAGGATTCAGTTAATCCCGTATGCAGTTCCCTTTGTCCATCGTATGTTACTTGCCCGAGATTCGATCGTCGTTATCTCCATACCTAGTTCAATCTCGTTACTGGCAAGTCTCTTTACTCGTTCCGTAATACAAGATCCCGTGACTAACTCCTTAGTCACATTGCTTGCAAGCTTCTTGTGATGTTGTATTACCGAGAGGGACCAGAGATACCTCTCCGTCATACGGAGTGACAAATCCCAGTCTCTATCCATGCCAACCCAACAGACAACTTCGGAGATACCTGTAGAGTACCTTTATGATCACCCAGTTATGAAGTGACGTTTGGTACACATAAGTCATTCCTCCGGTGATAGGAAGTTGCATGATCTCATGGTCTTAGGAACAGATACTTGACATGAAGAAAGCAGTGATACGATCAAATGCTATGCTTACAGTTGGGTCTTGTCCATCACATCATTCTACTAATGATGTGACCCCGTTATCAAATGACAACTCATCTCTATGGTTAGGAAACCTTAACCATCTTTTATCAACGAGCTAGTCTAGTAGAGGCTCACTAGGGACACGATGTTGTTTATATATCCAGATATGTATTTATGTTTCTGGTCAATACAATTCTAGCATGGATAATAAAAATTATCATGAACAAGGAAATATGATAATAACCAATTTATTACTGCCTCTAGGGCATATTTCCAACATCCCCGGCAGTCGTTGTTGTGGCAGTTCTATTTGCCGGGAGAAACTCCCTCCCGACAGTTTTTCTGCCCTCATAAATGCATTCTCCTGGAAGATTATATGCTGTTGCATTAGTGTTTTGGTGTAGTGGCAGTTTGAGTATGTGGGCCTCCGCGTAGCACTTCGGCTCTGAACAAACCCCTCAGATGATGCTACTTGTATCTCGCCAGCCATTTGTGTCGCTCCAAGCCTTTCTCTAGGGACCCTGTGTCCTGCAGTCCTCTGAGATGTGCTCCACACTACCCGTTGGTTCAACCCATTGATTTTATTAGAAGAGGTGATGAGATCAAGCTGACAATTCTCCAATGAGTTTCTCAAAAGTTGTCCATAATCGGGGACACGACTAATCATGATCGTTTTATACACTCTGCAGAGGTTTGTGTAGTTTTCCCATGATTCCTGATCACACCCTCCTGCTAGTAAACTTCACTCGTGAAGTTGCTAGGTAGATCAACACAAGACTTTTGGGAAGTAGTCACCCCCTCACAAATGATAGACCCAGTCCAACCTACAGACCTACATCTGTTGGTCTGTTGCACACTACAAAAAAAGACACATCCGTCACTTTAGGGTCGAATGATTTTTTTGTCATGGATATGACACTTCGATGACGATAATTGTGACAAAAACACGTATCATCATATATGTGGTGGGCTCCCACTTCCATGACAAAAAATTATGACAAAAAATGGGCTTTTCATCCTGGGCGGGCTGGAGACGCACCTGCATGACATTGTTTGAGCCGACCATGACGTAAAATATCATGGTAGAAGTGAGGGAAAGATTTTTTTGGGGATTTCCCAGTTACGATGGGTAATCGGTGGGTGGTCAGGGCCGAGCGATGCAGTGGTTTGCGCATTTCTCTCGTACACACGTTGTGTGTGCGAGGCATTCGCTAACTGCTAACTAAACCCGATCGAGCGAGGCGTTCTCTAGCTGACCCAAGCAATTGATCGGTCCCTCGCACTATGAACTGAACCCGAGCGATTCCTTGGCCACTAACTGAACCCGAGTGATTCCTTGGCTGCTATAACTGAACCAGAGCGATCGATCCCCTGTGTGGGACATGAGTCGTTTATCTAGTAGCCGGTTGTTGTCGGTTGCCTTTGGATGAACAGTGCCCATTACTACCGTCCACGCGATATGTGTAGTAAGAATGAGTCGAGACTTTCCATCGATCGATCGATTGAGCCCCTTGCACGAGACGTGGTGAGTTCAGTTGGTTGGCCGTGGATGAACCGTTCCCGTTGCCGCCGCCCGCTCGTACGCCCCACCCCAGATCGTGGGGGTTGGCGTTGTATGAATAGGACCCTGCGATAGTAGTAGCCGGTGTGGGGGTGGATGAACAGGACCCCGAGGAGGCCATGTCACGATATGCCACACCCCAGCAGCCGATATTGTGGTGGATGAACATGACCCTGTGGAGGTTGGAGGAACTCGACGGTGCATGAACAGGAACCCGTGGAGCCTGGAGGAAGTTGTCGGTGGATGAACAGTAGCCCGTGGAGTCTCGTTTGCGGTACGCCACCCCCTGGACCTCGTTTTCTCCGTTTTGCGGTACGCCACACCCCTGGACCCTGTTTCGACCGTAGCCGGTTGAACAGAAGTCCGTTTCCTATGGGACGCCACACCCATGGATCCGTTTCGACCATAGCCAGTTGAACAGAAGTCTGTTTCTTCCGTTTTGTGGGACGCCACACCCCCAACCGAGTCCATGTTTCCTCTGTTCTGACCCAGCCGGTTGGCTGACGATGAACATGACGTCATTGCTCTCTTCCGTTGACTCTTGCCACGTTGCCTCTCCATCTACACGAGGCCATACGTATGTACGTATATGGCCGTATTTACTTTCTTGCAGTGTGGTTGTACGTACATGTACACGATTTAGACGGGACCATCTCAACTGCTACTTATAACACCCCCAGTGTCATGCTAGAGTGACCTGACACTAATGGTGCCATGTCATCTAGTTAACTAAGCCAAATTTTCACTTGATGGAAATCAAAGCCAATTTAAAATTTAAAATAAAGTCAGATAAATTATTTGTTCAAACAGTAAAATAAAAATGCTGGTAGTAATTTAAATATTCCCCAAGCAATTATAAAAATATCAAAAACTTCATTTGAATCCCTAATTTGACCTAGCAAATATTTTACTGCTCCAGCAGCAAATAACTTGATCATTTGAAATTCAATTTTTTTATAACCTGTCCAATTGGCCTCAAACTTTTTGTGCTAGCCCACAATAAGGCCTAGTATTTATGTGCCAAATATCATATTAAACTAAAATCATTTGGTGGCTCAAAATAATGCAAATCTGTAAAGGAAATACTAAATAGAAAAATAGAAAAGGAAAGGAGAAAGACCAACTGTACAACTAGGCTCAAGTACTACAGTAAGAGGCCCATGCCAACTACACCTTTTCTTCCACCTCCTGCTACACGAGCGGACATGGCAGCCGTGGCGCCATCTCCATGGCTGGTGCCACACGTCGAGCATCCCCGGCTCCCCTGCCCAATATAGCCGTGCCGGCAACACTCGGGACAACTGTCGGTGTCAAATCTGACATATCTCGTAGTAGGGGTCCTAAGCTAGGCGTCTTGGAGCGATGGTAACATGGACACGGGATTTTACCCAGGTTCGGGCTCTCTCAAGGAGATAATACCCTACGTCCTGCTTTTGATTGTATTGATATGGGGATAGTGCATAGTACATGTATCTACCACGAGATTGTTGTAATGAATATGTGATTGTCTATTGACTAGCCTGGCCTCTGTTTATATAATGCACCAGAGGCCTAGGGTTTAGAATATTCCTTGTCTTGTGCGCCAAGTCTTGTGGAATCTCCCTTGTATGCAACATGGGCTACACGAAGTGGCCCATTAGTAAACCGCCATAGGGTTCCTCGGCCCGACCCATAGGTCGGGAAATGACGTGGTGAGTACCCCCTAGTCCAGGACACCGTCAGTAGCCCCCTGAAACGGTCCTTCAAGTTGGGGATGCTCCTCGGTTCTTTCGAACATCTCTTTGTCTTCGGTCGTCGGTCTTGAAAGCTGGTTCAACAAATCTCCCCATCTTCGATCTTGAGGATCGCCGAAGTGTATCCGAAGAGTTCACACGTCGGGCATCCAAGGATCCCCTTCAAGTTCTCGGCCTTTATCAATGCCTTGTTATTTTTTACGCCACACCTCGGGTTTGAAGTGTTTCCCGTGCGGCGGTCTCCTCTCGCATCCGAGCTCCAACGCCGGACTACATCCGAGGTGTCTTTTTTGCATCCGAGCTCCAACGCCGGACTGTGTTCGAGGTATCTCTGATCTTTGAGCTTTATGCCAGACTGCTTTTGAGCTCCAACGCCAGACTGCTTTCGAGCTCCAACGCCAGACTACATCTGAGCTCCAACGTCGGTCGGCATCCGAGGTGTCATAGATTACTCGGTCTCCAAAAATTTGAAGGAGTTCATCCGAGCTTAAATGCCGGAATAATCTTTTATGGAGCCAGCCATTCGCATCCGAGCTTTATGCCGGACTGCTTCCGAGGTGGTGCACCTCCTTGGTCTCGGGCTTTTTTATGCCGGACCGCAATTTATCAACTACCGAGATGTATAGCCAGTAGCCCTCAATGTGTGTGTCGGTCAAAAATCCGAGATGCACCTGAAGTAAAACATAAAACCGCTGATCCCAGCAGCCCCTGAGGCTCCGGTCAATTCACGAAATCAGCCTGTGGATCATGTCCTTGCTCGTCAGCATACTTTAGGAATAAAAACGCGATGTGTTGTAGCCCCTGAGACTCAGGTTGGGTGCGGCCGACCGAGCTGAGGATCAAATCTCCTCGGAAACCGTATTGTACTTTGAATTTCCTGCATTGAATAGGCAATGCAGTAGCCCCGAGCCTTAATTTGGGCATAGGTGATTGACACAAACTTTGTTAGGTTTGACACAATTTATGTGTAATGATTCTGTGTATCCAAGTACTTTACTTCATTAATGCTCGGATCCGCATTGTACAAGACTTTGTTGACCGACCATCGGCTTCAACCTCCTCGGCCAGTAGCCAAGGAGTGTTTGTCCTACTTTATAAAGCCTTTATAAGGGCAAAGATTTACGGCAAACAAGGCAATCTGGGCATACGGTTTTATAAACAAAGGTACGTGGAGAGATATGTTATACTACTGTTTAATGTAGGAAACATCTTCTGAGAAAAATAGTTCATTTATAAGTTCCTTTTCCCAGGATATCATGTTGACCATGATCATGAAACCTCAACTCCGATCAATGTGGGAGGAAAATATTGAGGATTTAGTTTGGGGAATGTTCCTGAACTCGGTGGTCTTTAATGAACCAAAATTTTCACTTCCGTCGTTGCCGACCAATTATATTCTTAGGATGGCTAGCTTTTGGCTTCACCCAGTCAGAGGTACTAACCCGGATGATCCGGAAGTAACAATCACAGAGGTGCTCCCTTTACCACCTAGCCAAACAATCGGGAACGTAGGGGGTAAGCACAGGAGCCAGGCAACCCAGCTTGGACAAAATCTTAAGTCAAATTGATGCATATTTATGGCATTATAATCATGATTACGGAAGGCAGCACTCACATATTGAATACAAATGCTTTTATGCTATATGCTATTTTGACTCCTTTGTGACTGTTTATCATTTGAGAATGGCCCATCGTCGGCTTCTACCCCTTTGTAGATGCTACGCAGGGTGTTTCCGCAGTAACAAGACAACCCTTAGCCGACGTCTCGGTGCCCGGAGGCGGTTGTGTTAGCGGAGACGAGGCAATCAGATATCTAGGCTTTATAACTTTCACTTAGTCATAGGAGCTTAAAGTTTGGGAGGCCAGTTACTAGCCCCTGGTTAGTGTTCGGCGTCAGCCGAGGTCAAGTCATTAACACTCGGACCAAATTTATGAAAGGCACGCGGGGTAACTTCTATCGGTCTATAGTTTGACAGAGTCGTCGGATCGCTGACCAGTTTGCACTCATTGTGACAGTTAGTTTTCGGATTTCTCCACTGAGGTACTTGACTAGTTAAATTAGAAGTAAAATCGCAGTGGTTCTCCCTTTGCACACCTAGCCAAACAAAGCAGAATGTAGGAGGCAATCACAGGAGCAGGGCAACACAACTATTGACCGAAGACACAATCCAAAACTGATGCATATAAAGCAATATCCGAGAACGTTTTGCCGAGGACTGCTCGCAGTACCTTGGCTTTTGGTGGGTTCGGCTCTAGTCGGAGTCCCCCGTTGATATTGCCGATACGTTAAAGGCATCCGACGTTGTACTATGAGTGCTATGCTGGAGACACAATATCCCCCGTGACAAAGGTTGGATGCTGTCGACCAACCTGAGGATCAAATCTCCTCGGGCACTAGTCCAGATGTCATGTGCATTTCGCCAATGCCGAGGTGTAAGTCGGCAGTAAAGATACAGAGTTGTGGGTCGGAAAAGATCTCCCGAGCTGAATTATTACACAGGGCACCTCGGTCATGAGGATGTCCCACCTCCTAAAAGAAAAACATTCAAATAGCTTAAAAGTGCCATAAGCTCGAAAAGCCAAAAAACATATGTAAAAACCTTTGATGTCCGAACTAAATCAAGTTTTTTTGGTGCCAATCCAAAATTGGTCTTAAAATTAATACGTGCTTCGGCCATGCTTTAACATGATACATCCGACCTCCGGACTCCAAGCGGGTCAGCCTTTGGCTTCAACCTCCATATCCCGAAGGCGGAGTGTTTCTCTGAGGCCTCTTTAGCGAACTAAACTCGAGCGGCTTTAGAAAGAAACCAGGCTATCCGGCTATTGACCACACACAAGTGTCGGAAAAAGGAGTAGTAGAAAAAGGCTTTGCAACGACCAAGAAGAAAACACATTTATTATAAAACGGCTCATACAAATTAAAGAGCCCCCGGTTAAATCGGGTAAATAAATTTTTAACAAACAAAGTTTTTAACAAGCAATTTTTTTGTTTAACAAGAAATATAATGTTTGGTTGAACCGAACAAAAAGTAAAATTTCAAAGAGAGTTGAGCACGAAAATGACTTAGCTGGTTAACGTGCTCGGTGTTGATGACGTGGCCAGAGCTTGTAGCGGGTCGAGGTCCCAGCCTCCAAGCCGGTCCCGAGGTGCCCGAGCGAAGAGCTCGGCTTGATGAAGTTACGATGCAGCATGGCCGTTGTGGCGAGGCGAAGCCCCTGGTCCAGCCGAGGTGAGGAAGCTGGTCGGCTGGTAACGCCGACATCCCAGGAGTAGGTTGATGATGAGATGGCGAAGCCCCCTGTCTAGCCGAGGTGACGGAGCAGGTCGGTAAGGTGACGCTAGATCCCCCATGCCAGCCGATGTCTCGAAGTAGGTCGGCGTGATGGGAACAAACGATGGCGCGGCAATGCCGACGCATGTCGGAACTTGTGACGCGGTCAATACCGGCTTGAGAAGTGACCGTGCGGTGATGCTGGCACGCCCGACCCGTGCAATCCGTGGGGTGACGATCTTGTCTTGATGATTATTTGTCCTTCACGATGCCGAACTCTTGGTCGGCTCGCCGAGGTGATGATTCAAGGTGGTTGTCGTTGGCTCAATGGAGCGACGGCGCATTCGATGTTGGCACAGGTCAGTAGCCATGGAGCAACGTGGTCGGGCCGGTTTGACATCGGCACGACGGTCAAGATTGCCTCGAAAAAGACTCAAAATATGTGGGCACGTGTTTGAAAACAACACATAATACCCTAGAAAAAAATTCCTCAATAAGGATGTCCAATAACCCGTTCGTGAAGAAAGATGAATTCGGGTCGGATTCGTTTTCACACAGAAAATAGATCCGAAAATTGATGCATTCATCGGACGTTTTCTGGAGTTTGAACGGTCGGATCGAGCTGAAATTTTGAGGAGTGATCGGTATGAGAATTCCGCAGCCGATGAACCGTGGGATCTTCCAAACGATGTCCGAGCTATACGCTGGACTCTTCGCCCTAAACTCGTGCATATTCTCGTCCAGATTCGGTAGGGTTCCGATAGATCGGGGTTTGCTGGAGATTCATCCATCAGAACGCGACGAAATTTTGTAGGGTTTTTCTAGACTTATTTCCACACAATTGCACTAAAGCAATCGTCAAAACGACACTCGAGGAGGCGGGGACGACGAACACAAATTCGCTGTCTAGAAAAACTACACCGTTGCCCGAGGACTGTGTTGACGTCGAGCCCCCGAGCTCCATGGATGATTCCCCATGATCTTGATAAAGATCGGAGTTGATGATGATGAAAGTGTCTGTCCGATCTTGATGATCCGACACAAGGCGCAGTCCTCGGTACAGCCGAGGTGACCAGTTGGGCCGGCGATGAAGATGCCGACATCGACAACAAAGTTCGGTTCCGACGCGTAGATCGCGCCGGAAACGATCTGAAAACCCATCACACCGCGGCGACTGCAAGCAGGCTCTCAATGAAAGCACCAATGTCGGTGTCAAATACGACATATCTCGTAGTAGGGTCCTAAGCTATGCGTCTTGGAGCGATGGTAACATGGACACGGGATTTTAACTAGGTTCGGGCTCTCTCAAGGAGATTTTTTTTATTTTTTTTAGAGAAGGAGGATCGCCCCCGGCCTCTTCATCTGAGCGATGCATGCATCCATTTTATTAATTATTCACAAAAGACCTTACAAAGAAATACAACAATAAGTCTAAAGCCACCGCCTAGGCGACAACTGTCGCTACTCCTATCCATCTGATGAAGGGATGTTGATAGTCCAGGCCTAATAACAGACCTCGCAGACAAGCCTAATATCTAAGACCCGAGGCCCCAACCAAGCCACTTGCCGGATATGGGGCACCCACCGGTCCGACGCGCTCTCAGAGGCTGCCGCCGCCAACTGCCACTACTCCATCTTCAGAGCTGTACTGACGCATCATCCTTGCCTGGTCTAGCTGCCGTCAACGCCACCACGGCGCCCAACGGCACCACCACCCTGCGCGCGAACTGCTGAGCACGTCGCGGTCGCCGCCGGTACACCTCAGCCCCATGCCGCCAAGTACCACCAGCCGACACAGCTTGAAGTCTCTGGAAGATCTGTCGTGCGTAGCACCTGCCGACCAGGCATGACAAAGCGTAGCACCTGTCGGCCAGGCATGACTTGACATCTCCACCGAAGCTCCGTGCAAGACGAAGCCGCTCCACCTCCTGCCTCTGACCACCAGCACTGCTCCACAAACGATGCTCCCTAGAGAGAAACGCCACCGCAGTGCCGTCATTGTCCGATCTGGAAGACCAGATCCTAGGGTTTCCCCCAGAGTAGTATGAGTGGGTCGACATAAGTCACACAATGATGCCTTTATCAAGGTAACGACGTAGAACGCCGCCATCGCTCGCCATCGGCTCGGTTTTCACCGGCAACTATGTCTCCCCGACTCGCAGCCAGTACTGGATCACTGATCCGGAGATCCGAACACCCAGCCTCAGGCCGACCACCTCTGACGGAAGAGATGACCACCACCGCCGGTCGCATCGGTCAGAACATATATTATCGGATGTGCTGCCGACGATACCACCAGGCCCTCCACGCCGCCGCTGCCGATCTGAAGGCAGTTTGCACGTCACCGCAGCCTAGCTGGCCGCCGCCGCCGACCGTAGCCGCCGTCGCCGACGCCCGAAAAGGTCGGCCGCTGCGCCCGCAGCCCACGCCGCCGTCCGTGACTAGGCCGTCCGCCGCGCCTAGCCGCCGCCGTCCGAGGACGGGCCGGCCACCCGCCACCTGCTTCAGCCATCCGCCACGCCGCAGAATCCAGATCGGCCGCGCCACCACACGCCTAGGGGTCCCGCCCCAACCCGGGGACGCGTGAGAGAGGAGACCCCCCACCACCGCCGTCAGCCCCCGGGCTTAGCCCGGTGGTGTCCCCCGGCGGCGGCGGAGGGAGAGGAGGAGGGAGTGCTTGGCGGCGGTGGCTGCCCGAAGTGGCCCATTAGTAAACCGCCATAGGGGTCCTCGGCCCGACCCATAGGTCGGGAGATGACGTGGTGAGTACGCCCTAGTCCAGGACACCGTCAACAACCCTAGCCCTCCTTCCCCCCTCTCCTCGCGTCTCCTCCTTTAGTTTCTTCGTCGCCCAAGTGTAGCCGCCGTCGCGCCATAGTCGCCGTCGCGGCCACTGACCTCTCCAGCGCACGGGAGGATGCCCAGGAGCTTCACCACCGGCGTCTCCTTCACCTTCGCACGTCAAATCGAACGGGCATGCCCCATCCACGATGCTTGCATCGTCTTCCTCAGTCTCGGCCGTCGCATCTCGCGTCACCATTGCCGCTGCTCCGAGCCGTCCTCTGCCTCCCCGACCTCGCATTCGAGCTCCTCGTGAGCTCCTCTCTCCATCCCCCCTTGATTTTCCCTCGTAGCCGCCGCCCCGAGCTCGCTCGAGCTCCCGCGTCGCTGCCTGATGCTCTGCTTGCTGCTGTTGCTGCGTTCTACTACTGCTGCTGCTTCTTCGCTGTTGCCCAGCCCGCTCGCGCGAGCCCACTCTCGGCCGCAGCCGCCGCACTCCCATGCTCGCACTCGCCGGCCTCCGCTCGCCCGGTGCCGCTCCCGCGCGCCGCCAGCCGTGCCCGCTGGCCGCGCCTGTCGGCCGCCGCCCGCTCTTGGCGTCGGCCTCGCCCGCAGCCGCCGTGCCGAGCCACGTCAGCTCGTGCCCGTCGGAGCCCTTGCTGTCCGGCCGCATCGCGCTCGGCTCCCTGCCGTGGCTGCGTGCACGCCTGGCCACCTGTGTGGTGGCTTGGGCCACTTCCAAGTGAGGCCCATCCCCTTTTAGTTAATAATAATAATAATAATAATAATAATAAATCCTCTTTTTTGTTAATTAGGCCTAATTAGCCTAATGTTTTTATGATAGACGGGCCCCACTATTAAATTTTTTTTTAACTAAACTAATAAAGCTAGAGACACTGACAGCCGGGACCCGCTTACAATATTCACTAGTTGACCAGTCAATGTTGACTGGGTCAACTGGGCCCTCTGGCCCCACATGCCATACACATGCACACATTGCTGGGTACACTCCTGTGTAGCCATAGCAGTTTATCCTTTTATTTTCGAATTAATATTAATTTCAGAAATTCTAGAATATTAATAAAACTTTGAAAAATCATATAAATTAATCCGTAAGTCAGATGAAAATAATTCATATATGAAAATTGATCAGAAAAATATAACGAATCCGAATATGCCGTCCATATACGTGTAACAGCTCTCTAGCATAACGAACATGGAAATTTTGCATGAGGATCATCTGTCCGAAAAATACCTAGAGCTAGGGAAATAATAACAGATATCTCCCCCCTTCTTTAAAAATGCTTAGGGATGCATTAGAGCATGTCACCCACACATCTTGCCATGCCATTGCACTTGTGTCGCAATTGATTGCTCCGTTATTTATTGTTTCCCCCTCCGTTACTTCTTTCCGGTAGACCCCGAGACTGATGTTGATCCGGTGATCGACTACTTAACCGTCGAGGATCTGTATCTGTCTATAGAGCAACCAGGCAATCAAAACCCCCCTTGATCATTCCTATATCGCCCATTCCTTCTCACTCATGCTTGCATTAGATTTTGCTACTGTATTTGATTGCTCCTATTCTGATGCATAGCCTGCTTTTGTAACCTGCTGTTGTTACTTTACCTGATATCCTATATGCCTAGTATAGGTTGGTTAGTGATCCACCAGTGGCCCCTCACCTTGTCCATGTTGCCCCTGCTTCATCATCGAAGACTCAATCAACAAGATCGACGTGCCAAGACCGACACCTCACCGCACACCACCTTAGTTGTACGACTCTGCAGAGCTACCATCGAGTGCTGAGGGTGATACCTCCTATCACTCCTGATGATCTCTCTGTAGCGTAGCTAGTCGGTTGTGGGTTACCGAGGGTGATTCTTCAGATTCCCCCATGATGACAAGGACACGATGTTACTTTTAACTGTTGCCCCTTTACTAATGTAGTGGGAATGAAGGGACATGCGGTACCACCCCGGTTGAGGTGGACCTGAGTTCTCGGCAGTCTCTTGTGGTCGGGTGGACCAGGAAGGAACCCGTGAGATAATTACGAGGCGTGTCCAGTCACTCTTTGTCCTTGCCACAAGTCCACAAGACGGAGCGACAGGACCACATATCGTGGAGCACTAATCGTCACCGCACACTAATAAGACACTAACGGGGTTGGATATGTGATTTGAGTAGGCCTCTAGCCTTTTTTGCACTAACCACCATGCGGGAATAAATATGGGTACTCTTCATCGTACATTCCCCCGAAAGCTCTTTATATGCTACAGTTAAGCGGCACGCGCCCGGGTGGCCCGCGTAAGCACCTGCTTTGTTTAAAGAGATGCCAGGACTGACACCGGCCGTCCACGTAATGCGCAGGATTGCAGAGGGCGATTGGCCCATGAACCCTCTCCGATTCGGATGTACACCGGCGTGCTGGTCTCTCTGTGGAGCCTAGGTAGGACTACGACGTGTCGGTCAGCCGAGGCCGGGCAGTACCTGGAAAGTGTGTCTGATCAGAGTTAATCGAGCGTGTTGGGTAAGGTTGTGCACCCCTGTAGGGAAGTATACCTATTCGAATAGCCGTGTCCATGATAACGGATGCTCAGAAAGTATCCTGATCTATTACAACTAGAACTGTATACTTGTGAAACTAAATCGATATGATGGCTCCGGGATTGCTTTCTCGCAGGGAATCGAGAAAGGATCTCTCAGCGTTACTACAACATGTTATTAATTATGATATGCTAATCTGCACTCTTCTAATGCTGCAAGACACTGAAGATGCTAGTCTTCGATAGGACTAGGCCTTCTCCTCTATTCTGGCATTCTGCAGATCAGTCCAAAGATATAGCCCCATTCCTTCGATACTGAAGCATACTTAGCATAGATCTGATGTCAGTCTTGCAAGTACTTTGGATGAGTACTCACGGTTGCTTTTCTCCCCTTTTCCCCTTGATACGATTGCTGCGATCAGACGATGAATACCAGGAGCCAGTTGATCCCGCCGTTGACTACTACTACCCCAACATAGGCTACTACATCACTGATGGAGCCTACTACCACGTGGAGATCGCCGATGACCAGGAGTAGTTTGGAGGCTCCCAGGCTGGAGGCTTGCGCCTTTTCAATCTAGTTGCCGCTGTTATGCTCAGCCTTCTTAAGGCAAACTTATTTAATTATGTCTGTTCCCAGATAATGTTGCTTCCGCTGACTTATGTACTCAAGATTATGTTTTCGATACCTCGAGGCCCCTGGCTATAATATGAAGCTTGAATTACTTCAACTTTGTGTGTAGAGTTGTGTTATGATAACTTCCCGTGAGTCTCTGATCTTGATCGTGCATAATTGCGTGTATGATTAGTGCACGATTAAGTCAGGGGCGTCACAAGTTGGTATCAGAGCCGACTGCCTATAGGAAGCCCCTTTCCAACTCCTTGACCGAAGTTGAGTCTAGTCTTTGAAAAACTATTTTACTAACATTGTTGTGTGGCTTACGAGCCCACATCACAAATGGGTTGTCTCTACTCTGGGATTCTGATCCCTCTTCTTTTCGGGTTAAAGATTTTGATAACTCTAACTTAGGTTCTCGTAACTACTTCCTCCCAGAGAGCCCCTCATTCCAGATGATGACTTGATTCATCAGAAGACTCCGAAGATACTCTCCAATGTTCTCCCGAGAACTTGTGCTCATCGCTTTTGCGATTCCCTTTCACCGGCAACCCCTATGGATAACTACATATAACTGTCGTTCATACTTTCATTCCCAGTTGCTCTTGTTATTACAAAATACATCAAATTATTCTCCAACTTTTGAAGAATCCCTTGTGACACTACCAGGCAGTTCTAGTCGCACGGATACACCTACGAATAATTACTCACACTTACCAGGGATTCGTTCATCCTCAGTTGTCATGTGTTTCACAAATTCTTCGAAATGCTATTCGATCTTCCGAAATCCTCAGTAGTCTATTGCTCCTGACCTTCCTTACCTGCTTGCATTATGGTTATTTCCATATGTCTAGAAATATTCATTAAAATTCTTTGTGATTGTCATTCTGATCTTATTGATTCAACATGTGTGCGAATACTCGCAATCACCAATTGATCCTTAGAAATTATACTTCCGGCTCAGATGTCTTTCCAAACCCGAGCTGGTTCTCGGTAAATCAAACCTTGATTGATTGTCCATCTAAGTCCAATCAACTTACTTGTATTTGATCGGAGCTTCTAGTTCTGATACACCAACCTGTCAGATGTTCTATAATCCGATGCCTTTGCATTCCTTCTTCCTGTGATTGAGTACTAATACTCACATCAACTCCGTTGTGGACCGCCAGACCCATTGCTGGGTTATTATCCGATAGTATTCTTTGCATTCAAAAACCTTGTGAGTTGTTTCCCTGATACTTATTGCCTTTGGTAAATTGTATCCTCTGCTTTTGTCAACCATGCTATACCTTCGAGCTGGGGTTATTTACCCTTGAAGTTTATGGTATATGTTCCTAAGATGCCCCTATGGGTTGAACTTATGCCTTCCCTAATCCGCGTGAACCCGAGAGTTTTCACGAGTCATACTCTTCTGGTGTTTTGCCCGATGAAATTTCAACACTACAACTTCATCGAAAACGAGAAGTGAATGATAGGTTATGCATTGAAGAAGTGGGAGTCGACCTTGAACTTTGTGTTCATGCCCATGGACACGATGTAGTTCTTATCATGGTAGCTTCTGGTAATAATAATTATTCACTTGTTATAAATTCATCTTGTATTTTGATTTGGTCCTTTGCAACCATGGTTCCGACCATGATTTTTCTTCTTTGATCCCATTTCTTGGACGAGTTAAAGCACTTGTCTTCTGCAGATCAATACGCCTGCCCAACCTCTATTTTCATCTACCTTAGAGTATTACCCCCTGGTATCTCGAGGATATCATGCCATTGCACTACATCTTATGAATTTTAGATGAAGTAATACCTTTCCCTATCATAGTCACTTCACGGGTTCTGGGTTGTCGTCAACCAAGAACACAGGATAGTGAATCGATTTTGTCCTGTGATTCAATAACTTTAGGTATTCCGAGCTTGCGTCATATCCATGGTTCCATTAACCTTTAGCTCCGTAATTCCGTCTGGTTTGATCATCTTACTGATCGATTACATCTTCATGAAACCTCTCGACAAAATGTGTCATGATCATCGTTAACATTTTGACTTCCTCCAAAAGGTCAATTGAATTCATGATGAGAAATATCATCCTTGCCCCTTGATGATTTGTGTTACCATCGTCAACATTCTTGCCTTCCCTCCAACGCAAACTTGTTCATGTTTTGTGTTGTACCTTGAGTTCCTTGCTATCCAACTTATGTTCTGTTCTACCTTGGAATATTACCATATCTTATGTCAAGGATGTCGTGAGAACTTCACCACCTCTTCAGAATTATGGATACAAGTGATATTTCTTGCCATCTCCATTCACTTCTTGGCCCCCGGGCTGTTTCTAACCGAAATACCGACATATGGACTGTGATGTGTAAATTCAACACTTCCAGCATAGCAACCCTATTGCTTTGAAGTTAATGGTTGATAATTTCATTCTTAGCGTGTTGGTTGTTGAATCACCATTCTAACATTGGTCGTGCTACTTAGTCCAGATTTTCGGTTGTACTTTTCAGTCAATGTTTATTCGTGGATCTTTTCCCTCGACCATACATCATTATATCATTTGGTTTGACCAATGCTATCACCTTATTCACATAATTGTGGAAATCCATCTTTATGGGAATCTCGATGAATTGCTGCTGAGCCCATCGACCACATCCTCATCTTCTCTGTGGTTCATGATGAACATATAAGATAGCGTGGGAAACTTTTGAAAGCATTATCTTTGTGCCTACCTCATGAAGAATATGTTTGATAAAAGAAGTGTTTTTCTCTAAGTTCACGTGCATTTTTGCCGTCGTGAATATGAGAAAGTTTTGTTTCGCTTCCTCTAGAATCGCCCCAATTTATTCATGCATGTGCGAAGTATGCTATGGATTGATAGGTTTGCTACCTTCACTCCATATGAATTTCATAGCACACCAAGCCACTGATTGATTTGTTCACGAAAAAGAAGTTCCTTCGTAAGAGCTAATCCGGACTTACACTAGGACTTTGATATCATCAATGATGGTTTCCAACCAGAACTTGATTTCATTCCATCCTAAAAACTTCCATGTGGGCACGAATGTCTTGACATTGTGTTCCTATGTCTTGCTATCCAACTCATGATTCAAAGCTTGCTTTCGTAGTTCATCTTCCGAGAATCTTGCAATGTTATCTCGTCGAATTATGTTACACCCTCTTCCTTCTCAGGCCTGCTGAGTCTGAAGTGTCCTAGCACCAATCAGATCCGAATATCAGGCAGATATGATGGTTGGCACGTTATTCAAGAATTATAGCAATGGTATCTATGTAAACCGGTAAGGTGATGTTATGGCTAGCACACCTGGCTGAAGTATCTATTGTTATAATATCTTATTCAGCAACATTAGCAATTCTTCCATGAGGAAATTGTAAGACTTATTTTATAAGTTGCTCCTGATGGATCCTTTGTGTATCCAAAGACTGACCTTTACCTGATGACCATGCCAATGCTATCCCGAAGCATGTATGTCGTACTCCGATCATCAACAAGAACATTGTGAGCGCAATGTAAATTTTTTCTTGATCAATTATCCAAACACCATTGTATGGGTAAACATCATAAATTCCTTGCCCCTTTGTCTAGATGGTTACATACTTGGAGTCCTGTCATGATTATCCCGCTCAGCTTTCTCTTCGAAAGGATATACACCTAATACTCGTGTAAACACATTTTCCTTTCCATTGGTCTGTTTAATCTGATAAACACATTTTCCTTTCCATTGGTCTGATTAAGCTATTAATCACATTTTCCTTTCCATTGGTCTGTTTAACCTTTCTTGAGATTTATATGATCTAAGCAGTAACGATTCCCTGCTTAGGTAAACACTTCGGCGTAAAACTCTGTTAGTAAGACCATGTTACTAGTGTTGATAACATTTCGGTAACCACCGATGGACAAGAACTTTGCCTATTGGTCCGCCTCATTTCAACGAGCAAGAAAATGGTTCTATTCATCCCCCGCCCTTGGTACCCACGTTGTTGCCAACATAGCTGACAAGCTATCCTCTGACATGCCTTGCTACCATGACCGTGCAAGATGTCACCGCTCTTCCTACTCTTAACTCACATGGTGGGCCCATAACCCATAGTTCCACAGGATCAAAACCTGACTCTCTTGTACATCTTTGATTCCAAAGTATCTTTTGCACTTGGCTTCGTATGTAATTCCCGAGCCACCGTCCAAGGGATGATTTATTCTAGTATCAGACGCAATATTTATTTTTGTTGCTCTGAACCCTTACACCTTCTGATTAGGCATCGAATGATTGCCTACCCATTTGAAACTTGTGTACCATCACATATTGCTCTCAATGAATTCCCTGAGATACAACTCGAGAAATAATTCATGTCTTCTTCCCTGAGTGCACCTTCAGATGCCCAACTTTGTGGAGATATGTTCTTCCAGAATTTTCGCTCTTATCGCATTTGTAGGACGATGAAGATCCCAAAGAAAGGCTGCCAACTTCACCAGGATGATCTGAAATAGAGAATTGAATACATCAACGAAAGGGATCAACTTCTTCAAGAAGAGCAACCAAGAATGAGAAGATCCGTTAGAATTTCGTAACCAAAACTTTTTCCCTTACTCCACACCTTAAATGCCGGGACGAGATTCCTTGTAGTGGAGCCGATTTGTAACACCCCCAGTGTCATGCTACAGTGACCTCACACTAATGGTGCCATGTCATCTAGTTAACTAAGCCATATTTACACTTGATGAAAAAAAAAGCCAATTCCAAATTTAAAATAAAGTTAGATAAATTATTTCTTCAAACAGTTAAACAAAAATGTTGGTAGTATTTTAAATATTCCCCAAGCAATTATAAAATTATCAAAAACTTCATTTGTATCCCTAATTTGACCTAGCAAATATTTTATTGCTCCAACAGTAAATAAGTTAATCATTTTAAATTATAAAAATGTTTAAATCTTTCCAATTGGCCTCAAAGTTTTTGTGCTAGCCCATAATAAGGCCTAGTATTTATGTGCCAAATATCATACTAAACTAAAATCATTTGGTGGCTCAAAATAATGCAAATCAGTAAAGGAAATACAAAACAAAAAAATAGAAAAGGATATGAGAAAGACCTACCATACTACTGGGATCATGCACTACCGTAAGAGGCCTAGCCCAACCGCACCTCTTCTTCGACCTCCTGCTACAGGAGCAGGCAGGGCAGCAGTGGTGCCATCTCCATGGCTGGCGCCAGACGTCGAGCATCCCCGGCTCCCCCTGCCCTATATAGCCGTGCCGGCAACCCTCGGGACAACCCTAGTCCTCCTTCCTCCCTCTCCTCTCGTCCCCTCCTCCAGTTTCTTCGTCGCCCAAGCGTAGCCGCCGTCGCCGTGCCATAGTCGTCGTCACGGCCACTTACCTCTCCAGCACCTGGGAGGATGCCCAGGAGCTTCACTGCCGCCGTCTCCTTCACCTTAGCACGTCAAATCAAGAAGGGATGCCCCCTCCATGACGCCTGCATCGTCTTCCTCCGTCTCGGCTGTCGCATCTCGTGTCACCATTGCCGCCGCTACGAGCCGTCCCCTGCCTCCCCGACTGCGCATTCAAGCTCCTTGTGAGCTCCTCTCTCCATTCCCCCTCTTCCCCTCCTCGATTTTCCCTCATAGCCGCCGCCCCGAGCTCGCCCGAGCTCCCGCGCCGCTGCCTGTTGCTCTGCTTGCTGTTGTTGCTGCGTTCTGCTGCTGCCTAACCCGTCCGCGTGAGCGCACTCCCGGCCACAGCCGCCGCACTCCCTTGCTCACGCTCGCCTGGTGCCGCTCCCGCATGCCGCCTGCAGCGCGCCCGCGCCGGCCATGCCCGCTGGCCGCTGCTCGCTCGCTGCGCCCGCCGGCCGCCGCTCGCTCTTGCCCCGGCCTCGCCCACAGCCGCCGCGCCCAACCACGCCGACTCGTGCCTGCCGCAACCCCTGCTGGCCGACCGCATCGCGCTCGGCTCCCTACTGTGGCTGCGTGCGCGCCTAGCAACCTGTGTGGT
This sequence comes from Elymus sibiricus, assembly GCA_039707655.1. NCBI lineage: Eukaryota > Viridiplantae > Streptophyta > Magnoliopsida > Poales > Poaceae > Elymus > Elymus sibiricus. The sequence goes on from CM077663.1 coordinate 157,834,106, forward strand.
GGCTTGGGCCACTCCCAAGTGAGGCCCGACCCGTTTTAGTTAATAATAATAAATAATAATAATTAACTCCCTTTTTTTGTTAATTAGGCCTAATTAGCCTAATGTTTCTATGACAGACTGGCCCCACTATTAATATAAAACAAAATTAAGTAAACTAATAAAGCTAGAGACACTAACAGCCGGGACCCGCCTACACTATTCACCAGCCGGGACCCACATGCCATACACATGCACACATTGCTGGGTACACTCCTGTGTACCCATAGTAATTTATCCTTTTATTTTTGAATTAATATTAATTTCAGAAATTCTAGAATATTAATAAAACTTTGAAAAATCATATAAATTAATTCGTAAGTCAGATGAAAATAATTTATATATGAAAGTTGATAAAAAATATAAAGAATCCGAATAGGCCATCCATATACGTGTTACACCTCTCTAGCATAACGAACATGGACATTTTGCATCAGGATCATCTATCTGAAAAATACCTAGAGTTGGGACAATATTACCAGATATTTCCCCCCTTCTTTTAAAATGCTTAGGGATGCATTAGAGCATGTCACCCACACATCTTGCCGTGCCATTGCATTTGTGTTGCATTTGATTGCTCCATTATTTATTGTTTCCCCCCTCCTTTACTTCTTTCCGGTAGACCCCGTGACCGATGTTGCATATAAGAGATCAAAGAAGACTCAAATAATATTCATGGATACAAACTGATCATGAACTCAAAATTCATCGGATCCCAACAAACACACCGCAAAAAGTCATTACATCAAATAGATCTTCAAGAGACCATTGTATTGAGAATCAAAAGAGAGAGAGGAAGCCATCTAGCTACTGCCTACAAACCCGTAGTTTTGGGGCATGGATGCTCACGATCACCTATGGGGCCAGAGGCCCCTTGTGGTTCGGCCGGGGGGTCATGTTGCACAAAGAGCGAAGAGCATGAGACGACGCGATGATCAAGACACATGCATTTTACCCAGGTTCGGGCCTCTGCTAAGCGTAAAACCCTACTCCTGCTTTTGGTGGATTGATCATAGGAACACGAAGAATGCACAACGCCTAACCCCGGCAAGAGCTGCTATCGGGGGTGCGCTACTACGCGAATACAAGTGTCCAAAGGTCAGAATCTTGAGCTAGGTAGCCTTGGGCCTCCTTTTATAGTGCAAGGGGTTACCACAATGGCAAAACCGTCATTATCTATCGATTAGATAGCTTAGCAGAGCTATCATACCTAACTCTAGCATTTAGGACAAAATACCATGATTACGACCCTAGGTGGCACTCGGGGGTGCATCCCCGGCAAGCTCTTCCCCGCTTGGCCGGTCGTTGCTTACGGTCTTAACACGCTGCAGGGCGGGTGTCAACTGAGTATAACTTGCCTCCCGGTGTGTCGCCACGTGTTTAGCGAGAGATGATTAGGCGCTTGAGGGCTCGACACCGCATCGACAAGTGACTGGCGTAGCGATGCGGTGGAGCGGTAGCTGGTTAACTCGCGCCTGCCGGGGGATGGCTTGCCGGGTCTTCAGAAAGGTGCGCATGTATTGGTCCCCGGCAATTGCCGGGGACGTGATTGGCGCGTCGCACTCCAGGCTTGGACTGCCGCGTCGGGCTTGTCGGAGTCTGGTCTTGTTCATTCGCCGGGTTTGTACGAACGTTGAAGGGTTCAGCTACTACCGCCTGTGCATAGGTCAGAGGCACTGGGTACCCCTGTACTAGTGCACCGACAGGAGCCCCCGGGTCTGGCACACACGCGCTCGCCAAGTGCCGTTGGGTCAGGCCCAAAATCTATGCACAGGCGCGCAATGGGAGGGAGTAACTGCCAATTTATTGGTCAGCACTGACCCACCACCTCAGGCCGTTTCTGCCACGCGCGCCACATGCATAGTGGGGAGTTAGCGACGGGCGCGCGTGACTTAAAGCTCTGGTCGTGGCAGAAACCGCAGCGCCATGGATTGGAGCAATGGGGTGGTTACCTATTCGCTCGTGATCGTGGGTGCTGGAATTGGTGGAGATGGGCGGCGACCCTTGGAGCGGAGGAGAGCCAGCCCCCGCGCTCTCCCCTATAAATTGGGGGTCGCGAGGGGCGATGCTCATCCATCCTTTCTTCCTCCTTGAGTCCGAATCCACGGAGCTCACCCTTCTGCTTCCTTGTCTTGAGCCGCGCTCGCTGCTGGCAGCCCAGGGGACGAGGACGTCCTCTGGCCTCCACCTCAATGGCGAGGGGTTCATGTCGGGATCGTGCCACCTCTTCAGCCGCGGAGGTGGAGGGCGGTTCGAGTGCGCGTGGTGGAGGAGCCGAAAGGGGACCAAGTCAACGCGGGGCCCGCGGTCGGGGAAGACGGTGTGCCGCTTCTCTCCCTCCCCCGCCATCAGACCCTACCCTTGAGGAGGCCCATGCCGAGGGAATGATGCTGGAGTTCATCATCAAGCTGCATGGTCCTCCCCAAAGCCGCCTGCACCTTCCTCACCCTTTCGCCAGGATGATGGAGGTTGATAAGCTGCACACCCTGTGGCTGCGGGCGCATGGTTGCTGTAACGGCACTGTGCGGGCGGATGTCGAGTACCCGGAGCGTCGTGTCATGCTTCTCAGGCACGGGTGGAAATCCTTCGCATGTGCCCACAATCTCACGGGTGGTCACATCCTTTGCTTCAAGTTGATGGAGGCCGACCTGCTCTCCGTCAAGATTTATGGGCGTTCGGGCGCTCGTCTTGGCTGCTGCGAGGAGAGCTCGAGTGATGTCGAAAGCTCGTCCTCGAGCGATAGCGACGAGGAGGACAGTGTCAGTGAAGACGACGATGACGAGACCAGGCCGTCAAGTCGGAGTACGATGACCTGGGCTCTAGCTGATCGTCGGCCGCACCATCACCGTCATCGCACTCCTCCTCCTCCTCCCGGCAAAGCGATTTGCCGGGGGTTCTCGACTCGGGCGCCGCTTCTTCTTCTCAGCTGGACCCCGGCAGGCTCGTGGACTTCGGCTTCATCCTTCTTGTCGGTGGTCTCGCTGAGCCGTCCCCCGACAGTCTTGATGGTGTCAGGCTAGACTTCTTCTTGGGTCCTCCCTCTGCTCTTTTTCTCTTTGTAATCTACCCCTAGGGGAGAAAGCCAAATAAAGAGTTATTAAAAAGGGGCGCCCTCTTATGTAATATTTATCCCATTTGTAACGGAAATGAATGATAAAAGGTGCTATCTTTTTTTCTTTCTTGCAAGTACTATCCCCTTCCCTTCCTTATTTATACTGCATCGGTAAGTTTTGTCTTTGCTACACGGAGCTGCTTGCCGGGTCACCATTCAAACCACGAGCGCCAAATAGGGGAAACGAGCCCCCGACAGCAGGTTGGCGTTGTTCCCCGGCAGAGCTCCTTGTCGGTGTCGGCGCCGCCACTCCCTCCCAGTCGTTAAACAAGGGCAGGGGGACGGCTTGTCCCGACAAGGGTTTTCACCACGTGGATGACTCCACCACCCGCAATAAGGAAGATACTAAGGATTTCCTTGAAGAATCGAAATGTAATGAACTCGGGATATGCGATATACTTATCTTTTCCAAGCAGTATCCCCTTTTAGAGTGTGATGGGCCACCATCCTCGTTTCTTTGTTCCCCATCCCCATTTTCTCGATGGTCAAACATGTAGGGTGAGAACAATAACTAAGATTACGGGTTCATCAAGTATTCTAGCTAGACTTTATAACTCAAAAGCGATAACATTGCAGTCATAAAAAATGAGTAATGAGCATGTAAAAATGATGATATGATGCAATGCCTAGCCTTATTATTGTTGCACCGGGTCTGCGCCTGGCTTTGTACAAAGGGTTACATGCAACATCGGCAAGGCTTGTACAAAAGGTGGTTGCCGGGGACTGAGCCCGACAGCCGCGCCTTACGGGTAGAACTTACAAAGATGCTCAATGTCCCATGAGTTAAGCACCTTGGTGCCATCTTCGGTCTCCAGACAGACTGCACCAGGTCTGGTGACTCGTACTACCCGGTAAGGGCCTTCCCACTTCGGCGTCAACTTGTTAGCACCCTTGGTGGACTGAACACACCTAAGGACAAGGTCGCCTTCCTCAAGGCTGCAGGCGTGGGCCCTGCGGCTATGGTAGCGGTGTCGGGCTTGCTGGTAACGTGCAGCACGCATCGCAGCCCGGAGACGGTCTTCCTCGAAGAGCAGGGCATCGTCATGCCGTAGCTGCTGTTGCTCTACTTCATCGTAGGCAAGCAATCGAGGTGACCCGTATATGAGTTCCGTGGGGAGTACTGCTTCTGCCCCGTACACTAGGGAGAAGGGCGTCTGTCCAGTGGCTTGATTTGGTGTTGTCCTGAGGGACCAAAGAACCACCAGCAGCTCATCTATCCAGCGCCTGCGACTCTTCCGCAGCTTATCAATTGTTCTTGTCTTGAACCCTCGCAGCACTTCAGCATTCATCCTCTCGACTTGCCTGTTGCTTCTCGGGTGATCAACAGAGGCGAAGGATACCTTGCTTCTAAGGCTTTGGATATATTGCATGAAGGCGCGGCTCGTGAACTGGGTGCCGTTGTCGGTGATCTCTCTGTTAGGCACTCCAAAGCGGCACACCAGTCCTTTCATGAACTTGATACCTGACTGCGTAGTCACCTTTCTCACTGGTTCCACCTCAGACCACTTTGTGAACTTGTCGGTTGCCACGAACAAGAACTCAAATCCCCTGACAGCACGAGGGAAGGGGCCCAGAATATCAAGCCCCCAGACCGAGAATGGCCAGGATAGAGGGATTGTTTGCAGAGCTTGTGCTGGTTGATGGATGTTCTTGGAATGGAACTGGCAGGCTTCATACTTGGTGACCAGCTCAGTAGTGTCCTGGAGGGCAGTGGGCCAATAGAAACCTTGTCGGAAAGCTTTCCCGGCAAGGGCCCTTGATCCAATGTGGGAACCACATACTCCTCCGTGAATCTCCGCCAACAGCTTCAGTCCATCCTCCCAGCAGACACACCTTAATTTCACACCGTTCGGTCGTCTTCTGTACAGGGTGTCATCGACAAACTGGTACATACTTGACCGACGAACTACTCTTTCGGCTTCCTCTTGCTCTTCGGGGAGTTCTCCTGTTTGAAGGAAATGGACTATATGCTGCGCCCAGGTTGGAGCCTGCGGCTCGACAACAAGGACTAAAGGCGTCTCCTCTTCTCCGGGAGCGCTTGTCTCAACCGCGAGAACCTGAGGCCTTGAAGGAGGGAGCTGGTCATCAACCGGAACGGAATTTTCCCCGGCAGCTTCTCTACTAGCGGCTTCGAGAAGCTCTGCCGGGAAATGCTTGCCGGAGTTCGGCTTCTGTCTCTTCTTGGACATCGCTGATGGGGATACTGATAGTTGAGCGAGGCGGAGAACAAAAGCCCTGGTTCCACAGGAAGCTTCTGCGCAGTTTTCTGCTCGTGGCACGTGCTCTGTTTGCAGTCCATCAAAATGCTCCTCCAATTTCCTCAGTTCTTCCACGTATGGTTCCATCAACGGGCTCTGGTAATCCTTGTTGACTTGCTTCACCACAAGCTGAGAATCTCCTTGGACGATCAACCTCTTTATTCCCAACTCTCCCGCGATTCTAAGTCCGGCAAGGAGCCCCTCGTACTCGGCGGTATTGTTGGTGGCTTCCTCTCGGGGAAAGTGCATTTGGACAACGTACTTGAGGTGCTCTCCGGTGGGGGCAATGAGGAGCACGCCTGCTCCAGTGCCCTGGAGTGAGAAAGCACCATCAAAGTACATGATCCAATCCTTGGGTGCCTCTTTGCTAGGGAGCATTGTCTTCGGAGCTTCATTATCTGGCGTGGGTGTCCATTCTGCAATAAACTCCGCCAACGCCTTGCTCTGAATGGTGGAAGTGCTCTCATACTTCAATCCGAAACTTGACAACTCTCCCAACTATCCTGCCAGTGGCTTCGGGGTTCCTCAGTATGCGTTGCAATGGGAAACGGGTAACAACTGTTATCTCATGGGCTTGGAAGTAGTGGCACAACTTCCTCGAGGCCATGATGAGGCCGAAGATCAGCTTTTGTACTCCAGAGTACCTTGATCTAGCCCCCTGTAGCAGGGAACTGACAAAGTACATGGGCCGCTGCACCATTATCTTCTTAGCCACCTCTTTGGATCCGCTGTCGACCATTTGCTGAGGTTCCCCTTGATCCATATCGAGTCCTGCCGCGGATGCTTCGTTCTCGTCCCCGACAGCATTAGCAGCAGCTACTGAATCTCCATCCACTTACCGCTGCACCACCAGCGCTGCACTAACCACTTGATTCGTTGCTGCCAAATATAGCAGCAACGACTCTTGTGGTTTAGGATCGACCAAGGTGGGAGCAGAGGATAGGTAATTCTTTAGGTCTTGCAGCGCTGCATCTACCTCCGGGGTCCACTTCATCGGGCCGGCCTTCTTCAAGATCTTGAAGAACGGTAAGGCGCGCTCAGCAGACTTGGAGATGAACCTACTTAACGCGGCAACACATCCGGTCAAGCGTCTGATATCCTTGATAGGCTTGGGTGCCTGTATCTGTTCAATCGCCTTGATCTTGTTGGGATTCGCTTCTATTCTTCACTGAGATACAAAGAACCCAAGCAGCTTGCCGGATGGGACACCGAACATGCACTTTTCAGGGTTGAGCTTCAGGTTGATCTTGTGTAAGTTCGCAAAAGTTTCTTCTAGATCTGGTATGAGAGTGGCTTCATCCTTGGTCTTGACCATGATGTCATCCATGTAGGCTTCCACATTTCTGTGCAGCTGAGGTCCAAAACCAATCTAAACAGCTCTGGCGAAGGTTGAACCAGCACTCTTTAACCCGAAGGGCATACGCACAAAACAGTACATGCCGCAGGGAGTTATGAATGCGGTCTTCTCCTCATCTTCTTTAGTCATAAATATCTGGTGGTATCCGGAGTAGGCATCCAAAAAGGAGAGCAAGTCACATCCGGAGGTGGAATCAACAATCTGATCTATGCGCGGCAAGGGGAAAGGGTCCTTCGGGCATGCTTTGTTCAACTCAGTGAAGTGTATGCAAAGCCTCCATTTCCCATTTGCCTTACGTACCACCACCGGGTTTGCCAGCCAAGTTCGATGCAGCACCCCTCTGACCAAACCAGCTGCTTCAAGCTTCTTGATTTCCTCGGCAATGAACTGTTGCCGCTCCAAGGCTTGTTTCCTAACATTTTGCTTGACGGGTTGGGCATGAGATCAGACAGCAAGGTGGTGCTCAATTACCTCCCTGGGAACACCGGGGATGTCAGATGGTTGCCAGGCAAACACATCGACATTCTCCCGTAGGAAGGTAACGTGCGCGCTTTCCTATTTGTCAGTAAGGGCATCACTGATGGTGAACGTGCCACCAGTGCCGTCCAGCCTTGCCAGGATTTTCTTCGTCTCAGGATAGGTGGCCTTGGTCTTCTTGCTAGTGGAACTCCCCGGCAGGTCATCGTCGGGTGTGGCGCACTCTGAAGAGGCGTGCTTCCCGGAGTCCTTGCCAGTCTTCTTGCTAGCCTTCTTCAATTTCTCTGTGTCCTTGGCGGGAGCTGGGATTTCTGTGGCTTCAGCTGCTACCGCATCATGATACATCTGGTCCACGTAGATAACTGCGTTCTTAATGTCGGATGGGATGGAAATGACCCCAATGGGCCCTGGCATCTTCAAGGTATTGTAGGCATAGTAAGATGCCGCCATGAACTTTGCCAGAGCTGGGCGACCGAGGATTCCGTTGTAAGGCAGCGAAATCACGGCGACGTCGAACACTATCCTCTCTGTCCGGAAGTTCAGTTCCCCGCCAAATGTCACAGGCAGAGTGATCTTTACCTTGGGGCGGCTCCTGTCGGGGTTGATTCCTTGGAATGTACCCGTAGCCTCGAGCTCTTCATCAAGGATCTGCAATTTCTCAGCCACTTTAGGGGAGATTAAGTTCAATCCCGCCCCGCCGTCAACTAACATGTTGGACACCTTGAGGTTGCGGATCGTCGGAGAAACCAACAATGGCAAACACCCGACCGTAGTGGTACGGTCGGGATGATTCTGTTCATCAAAGATGATAGGCGTGCGGGACCATTTGAGTGGCTTCCTAGATTCTACAGCTGGTTCCACAACATTGACCTCGCGTGCCCATTGCTTGAGCTGGCGGTGAGAGGAATGCAAGGATGCACCCCCATCAACGCACATGGCTTCGGTTGCTTTCTGAAACTCCCTGTTGATGGAATCCTCATCATCATCCTCATCCTCACTCATATCGTCTGTTTCCTTCTTCTCTCGGCCTCTGGTGGGTTTTTCCTTTTGCTACAGAGTTTTTGCCGCGGCGACCTCCTCTGCCGCCATGGCCTTTCCCGACAGCACCGTCCTGGCCTTTTTCTTTGCCGCTCTTCTCGTACTCGGCCCTCTGCTCCTCAACAAGTTGCTCAACCTGTCGGCATTCTTGGAGATCATGGCCCTTGGTGCGGTGAATTTTGCAGTATGACCCGTCGGACTTCCCGGTCTTCTCAGCGGCAGCAGCCTCCCGACAATCAGCGCACGCGACAGCTCCCTTGCCGGGGGTTTCGGCTTTCACCTTCTTGCCTGTACTGAGGTCTTCGGAGCTCTCGACAGCCAGTACTGCTTTTCCCTTACACTTCTTGTTGCGCTTCCTGCTTCTTCCCTTCGGGTCGGGCGCGTCGTCGTCATCGGAGTCCACCTCGACGCCCGCCTCCTCCCCCGGAAGTCGCCTTCCTTCTTCAGCTCGAGCACATTTATCCGCCAAGGTGTAAAGCTCATTAACAGTCTTGGGGAGCTTAAAATTCATCTTGGCTCGCATCCTCCTGTTGCGCACATTCGAATTGAACGCGGCAATCACCGCTGCGGGGTGTATCTCAGGGATGTTGTGGTGCACTCGGCTGAATCTCTGGATATACTTCCTCAAGGTTTCTCCTTCCTTTTGTGGAGAACTTGGAGATCGCTGGGCTGGCCCGGTTCTTGATGACCACCGGTGAAGGCGCCAACGAACTCATTGCATAGATCAGCCCATGATGAAATCGAATTTTCCGACAGATGCATCAGCCACGATCTCACGTTTGGCTTAAGTGCCAAAGGGAAATAGTTGGCGAGCACCTTTTCATCTCTTTCCCCCACAGCCTGAACAACTATGGTGTATATGCCCAAGAACTCTGCCGGGTTCAGTTTCCCATCGCATTTCTCAGGCAGCTCAGGTTTGAAGGCTCGGGTCAATGGCCAGCGGACCCGTCGTAGCTCGCTAGTGAAGGCAGGGCAACCAACCTCGTAGGGAAGGTACCCGCCAGCACTGGGCACGGGGTCACCGATGTCTGGACCGTTGCACTTGTCAGATTGACGGTGCACTTCCCGGCATCGCTCGTTGGTGATGCGCGCGTCTTCTTTTTGCCGGTCTTTTAGGACACGCCGTTGATCCCGGTGGTCGCGCGGGCCAGATGAGACTATGGACGCCTCGTCGTGCTCATCAGCATGTGAAGCTTGCTGCGATTGCGTCTGGGCTTATTGTCGCGGAGCGGACTGCACCGTTGGGGTGGCCCCTTCGACGCGCTCGCCGGCCCGGGCTGTTGCTGCTGTTCGCGTACGTCATGACGGCTCTGCATGCTGGGGCTTGTTGGCTTCAATGAAAGAAACCAGACTCTGAATGTTGGCTCTCTGTTCGTCCTTCTTATCAGCTGTTGGCATAAAGTTGAGCAGCATCTAGACTCGTCTCATGGCTTCCTCTGCGGTGCCCGGCATGGCGAAAGAGGTAGACCGTGACATCGCTCGACTCCTGGTAGGACCAAGAGAAGCGCCGCCGCATTCTTGATGCCGTGTGCCACTTGCCAAGGCTGTCTGGTGTGCAGGGGGCCGAACCTGCGAGGCTGCGGCCCCGCTTGGCGCTCCGTCTCGTTCCGCACGAGGCGTATGCCCTGTAGTCTCGCCAGCGATGGGCGCGGCCGGAGGGTCACGGCTCGCACCGGACCGGGCGCCGCCGGGGAGGCCGCGGCCGTCCGCGCAACGGGGAGGTGATGGACGATTGTTTCCCTCGCCCGTGGCGCTGGGGCCGAGCTCGCCATGTTGTTGTTGTGGTCGCTCCCCTCCGGCATCTCCTGCTCCATCTCCGGTCGTGAAGGACTTGACAGGGGCGCCGCCTACGCCGACCGCATCGTCCACGATGCCCACCTTACCCGCAGCTGCCGTGGCATCGACGGCGCTGGTGGCCGCGTGTGAGGGAGCCTTCGAAGTGGAGGGATGTGTGGCTGCACCGGATTTCTTCTTGGGAGCCATTGTTGAAGAAGATGATGATGAAGACCGATTTGCCGTTCACGAACCCGGGTTCGCGCTAATGTTGCACGCCCCCTACCTGGCGCGCCAAAGATGTCGGGGCACGGATGCTCACGATCACCTATGGGGCCAGAGGCCCCTTGTGGTTCGGCAGGGAGGGTCACGTTGCACAAAGAGCCGAGAGCGTGAGATGGCGCGATGATCAGGACGCATGCATTTTACCCAGGTTCGGGCCGCTGCTAAGCGTAAAACCCTACTCCTGCTTTCGATGGATTGATCAGAGGAACACGAAGAACGCACAGTGCCTAACCCCGGCAAGAGATGCTATCGGGGGTGAGCTACTACACGAATACAAGTGTCCGAAGGTCCGAATCTTGAGCTAGGTAGCCTCAGGCCTTCTTTTATAGTGCAAGGGGTTACCACAATGGCAAAACAGTCATTATCTATCGATTAGATAGCTTAGCAGAGCTATCATACCTAACTCTGGCATTTAGGACAAAATACCATGATTACCAGCCTAGGTGTTGCTCGGGGTGCATCCCCGTCAAGCTCTGGCCACCGCTTGGCCGGTCGTTGCTTACGGTCTTGACACGCTACAGGGCGGGTGTAAAATGAGTATAACTTGTCTCCCGGTGTGTCGCCACGTGTTTAGCGAGAGCTGATTAGCCGCTTGAGGGCTCGACACCGCATCGACAAGTGACTGGCGTAGCGATGCGGTGGAGCGGTAGCTGGTTAGCTCGTTCCTGCCGGGGGATGGCTTGCCGGGTCTTCAGAAAGGTGCGCATGTCTTGGTCCCCGGCAAGCGCCGGGGACGTGCTTGGCACGTCGCAGTCCAGCCTTGGGCTGCCGCGTCGGGCTTGTCGGAGTCTGGTCTTGGTCATTCGCCGAGTTTGTACGAACGTTGAAGGGTTCAGCTACTACCGCCCGTGCATAAGTCAGGGGCACTGGGTACCTTGTACTAGTGCACCGACAGGTAGGTCTATGGTGGACTACTCACGCATCATCGGAGAGGCACCAATGAGGATGATGAACCTCTCCGCGATGGTGTTAGATTGGATCTCGCGGTTCTCGAACTAGCGGCGGCTGGAAGTATTTTTCGTCCACTCCTCTAGGGTTTTTGGAATATTTGGGTATTTATAGAGCTCAGAGGCGGTGGAGGGGGTTCCTGAGGTGGCCACAACCCACCAAGGCGCGCCCGGGGCCTCTGGCGTGCCCTGGTGTCTTGTGGGCTGCCTGGGCTCCTTCCTGGTTACTTCTTTGGCCCACTGGCTTCCTTCAGGTCCAAAAAAATCTCCAAATTTTTTAGTCGTGATTGGACTCCGTTTGGTACTAATATTCTACGTAGTAAAAAACAAGCAAAAAACAACAACTGTAACTTGGCACTATGTCAATAGGTTAGTCCCAAAAAATGATATAAAGTTGCTATAAAATGATTGTAAAACATCCAAGAATGATAATATAACAGCATGGAACAATCAAAAATTATAGATACGTTGGAGACGTATCAGTTCTCCGGGAGGAACGCCAAGCCAACTCCGCTGCTATTCAGTAGATGGCCCAGGCCCTTGTGAATAACCAACAACAAGGAAGGAACGGTAATGGCCCCTCCACTCTGTCGGAGTTCATGAGGAATTCACCCCCAACCTTCACCGAGACTGCTGAACCTCTGGATGCCGATGACTGGATCCGCACTATTGAGGACCTCCTTGCACTGGTCAACTGCAATGAGGATCATGAGAAGGTTCTTTATGTGTAACAGCCCGAGACCGACGCTCCAGAAGATTCTCCTTTTGTTCCGCTGTCGTCATGTCATTCGTTTGGTTGTCGCATTCATCATCTCATCATCTGCATAGCATCGGCATCCTGTCGACATGAGTTTTCAAAACTTGCATCCGCTAGTAGTTGCCGGTTCTCCCCGTTGACCGTTTCGAGTCCAACCACACACGCACGCGCCCGCGGCATCGTTAAATATTGTTTTCACAAGTGCGTGAAAATATTCTCGGATTGGGTCGAAAGTTGGCATGCGGTCTTGTTATATTGTAGGTAGACCGCATGCCAAATTTCGTCGCAATCAGAGGTCGTTTGATATCCGAACGGTCGACCTTAGCGGCACCATCATCGGATATTTTATCGGACGTTTTTCAGTTTTAAAACTGTGTCGTCGGGCCGCACATGTTTCCCTCTCATCTCAGCCCAAACCCCCTCTCCACAGCCCACCATAGCCCTGCTAGCCCCCCTCCGCTTCCGGACCGTCGGATCGAGATCCGAAGGTCCGAAAACGGACTAAAATTGCAAACCCTAGCCCCCCTTGCTATATATGGACAACCCCACATCCAAATCTGGCTCTCTCTCTCTGTGCCCTCCACTTCGCAGCCGCCGCCGTCCACCTAAAAATCCGCGCCCCCCAGCCCACCGGCGCCACTTGGCGGCTTCAGATCGGGCGCACCACCGCCAGCCAGCGCCCGCAGCCACTGGGGGACTGCCACGTCGCCCCTGGCACCCCCAGCCACCGCACGCCCGCCGCGGCCCGGGTCTGGCCCTCCCGGGCCCAACCGAGCCCCGCAGGCCCGCGCCTCCGCAGCTCCCCGCCGGATCCCCTCACCGCCGCCTTGCCTCGTCAACCCCGGCCGCCGGTGCCCCGCAGCTTGACCCCGACCTCGCCGCCGCCTCTCCGCCGCGCCTCCACGCGGGTAGCCGCACCGGTGCCGCCGGCAAATAGCCTCGCCAGCAACCGCCGCCCGCCTGTGCTTGCCTCCCGCGCCAGCGAGTGCGCCCCGCCGGATCTCGTCGCCGCCTTGCTCCGCCGCCCTACCAAACCTCGCCGTCGGTCGCGTCCCCAAGCGCCGCCGGTCGCCTCCTCGCTGGATCCGGCGACCCACATCCCGGATCCGTGCCACCCGCCGCTGGTTCTCCCCCGCCGGCGTCGAGCCGCCTCGTCGGCCGCCGCAACCGCCAGATCTACCTGACCTCCTCCCGGTCCAGCCCGTCCCCGACCCGCGATCCAAACGGGATCTCTCCGGATGCCCGGTACGGAGCCGTCCCAATCCCTTTGTCGTTTTTTTTCTAAGTCCTCAGATTTCATTATCATATTGCCATATTCGAGTGCTTGTAACTTTGTGTGTGTTTGTCGGAATGAGATGATTAATATATGTAGAAGTATCTAGAGGTTGTCCTCTACATGATGGTTGCCTTGGCATGTTTATTAGAGTTCATTTGCATGCTCAGATCTGTGGTACAATAGTGCATTTCATCGTAATCGTCAAAATTGTTAAAAACTTGTAAACTTTTGAGGTTGATTGCATCTAAAGCGTAGACCTTTTGCAAGTGGTTTCTTCATGGGAATTGCTCTATGTTATGCTTACTTTGATGCCATGCCTCTGGTTGCTAGGTAGAACATCACTAACATGTCTATTTCTTGCTCTCAAGTTGCTATCACGTTAAAAACTGAAATCTGTTAACGTTGAGTTCAATTTTGCGGAGTTCATATTAAGCAATCCATGACCCGTATTAACATGTGCCAATGGTACGTTTTGTAGGGTGTAATGTCTTCTTGATGTTAGTGTCCTTGCCATGCTCATAGAGGGTTGTTATGCTACTGGTATTGCCATGTCAACATGCCTAGTCAATACTGCAGTTTTGGGAGAGATAAATTTCACTAAGTCTGAAACTGTTATTTTGTTGCCATGTTGCCATGTGATTTCCTATTGATCCAGGAGTCTTTTGTGGTTGCCACCATGGAGTCTTTTGTTAAGCATGTTGTTGCCTATCATGTTATGTCAATAGTTTGCATGAATAGGTTTAGCATCATAATTAATTCTGTTGTTCAATATGTCAATCTGTTAAAAACTGCTGCACATGTCTACTCTAATTTTCACTGTCTGAGAATCTGTTTTCTTCTTAATGCCATGTTGTGATGATGCTAGACATGTTTCTAGACATAATTAGACCTTGCCACCATGGTTTTAATTGAAGTGCATCATATCTACTACCATGATGTTAATTTTCATGTCATAATATGCCCTGTAGCATATAGTTTTGCTGCTGCCAATATGCCTTCGTGAAAAACTGCTATGTAAAAACCTGTTATTTTCACTAAGTCCTAAACTGCTATATTTTGTTGCCATGTTGTGAGCTTCCTACCATGTGTTCCATAACTCTTTGGAGTATGATATGTGAAGATGAAATGAAGTGTGTGTTATATGCTACTGCCCCATGCTTAGTTTGTGCATTTTAAAATCTTGTAGCGTGCTGTTTTAATGTGTGCAAATGCTATCTTGCTGATTTGGGCAGATTTGAAATAAAACTTGTGTTGGTTGTTGTGGTTGAACAGTAGCTCCGTTTTGTACATGCCATATATGAAACTTGCTAAGATTTTCATGTATTATCATAATATATTGCTGCATTCATGATTTGAAGTGCTTGTGGTTGTCATTTTCATGCATTTTGCATTCATGGCATATTATCTTGTGAATGTCATATCTTTTAGGCCGTAGCTCCGTTTTATATGATCTATATATGTAAATCGACTAGCATGACATGTAGAAACTCGTGGAGCACTTTATTTTGCTGTTTAACAAATATAAAACATGATTAGTTCAGATCTGGACCAATTTCGAAATTAACTTATGGGGTCGTTTCGGAAATGCTATAGGTTGTTTCCAACCTCATTTAAGATGCCTAGATAGTGTAGTTTCATTATGCTTCACCTCTTGCCATGTGTAATAACATTTAATATTGTTGTGTACCTAACGAGAGTGAACTAAATAATTCGAACGTGGAGTTTCGTCAATATGCAACTCGTTGCATATTGAACTTCACTTAATGTGTAGGAGTTGATTGTTGTGCCTT
The DNA here is from genome assembly GCA_039707655.1 of Elymus sibiricus. Lineage (NCBI taxonomy): Eukaryota > Viridiplantae > Streptophyta > Magnoliopsida > Poales > Poaceae > Elymus > Elymus sibiricus. The sequence goes on from CM077663.1 coordinate 157,849,212, forward strand.
GTCCTGTCATGCATAACATGCATCATCCTTGTTGTGCATCATGTCATGCATATGTTGTGGTGTTTATCATGTGTTGATTGTTGTTTCCGGATTGCTTCTTCTCGATAGAGTTTCGAAACCGCTTCGGAGTGTCAGGATCCGTTCGACTACGTTGGCTCGTCTTCTTCCAAGCGGGATCTCAGGCAAGATGACCATTTCCCTGGATACCATTACTATCATTGCCATGCTAGATGTCTCATTTCTATCGCTGTCTTGCTACCTACCACTCGTATGTCAAGCCTCCCAAATTGCCATGAAAAGCCTCTAACCCCTCCACATCCCAGCAAATATTGTTTGGCTATGTTACCGCTTGCTCAGCCCTTCTTATAGCATTGCTAGTTGGAGGTGCAAATTGTTTCCATGTGCCAACATGGATATCCTTTTGATATATCACAATATTATTGATATTTAATTTAATGCACATATATACTTAGTAAAGGGTGGAAGGCTTGGCCTTTTGCTCGGTGTTTTGTTCCACTCTTGCCGCCCTAGTTACTTGTGTACCGGTGTTATGTTCCATAATTGTGCGCTCTTAACATGCTCGGGGTTGTTATGGGGACCCCCTTGATTTTCGTTTTAGGATAAAACTTGTCTGGCAAGGCCCAACATTGGTACTACATTTGCCTAATAACTAATAAACCTGCATAGGGAGTAATTAACCCGAGGATCTTTAATCAACAACGCGGGCCAGTGCTCCTCATGAGTGTTGGTCCAAAATAGAGCACTGTGCGGGGCCACCCCAGGGCAACTTGGGTGATGTCTATCAGGCCACCGTACGCGTCGCTTATCTATCGTGTCCTGAGAACGAGATACGCGGCTCCTATCGGGTTTGTCGACACGCCGGGCGGTCTTGCTGGACTTGTTTTACCTTTCTCGAACGTCTTGTGCGAGGAATTCCGAAAATACTTCGGGCTATCTCGAGGTTGCGGTTTTCCAGTGGAATTGCCTAAGAAGATCACGAGATTCGTGATCGAGGTTATTCTCGCTGCATGTGGTTAGTTTGTAATGGATGAGTTGGAGCACCCCTGCTGGGTTAAATCTTTCGAAAAGCCGTGCCCGCGGTTACGTGGCAACTTGGAAACTTTGTTTAACACTCGGTCATAGCAAACTTGAAGTAAACTCAAATAAAATACACCAACCGTGTGGGTAACCGTGACTGTCTCTTCTCGTGAGTCCTTATCCGAGAGAGAACATGGTGGGGTTATGTTTGACGTAAGTAGGTGTCCAGGATCTCTTAGAGATCATTACCAGATCACGTCCGTTTATGCGACAATCATCCCCCTTTATTCTTGTACTCATAAGTTAGCCACTCAAATAAATGCTTAGTGCTTGCTGCAGCCTCATCACTTAACCATACCTCACCCATTAAGCTTTAATAGTCTTGATACCCTTGGAAATGAGATTGCTGAGTCCCCGTGGCTCACAGATTACTACAACAACAGTTGCAGGTACAGGTAATGCGATGATATGGCGTGAGCGCGATGCTTTGTTTGATTTGAAGTTCTTCTTCTTCTTCATCGATCATAGGATGGGTTCCAGGCGGCAGCCTGGGATAGCAAGGATGGATGCCATTTTATCATTTGTTTTCGTCCGTAGTCAGACCCTGCTCTTCTGTATGATGTTTGGACATGTTGTTGTATTGATGTGACATTGATGTAGCTTGTGGCGAGTGTAAGCCAAGTCCATATACTCATCTCTTCTTTACATGTACTTGTAATGATATCCATTCTTGCGAAACGACGAGATGCGCTTCTATCCCTGTCGAGGCCCTCGTGCCAAAATAAGGATAGGATCGCATCTTGGGCGTGACAAGTTGGTATCAGAGCCAGGTTCCGACCTAGGAGCCCCCTTGATTGATCGAACTTTGGCCGAGTCGAGTCTAGTGAAAAATTATTTTGAGTCTAGTTATATATCGAAGAGTAGGTTTCTTTTACTCCTCTTCTATGCTCTAGTGAGGTATTCGACTTAGGAATTTCGATTCTACTCCTCTTCACGCTCAAATTTTTTTAGGATCACGTGGGTATTTTGGAAACTATATGATGCCGATGTGAAGGAATTCTGTCTTGGTGCCTCCTGTTATCGAGGAGTAGAGCTCCGAGGGATTTTTGCACATCGTTATCATTCAGTTTTCTTAGTATCTCAGGACGGAGGATGTTCGAAATTGCTTCAATACTTTTTGTGGCGAGATAAGGCTGGAGTCACCCAGTACTGGGGAGGCGTCCGGGGTACAGCCATGTTTAGTATCGTTGTGTTTTCGAGTGTCTGAGGTAGACGAGTTTGCGGAGTTTCTTGGATTATGGTGTGGAAGGTTGCGGGTGCAGTTGTAGCTGATTACCTTGGGTACGTTCCTGGGTCCGCAACCCGAATCGCATAAACAAGAAAGACTTTGGAAATTCTTAGGTGGGAATTCAAGTAGTTACCTAGGACTATCCTTCCAACGAATGCATAATGGGTTATGTATTTGTTTCTGACTTAATTCTCAAGCCTCACCCTTTGTGTTGTTTTAGAGTATGGTAATTCGAGTTGCTTCGATGTCAAGTGGTGATTTCATATCTTTCCTACCGGTGTGTTTCTCATCAAGATAATTCAATCCTTTCCAATATTTGCAAGATCAATCCTCATATTTCTTTCCGGAGTTCGTCTCATCTGTTTCAAGTTGTCTTAGTTTTTCCCCACCCTCCCGCCCTTTTCTTCAAGGATTAAATTCTCATTCAAGTGCCTTCTCTATTCATGTGATGCTTCCGCTATCTTTCTTCCGTATCGCATCTGGTGATTCTTCGTGAAGATCTCAAGTGCTCAAGTTCATCATTTCCGAGTCTTCATCTTTGTTTTCTTTCCGGTGGATTCAATTCAATCTCTCGGTGTTCATCATATCCTTGTCATTCGTTATATGACTCCCTATGTTGGAAGTTCTTATCCAAGCCTCTCTTGCTTATTTGTCTCTCTATTCCATCCGGAGTTTTTAGCATATCTCGGAAGGTTCGTGTTCCCATTCAAATCCTTTCAAATTATTTTGAGGTTCTCACCTCATCAAGTTTTCAATTTGTACCGGTGCAATCTCTCTTTCCAAGCAATCGTTTCAACGGTGTTCTCTTTGAGTGGGCTCATAACCCACAGGTGTTCCCCTGGATCTTACCTGGCTCTTCTAATCTTTCCCGGAGATCTCAAGTTATTTTCATATATGACGTAAGAATGAATTCCATCGGTCATATGCCTTCTCTAAGATCGCTTCTATATCAGTTTCATCGCTGCCTTAACCTTTTCTTATTCCGGAGTGCCTCAGGTAATTCTTGGTGTTGTTTCTCATCATCATGCTTAGCTTTGAAGACCGAAGGACAGTTCTCTCAAATCTTGGTCCATTCTCTTGAAGATTTGTGTTTCAAGCTTGATGCTATTCCTTCAAATTGTTTTCGATCATGAGTAATTCCTTCCATATCTATCCGGAGCATTTCAGAGTTGTTTTTATTTCTCGATCCTTCGAAGGCCATCATTTCAGAAGATTTCTTCGTTCTTAGCTTTCAGCTTTCATTCTCAAATTCTTCTCAATTGTCGTCTCTTCGTTCATATCTCGGTTACTCCGGTGCTTCGTTCAAGTTTTCAGCAAGGCGGAGCGTGATCTCTTTGTTCTCATGTATCTCCATTCATTCGAAGAATTCCCTCTTTCGTTTTCAAATTATTCCGGTGTTCTCGATCAAGACTTCTTCAGGTGTGCAATATCTCTCTTCAATCATTCTCAAGAAGAATAAGTGGTATGCCAAATCCGTTGCTTGTCATCAATTTAACTTGATGAAGGATAAGCATAACATAATTCTTATTCTTGTTTCATCAAGGTGATTTCAATCCTTCTTCCTGAGTTTGTTCATGTTATCAAATTCACAATTCTAGTTGCTTATCTATTCTTTTCCGGAGTTCCAAGTTTTTCTCAAGTATCTCATCGCGAAGCTTCATCTAAATCTTTGCAATGTCATAATATATCCTTTTGCAACCTTCAATTCTTTCTATCATCCTTTCGTTTCAGAGTTCCTTCCGGTGGTTCTTCATGGTGGTTCATCAAGATTTCTTTCATTCTCAAGTGTTCTTCAAGATTTTGTTGGAGGTCCTCACGTATTCTTATCTTGCATTTCAAAGTGCAATTCATTCTCTCTTATCCTTTGAGATGGTGCTATATCATTCTTGAGTCATGAGGAGTTTTGAAGGGAATTGTCAAGAATGAGACATCTAAACCCATTTCGCTTCTTTGGAGTTATCTTGGATTGGATTTGACCTAAAGCATTTCCTTAGGATTGTTGCTATCATGGTGCTCATCAATGATCCAAGTTCTCAATGTATCCTCTTGTTGAAAGAAGTTTGCATATCATGTTATTCCAAAGCAATCCTTGTTTTCGTTAGTGGCGGGTTGTCACCTCATAATGTTGGGATGTCTTCCATAAGCCCACAACAAGTCTTTTCTTTCGTTGTTGATTTCCAACAACTCCGTTCAATCCTTCTTGGTAAGGGCACTTTTCAAATTCAATGGTGGTAGGAGTTGTCATTTCTTCTCCGTTCTTTTCTTTCCAATGATCTAATTTCTATTCTTTTGTTCCAGAGGCCTTGTGATGTTGCCCTCTTTCATCCATTATCTTGTTTTATCAAGATCATGTGCTTTCTTGCTTATCCATTTAACCGGAGTGTTGTGTCATCTTTTCAAATTCCTTCCATATTATCAATTTTGCCTCCCTTTTCTACCGAAATGCTGTCGAAATTTCTTTTGAATTCTAGCTTGTTTCTCATATCATTCTTCATCTCTTCCAACCTTCATGTTTCTATGGTTTCACTCGTTTGTCAAAGAAGCAACTAAGCTTTACCTCTTCCTTTCGTCTTCCTCTTCCCCTTATCATTCTAAGATCTCGGGTCGAGATCTCTTGTAAGTGGAGGAGAGTTGTAACAGCCCGAGACCGACGCTCCAGAAGATTCCCCTTTTATTCTGCTGTCGTCATGTCATTCGTTTAGTTGTCGCATTCATCATCGCATCATTCGCATCATCTGCATAGCATCGGCATCCTGTCGACATGAGTTTTCAAAACTTGCATCTGCTAGTAGTTGCCGGTTCTCCCCGTTGACCGTTTCGAGTCCAACCACACACGCACGCGCCCGCGGCATCGTTAAATATTGTTTTCACAAGTGCACAAAAATATTCTCAGTTTGGGTCGAAAGTTGGCATGCGGTCTTATTATATCGTAGGTAGACCGCCTGCCAAATTTCGTCGCAATCAGAGGTCGTTTGATATCCGAATGGTCGACCGTAGCGGCACCGTCATCGGATATTTTATCGGACGTTTTTCAGTTTTAAAACTCTATCGTCGGGCCGCACATGTTTCCCTCTCATCTCAGCCCAAACCCCCTCTCCACAGCCCACCATAGCCCTGCTAGCCCCCCTCCACTTCCGGACAGTCGGATCGAGATCCGAAGGTCCGAAAACGGACTAAAATTGTAAACCCTAGCCCCCCTTGCTATATATGGACAACCCCACGTCCAAATCTGGCTCTCTCTCTCTTCCTCCTCAAATTTTGTGCCCTCCACTTCGTAGCCGCCGCCGTCCACCTAAAAAATCCGCGCCCCCCAGCCATCCGGCGCCACTTGGCGGCTTCAGATCGGGCGCACCGCCGCCAGCCGGCGCCCGCAGCCACTGGGGGACTGCCATGTCGCCCCTGGCACCCCCAGCCGCCGCAAGCCCGCCGTGGCCCGGGTCTGGCCCTCCCGGGCCCAACCGAGCCCCGCAGGCCCGCGCCTCCGCAGCTCCCCGCCGGATCCCCTCACCGCCGCCTTGCCTCGTCAACCCCGGCCGCCGATGCCCCGCAGCTGGACCCCGACCTCGCCGCCGCCTCTCCGCCGCGCCTCCACGCGGGTAGCCGCACCGGTGCCGCCGGCGAATAGCCTCGCCAGCAACCGCCGCCCGCCTGTGCTTGCCTCCCGCGCCGGCGAGTGCGCCCCGCCGGATCTCGTCGCCGCCTTGCTCCGCCGCCCTGCCAAACCTCGCCGTCGGTCGCCTCCCCAAGCGCCGCCGGTCGCCTCCACGCTGGATCCGGCGACCCACATCCCGGATCCGTGCCGCCCGCCGCTGGTTCTCCCCCGCCGGCGTTGAGCCGCCTCGTCGGCCGCCGCAACCGCCAGATCTGCCTGACCTCCTCCCGGTCCAGCCCGTCCCTGACCCGCGATCCAAACGGGATCTCCCCGGATTCCCGGTACGGAGCCGTCCCAATCCCTTAGTCGTTTTTTTCCAAGTCCTCAGATTTCATTATCATATTGCCATATTCGAGTGCTTGTAACTTTGTGTGTGTTTGTCAGAATGAGATGATTAATATATGTAGAAGTATCTAGAGGTTGTCCTCTACATGATGGTTGCCTTGGCATGTTTATTATAGTTCATTTGCATGCTCAGATCTGTGGTACAATAGTGCATTTCATCGTAATCGTCAAAACTGTTAAAAACTTGTAAACTTTTGAGGTTGATTGCATCTAAACCGTAGACCTTTTGCCAGTGGTTTCTTCATGAGAATTGCTCTATGTTATGCTTACTTTGATGCCATGCCTCTGGTTGCTAGGTAGAACATCACTAACATGTCTATTTCTTGCTCTCAAGTTGCTATCACGTTAAAAACTGAAATCTGTTAACGTTGAGTTCAATTTTGCGGAGTTCATATTAAGCAATCCATGACCCGTATTAACATGTGCCAATGGTACGTTTTGTAGGGTGTAATGTCTTCTTGATGTTAGTGTCCTTCCCATGCTCATAGAGGGTTGTTATGCTACTGGTATTGCCATGTCAACATGCCTAGTCAATACTGCAGTTTTGGGAGAGATAAATTTCACTAAGTCTGAAACTGTTATTTTGTTGCCATGTTGCCATGTGATTGGCTATTGATCCAGGAGTCTTTTGTGGTTGCCACCATGGAGTCTTTTGTTAAGCATGTTGTTGCCTATCATGTTATGCCAATAGTTTGCATGAATAGGTTTAGAATCATAATTAATTCTGTTGTTCAATATGTCAATCTGTTAAAAACTGCTGCACATGTCTACTCTAATTTTCACTAAGTCTGAGAATCTGTTTTCTTCTTAATGCCATGTTGTGATGATGCTAGCCATGTTTCTAGACACAATTAGACCTTGCCACTATGGTATGAATTGAAGTGCATCATATCTACTACCAAGATGTTAATTTTCATGCCATAATATGCCATGTAGCATATAGTTTTGCTGCTGCCAATATGCCTTCGTGAAAAACTTTTATGCAAAAACCTGTTATTTTCACTAAGTCCTAAAGTGCTATATTTTGTTGCCATGTTGTGAGCTTCCTACCATGTGTTCCATAACTCTTTGGAGTATGATATGTGAAGATGAAATGAAGTGTGTGTTATATGCTACTGCCCCATGCTTAGTTTGTGCATTTTAAAATCTTGTAGCTTGCTGTTTTAATGTGTGCAAATGCTATCTTGCTGTTTTGGGCAGATTTGAAATAAAACTTGTGTTGTTTGTTGTGGTTGAACCGTAGCTACGTTTTGTACATGCCATATATGAAACTTGCTTAGATTTTCATGTATTATCATAATATATTGCTGCATTCATGATTTGAAGTGCTTGTGGTTGTCATTTTCATGCATTTTGCATTCATGGCATATTATCTTGTGAAGGTCATATCTTTTAGGCCGTAGCTCCGTTTTATATGATCTATATATGTAAATCGACTAGCATGACGTGTAGAAACTCATGGAGCACTTTATTTTTCTGTTTAACAAATATAAAACATGATTAGTTCAGATCTGGACCAATTTCGAAATTAACTTATGGGGTCGTTTCGGAAATGCTATAGGTTGTTTCCAACCTCATTTAAGATGCCTAGATAGTGTAGTTTCATTATGCTTCACCTCTTGCCATGTGTAATAACATTTAATATTGTTGTGTACCTAACGAGAGTGAACTAAATAATTCGAACGTGGAGTTTCGTCAATATGCAACTCGTTGCATATTGAACTTCACTTAATGTGTAGGAGTTGATTGTTGTGCCTTGTCCTGTCATGCATAACATGCATCATCCTTGTTGTGCATCATGTCATGCATATGTTGTGGTGTTTATCATGTGTTGATTGTTGTTTCCGGATTGCTTCTTCTCGATAGAGTTCCGAAACCGCTTCGGAGTGTCAGGATCCGTTCGACTACGTTGGCTCGTCTTCTTCATGGATTCGTTCTTCTTCCAAGCGGGATCTCAGGCAAGATGACCATTTCCCTGGATACCATTACTATCATTGCCATGCTAGATGTCTCGTTTCTATCGCTGTCTCGCTACCTACTACTTGTATGTCAATCCTCCCAAATTGCCATGAAACGCCGCTAACCCCTCCACATCCCAGCAAATATTGTTTGGCTATGTTACCGCTTGCTCAGCCCTTCTTATAGCATTGCTAGTTGCAGGTGCAAATTGTTTCCATGTGCCAACATGGATATCCTTTTGATATATCACAATATTATTGCTATTTAATTTAATGCACATATATACTTGGTAAAGGGTGGAAGGCTTGGCCTTTTGCTCGGTGTTTTGTTCCACTCTTGCCGCCCTAGTTACTTGTGTACCGGTGTTATGTTCCATAATTGTGCGCTCCTAACATGCTTGGGGTTGTTATGGGGACCCCCTTGATTTTCGTTTTAGGATAAAACTTGTCTGGCAAGGCCCAACATTGGTACTACATTTGCCTAATAACTAATAAACCTGCATAGGGATTAATTAACCCAAGGATCTTTAATCAACAACCCGGGCCAGTGCTCCTCATGAGTGTTGGTCCAAAATAGAGCACTGTGCGGGGCCACCCCAGGGCAACTTGGGTGATGTCTATCCGGCCACCGTACGCGTTGCTTATCTGTCATGTCCTGAGAATGAGATACGCGGCTCCTATCGGGTTCGTCGACACGCCGGGCGGTCTTGCTGGACTTGTTTTACCTTTCCCGAACGTCTTGTGCGAGGAATTCCGAAAATACTTCGGGCTATCTCGAGGTTGCGGTTTTCCAGTGGAATTGCCTAGGAAGATCATGAGATTCGTGGTCGAGGTTATTCTCGCTACGTGTGGTTAGTTTGTGATGGATGAGTTGGAGCACCTCTACAGGGTTAAATCTTTTGGAAAGCCGTGCCCACGGTTACGTGGCAACTTGGAAACCTTGTTTAACACCCGGTCATAGCAAACTTGTAGTAAACTCAAATAAAATACACCAACCGTGTGCGTAACCGTGACTGTCTCTTCTCGTGAGTCCTTATCCGAGAGAGAACACGATGGGGTTATGTTTGATGTAAGTAGGTGTTCAGGATGTCTTAGAGATCATTACCAGATCACATCCGTTTATGCGACAATCATCTCCCTTTATTCTTGTACTCGTAAGTTAGCCACTCAAATAAATGCTTAGTGCTTGCTGCAGCCTCACCACTTAACCATACCTCACCCATTAAGCTTTAATAGTCTTGATACCCTTGGAAATGAGATTGATGAGTCCCCGTGGCTCACAGATTACTACAACAACAGTTGCAGGTACAGGTAATGTGATGATATGGCGTGAGCGCGATGCTTTGTTTGATTTGAAGTTCTTCTTCTTGTTCATCGATCATAGGATGGGTTCCAGGCGGCAGCCTGGGATAGCAAGGATGGATGCCATTTTATCGTTTGTTTTCGTCCGTAGTCGGACCCCGCTCTTCTGTATGATGTTTGGACATGTTGTTGTATTGATGTGACATTGATGTAGCTTGTGGCGAGTGTAAGCCAAGTCCATATACTCATCTCTTCTTTACATGTACTTGTAATGATATCCATTCTTGCGAAACGACGAGATGTGCTTCTATCCCTGTCGAGGCCCTCGTGCCAAAATAAGGATAGGATCGCATCTTGGGCGTGACATTATGCCTCTCATTGCCTCGGAGGTACCGCCAGAGCTTGGTGGGATGGATTCAAGGTCATGAAAGGCGATCATGTGATCACTTGGACTAATTTCAACTATGGATTTCGCAAGGCCCACATTCCTTCTGGGATCATGGCTATCAAGAAGCGTGAGTTTCGAGCGGTGAAGCAAGGAAGTGGCTCTATCAAGGAGTACATGCTGAAGTTCAACCTCCTATCAAGGTATGCCCCTGAAGATGTAAACACTGAGGCGGCTAAGATGGAACACTTCATGGAATGACTCCAGCAAGCCCTGTAGTATCAGCTTGTTGTCTGCAACTGTCGGACCTTCTTCGACCTGGTGAACAAGGCCCTCATGCTTGAAGACAAGCATCGTGCCATGGAAGACACTCGCAAGCGCAAGATGATCAGCAAGGGTAGTTCCAGCAACCAGAAGCCTCGCCCCTGGCAGCCAACCCCAGCCAGGCCAACCTATCAACCTCAACAAGCCAGGGCTCCTACACCTCGTCCGAGCTACCAGCCTCAGCAATACGCCAATCCCAGGCCAGCTTACAACAACCCCAACAACAATGGTGGAAACAACAACAACTCAGGCCAGGTCACTTGCTTGGGATGTGGTCAGCCAGGGCACATCTCTAGGCAGTGCCCCAACAAGAAGCCCGAGGCACCGCGGCCCAATGCGCCAAACCAAGGTCAAGGTCGTGGGGCACCACCGAGGAACCAAGCTCCCCGCAACCAGCCCAACAATGGCAAGGATCGTAAGAATCACGTCACCACAGAGGAAGCCCAGGAAGACTCGGACGTCATACTGGGTATGTTCCTTGTCAATTCAACCCCAGTAACCGTTCTATTTGATTGCGGAGCTTCGCATTCCTTTTTCCCCAAAAGTTTGCACTGGAGAGTGGTATGAAGCCTACACCCCTGGCTAGTCATATGTTGGTGCAAACCCCGGGATCGGTTATGAGAACCAAGATAGGATGTAAGCGAGTTGGGATTGTCACCAATGGAGTAGAATTCCTAGCAGACCTTATCATCCTGAAGTCGGAAGGCTTGGATGTGATCCTAGGCATGGACTGGTTAACCAAGCACCAAGGCTTGTTAGACTGCGCCAAGAGGATTGTTACCATGACCAATAGCCAAGGAGTTGAAGTCAAGTATATCCCCAACCCTCCTTCTACTCAATCCCCTCAGGTCAATTATCTGTCGGGGACTGAGTTGGACCAAGTGCCAATGGTATGTGAATACCCTGATGTATTCCGTGATGAGCTGCCCGGAATGCCTCCTAACCATGACATTGAATTCATCATTGAGATAATGCCCGGAGCAGGACCCATCTATAAGAAGCCATATAGAATGAGATCTGAAGATTTGGCTGAATTGAAGAAGCAACTAGCTGAACAGCTCAGGAAAGTATTTATTCGCCCTAGTGCCTCTCCTACGGGATCACCTGTTCTGTTTGTGGAGAAAAGGGATGGTACGATTAGACTTTGCATCGATTATCGATCTCTCAACGAAGTCACAATCAAGAACAAGTACCCACTCCCAAGATTGAAGACCTATTCGATGAGCTAAATGGAGCCAAGGTGTTCTCCAAGATTGACCTCAGGTGAACTATCAACTGAAGATCAGACCCCAAGACATTCTGAAGACGACATTCATAACCCGGTATGGCCTGTACGAGTACACAATAATGTCATTTGGGTTAACTAATGCCCCTGCCTACTTCATGTACCTCATGAACAAAGTTTTCATGGAGTACTTGGACAAGTTTGTTGTCATCTTCATCGATGACATACTCATCTTTTCCAAGCCTGAAGAAGAGCATGAGAAACACTTGAGATTGGTCCTGGATAAGCTTTGAGAGCACCAGCTTTATGCCAAGTTCAGCAAGTGCGAATTCTGGTTGCACGAAGTTGGATTCTTGGGTCATGTGTTGGCTGCAGAAGGATTGTCAGTGGATCCTGCCAAGATTGAAGCCATGACTGAGTGGCAATCCCCAAGCAATGTGAAGGAAGTCAGAAGCTTCCTCGGACTCGCGGGATACTACCATAAGTTTGTTGAAAGATTCTCAAGCATTGCTATACCCATGACTCAGCTCTTGAAGAAGGATAAAAAGTTTGAATGGACGCCGAAGTGCGAGGAAACTTTCCAAGAGCAAATGTCAGGGCCCTGATCCTAAGCCATAAGAATCTAGCATGTAACACTTCACATTACTTTGTGGCCTCACGCACGGTTATCACCACGGCTGCCACCTTACCTGGGCTGGGACCGTTTGCGTCTTTTGGCTCACGAATGTGAATATGTCGCTAGCATTCAAATGTCAAAGAACCCGGGTCGACATGGCTAGTCATAGAACCCAAGTAGCACATCCGTACGGGGACAGACATACGTAACCCAGCAATGTAGGTGTCGGTCTCTAGCGTGTGTAGACGAGTCATAGCAAGCTACAGGGACTCCATTACGCCGTGGGACATAAATGTCATCAACTGCGCATAGACGAGTCATAGCAGGCTACATGGACTCCATTACACTGCGAGACATTTCCCCGAAGGGACAGACACAGCAGCAAAGAAGGATACATGGCGGTCAATCAATGTGTCCGGAGCAGTAGCAAGCTACGAAGGCTCGGTGGAAGCACAAAGAGGCAGTTCCCCGTAAAGAGTACTGCTAAAGGCACACAACTAGGTGTCGAATCCCATACATACCGTTACACGTCACACGTACGCACGACATGTCCGATATGCATAGATACAACTATGGCATCACAACATAACCATACAACAACACAACATTTATTTAGAAGGCTTAGAAGAGCCTTACATAATATGTTCATACAGGTAGGGGTCACATGACCCGACACTCAAGTCATACAAACATGTTCATACAAACCAAGCGGAAGCTTAAAGCTGTCTGAGTACAGACAGTTGAAAGGTAAAACGGCATTAAGCGTGACTATCTACAACCCATCACAGGGCATCAAATCGTAGCTGGGATACCAGCTACTTGGCGTCGTCGACATCTAGATAGAACCCACCAGATGGGTCCATATTCTCATCTGCAACAGTTATTAAGCAAACATGAGTACAATCGTACTCAGCAAGTCTTTAAAGCAGACCTATGCTATTCATGCTCATGTTTCAACAAGGGGAGTAGTGTGGTTTATGCAGCAAGCCATCTTTGACTCTTGGCTAGCCTATACTACGACTACCAGTTCTTTGAACAAGTTTTCAGATGGCGCACACGAGTCCACTAACACCACATCAATACACTACCATGGATCCGCTCCTGTCACCCATGAGAGTGCCATCCACGGTACTCACACTTGTCTTGAGTCTTTTTAAGAGTAACCATCAAGTTATCTATGAACAACATAAGTTCTCCAAGTAGTCCATATCCGAGGACGCGGCTATTCGAACAGATTCATTACCTTGCAGGGGTGCACTTCTTCACACACGCTCTCGCCACTTATCGATGTGTGCTCATAAAACCAGGCACCTCGGCAACCTTCAAGCGGAAGCCCAGCGAGGGAGTCGGCCACGACCGTCAATCACACAAGACCCTAGTCTAGGCTATCGCCTATTTGAGACTAAACCCGCACGGAAGTCCGGCCAAAGTTTCCGCTACGGCCTCAAACGATGTGCGCAGGGTTCCCAAGCCCACCGTTCGGGTGCCACTTGGTACACCGTGCCACTGCCTACCGCGCCGTAGCCCACCCCTAAGGTCAGCGCTACGCACGGCCTCCAGCATGGCTACAAACACCAGAAACTACTTGCAACTCCTGGACACAGGACTAGGCGGTTGATAAGTTGAGAGGGGTCGAGTTACCGGAACCCAATGTGTGGTAGTAACTAGTCTTGGATCACAAACACGGAACTCAGTTCCTAAGAACGGTCCCAATGAGGCAACCCTCTATGTACTCCTACATAGCCTCTCATCGCTACCTTTACCAAATCGGGTTCATCATTTAGTTCATCATGTCAGAACAACACTGTTCCACTCCGTTTCATCACCCAGATGAATCAGACCTGACACAACTCTAAGCATAGCAAGCAGAGCAGGTAAAGCACATCAAGGCTCAAGCATCTCCCAGGTATGCTAGGTTGCATGGTTTAGCTATTTATTGTGACAATCACAGGTCATACAGAGGAATGGGTTCAACTACCGCAACAAACAGATAGTAGAAGCGTTTGTCCTGATGCAATAAACAAGAGCAGGAGCGAGAGAGTGGGATGTTATCGATATGATCAATGGGGTTGCTTGCCTTGCAGGTTGGCTGGGAGGTACTCTCCTTCAGGGGATACTCGAGGGAATCTGATGGAGCAGAACCTACCGCGACATAGACGGAGTAACAATCAATACCCGACAAGTGCAACAATATGATGCATGATCATGACATGGCAACATGCTATAGATGTGCTAATGCATCTATCATTAGAGTTAAATGGAGTAAGTTTGAATATAGGTTCAAAATTGTTCTCCATATAATATTCCACATATTGCATTATTGCAAAATGTCAATGTTCATCTATCTAGGTTGCTCTAACATGCATGATAATAGCACCAATGGATTCCTTGGATTTTTCTGATACTTTTTCATATGTAAATTATTTCAATCTGAGTTACAGATTATTTTTATTAATTTTCTAAGATTTTAGCATTTTCTGGAATTGTTATAAATCAGAAAAGCATTTACTGCGTCAGCATGGCATCAGCATGGCGTCAGCAAGTCAATTCATTTTAAATCCAGTCAAACCTGACATGTGGGGTCCACATGTCAGTGACTCTTTTGTTAAACAGCTAATTAGAATTAATCTTAAAGCTTAATTAGTGGGCTGGCCCACTTGTCAGTGTCTGATTAGGTTGATTAGTTAACTAAATTAATTTCTGATTAATCTAATCTAATCAGGGGCTGGGCCCCACTTGCCAGTGACCCAGGGGGTCAACAACCCCGTGGTCAGACCGGCCGGGCTCGCCGGCGTTGAGCCGCCGGCGGCCACAGAGACGGCGGAGGGGGTCGGATTCCCTCCTTCGGCGACCATTTCAGCGACGGATGGCTCCTAACGGACCTACACTCACGTGCGCTTCGATCTGGACCCATCCCAGAGGCTGAGATGGACGGGATCGACGCCGGCGGCGAGCTTGGCGACTGCCGGAGCTCGGGCAAGCTCGGGGTCGATGTTACAACGCGCAAAAGGACCGGTTCTTGGCTCCTACAGCACCTACGCAACGCTATAGACTCGATGGTGGCCTCGGAGGGACCACCTAGGCACCGGAGCATCACCGGCGATGAGCTCACGCGGCGGAGCTCTTCGAGCACCGACGTAATCGAGGCATCCGAGGCGCAATCGAGCTGGGAAAGGGGAGGAATGGAATCGGGAGCTCACGGGGATCTCTCCTTGATGGTCGGCGAGCTCGGGGGCGTTTCGAGGACTGCGAATCGACGGCGGCGACGCTCGGGACCGAGGAGGAAGAAGAGGTCGGGGTCGATGCTGGGGGGCCTCCGGGCTCGATTCCTAACTCAAAATTTGTTGAAATAACTTACAGAGTTTAGTTTGAATAATTCGAACTTCCACAAGTAATTTCAGCAATTTTGAAAGACTAAAATAATTGGAATGCTTTATTTAGCAATTTCAGTAGCTTTAAAGGCTTATTTTAAAATGTTAGCACTGTTGTAAAAATTCAAATGTCACCTGAAATGTTGTTTCCAACATTTTTCAATAATAGTGAACATTTTTAATGGCCCTATGATGGGCATTTTGGATTCATTGAAAATTCAATCCATTTGAATTGGTTTAATTCAGGTGAGGTGCTAGGGTTTCTGTTAATCCCCATTTCATGTTGATGCAAAATTGAAACATGATGCACAAACATGCCAGCACAAAGCAAGGCTAACTAGGGATGTGACAACTCACCCCCACTCAAAAGAATCTCGTCCCGAGATTTGGAAGTCATCGGGAAGAGCACGGGGTACTCTAGTCGAAGACGGTCCTCCCTTTCCCATGTGGCTTCCTTCTCCGAATGGTGTGACCACTGAACCTTGAGAAACTTGATGTTTCGACGTCGGGTGGTACGCTCAGCTTGATCGAGGATACGAACAGGGTATTCTCGATATGTAAGGTTATCTTGGAGATCAAGCGTTTTGTGGTCCACTTAACGGACAGGGTCCGAGAAGCAACGCCTGAGTTGCGAGACGTGGAAGACATCATGAACCTTGGAAAGATGCGGTGGAAGTTCCAATTGGTAGGCAATTTCTCCTCGTTTGGCAAGAATGCGAAAAGGACCAATGTAACGAGGAGCCAACTTGCCTTTGATACTAAATCGTTGGGTACCCTTCAGAGGTGTAACCCGAAGGTAAGCCTTCTCGTCAACTTCAAAGGTCACAGCCTTATGATGACGATCATATTGGCTCTTTTGACGAGATTGGGCTGTTTTCAACTTTTCACGAATAATGCGAACTTGCTCCTCTGCATCCTGGATCATATCTGGGCCAAAGAGTTGCCTCTCTCTGGTTTCTGACCAGTTAAGAGGTGTTCGACACCTTCATCCATAGAGAACTTCAAAAGGGGCGTTGCCTAAGCTTGACTGATAACTATTGTTATAAGCAAATTCGGCGAACAGAAGACATTTCTCCCAGTTCATACCGAAGGATATAACACAAGCTCTAAGCATGTCTTACAGGATTTGATCGACTCGCTCTACTTGACCACTTGACTGTGGATGGAAAGCAGTGCTAAAGGAGAGATGAGTCCCCATAGCATTCTGGAAGCTTTCCCAGAATCGGGAAGTAAAGATACTCCCACGGTCTGAGTTGATCTCCAAAGGAATACCATGAAGAGACACTATTCGAGAGATATATAGGTCCGCTAGCTGACTAGCAGTTATACTCTCGTGAACAGGAAGAAAATGAGCCACTTTGGAAAGACGGTCAATGACCACAAAGATGGCATTATTCCCTCTCTTGGTCCTGGGAAAACCGGTGATGAAATCCATACCGACCTTTTCCCATTTCCATTCAGGAATAGCTAAGGGTTGAAGGGTGCCAGCAGGCCTTTGATGTTCTGCCTTAACGCGACGACAGACGTCGCAGTTAGCAACGAACTGAGCAATTTCTCTCTTCATTCTGGTCCACCAGAACCTCTGGCGTAGGTCCTGATACATTTTGGTACTACCAGGATGAATCGTGAGAGGAGAATCATGAGCCTCCTTAAGGATCAACTGTCGAAAATGTTGTTTCTTAGGAACCACCAAGCGATTCTCGAAGAAGACAACACCTCGGTCATCTATCGAGAAGCATTTAGCATTACCTCCTTTAATGTTCTTCTTGATCCGGGAAATCCCGGTGTCATCCTTCTGGGCTTCTATGATTTGATCCATAAGAGTAGGTTTTGCCACCAAGGTGGAAAGGAATCCTTGAGGAACAATGTGAAGATTTAACTTCCAAAATTCCTCGTAGAGAAGCGGTTGACCTTATTGTAACATCAAATTGTTACAATAAGACTTACGACTTAGTGCATCAGCCATGACATTGGCCTTCCCCGGGGTGTAAGTTATCCCTAAGTCGTAATCTGTGATCAACTCAATCCACCGTCTTTGCCTGAGGTTCAAATCCGGTTGGGTGAAGATGTATTTCAGACTTTGATGATCATTGTAAATATCGCAACGATTACCCAGAAGGTAATTTCGCCATGTTTTAAGTGCATGGACTATAGATGCAAGCTCAAGATCATGTGTTGGATAATTATCCTCATGTGGACGCAACTGTCGAGATCCTCATGCAATCACATGACGATCTTGCATGAGGATGCAACCTAATCCTTGTCGCGAGGCATCGCAATAGATAACAAAGTCCTTAGAAAAATCTGGTGGCACCAGTATGGGAGCAGAAGTCAGGCGTCTTTTCAGTTCTTGAAAACTGTACTCGCATTGTGGGGTCCACTCGAACTTTTTATCTTTCTTGAGGAGTTCAGTAAGAGGTTTCGCAACCTTGGAGAAGTTCTCGACAAAGCGGCGACAATAGCTCGCTAAGCCAAGGAAACTCCGAACTTGCTTAACCGATTCAGGTTGAGTCCAATCAAGGACGGCCTTAGCTCGCTCGGGATTGACATCAATGCCCTTGCCAGAGATTACATGACCTAGGTAGGTCACTTCTGGTAGCCAGTATTCACACTTGGAGAATTTGGCATACAGGCGATGCTCTCGAAGTTTTGTCAATACCAGCCTAAGATGCTCGGCATGATCTCGTTCATTCTTCGAGTAAATGAGTATATCGTCGAGGTAAACCATGACAAATTTATCCAAATACTCCATGAAGATCGAATTCATCAAACGAGAGAAGGTGGCTGGGGCATTGGTTAACCCGAAGGACATGACGGTGTACTCGTATTGGCCATAACGAGTAACAAAAGCCGTTTTTGGAATGTCCCTGTTCCTAATTCTGATTTGATGGTATCCTAACCTCAAATCCATTTTGGAGAAGACTGAGGATCCAACGAGTTGATCTTACAAGTCGTTGATCCTGGGGAGCGGATACTTGTTCTTGATTGTGACCAGGTTCACTGGTCGGTAATCTACAACCATCCGGTCCGTTCCATCCTTCTTCTTGACGAAGAGGACGGGGCAAGCCCACGGAGAAGAACTAGGACAGATGAATCCCTTTTTGAAGGCCTCATCGAGTTGTTTCTTTAGCTCGGCTAGTTCTAGGGGTGCCATCTTATAGGGTCTTCTGGCTATTGGGTCAGTCCCTGGAATGAGGTCTATCACAAACTCTACATCTCTGACAGGTGGAATACCTGGCAGTTCCTCTGGAAAAACATCCGAAAAGTCACGGACCACCGGGATATCCTCAAGCTCTGGAAGAGGGTTAGCATTGAGAGAATAGAGTTGGCACTTAGCCACTCGAGTTGAAAAGGTGACTATCTCACCTGAAGGATGTGTAAGTTGAACATTCCTAGAATGAGTATCAATCTTGGCATAATGAGCTGACATCCAGTCCATACCCAAGATGATATTGATGTCCGAAGACTTCAGAGCTATCAGGGAAGCTAAGAAGACTAACCTATCCACAAGAATCTCATTGTCATGGCTCACTCTAGAAGTTTGCCATTTTGATCCAGGAGTCTGAACTACTAAAGGAGTAGGCATATCACAAAAGGTCATGTTATGCAACTATGCATAACTTTCTGAGATGAATGAATGAGATGCACCAGTGTCAAATAGAACAGATACTGGATGACTATTGACAAGGAGCATACCAAGCACAACGTCGGGGTCATCATGGGCCTCTTCAAGGGTGACATTGTTCACATGGCCACGAGCAGGAGTTGGTTTCACGTAATAAGCCTTGCCCGGCTTACCACGTCCAGCTGGCTTGGCGTTGTTCTGGGGACACTCACGAGAATAGTGACCAGGTTCTCCGCATTTGTAGCAGATCACAGTTGAAGACCTTGGAGCAGCATTACTAGCATTTCCACCATAGGTCTTGGCTGGAGGGTTGTTCTGATTTGGGCGAGGCGCCTCATAGGATGGCCTCGCAGTGTACCTTGATGGCAGAGCAGTGTTGGGCACCCACACTCGGCGCTTATGGGAACCTGAGCCGAATGAGGAGCTGAAGTCACGAGTGTGCTTCTTGGTTGCCTCGTAGTCGGTCTGACCAGTCTCTGCATTGATGGCCTTGTTGACAAGAGCCAGGAAGGTAGCGCACTCATGCAGACGCAGATCACGACGGAGCTCGGGGTTAAGTCCCTTGCGGAACCTAGCTTGCTTCTTAGCGTCCGTTGACACTTCCTCCAGTGCATAGCGTGCTAAGTTGCCGAACTCACGGCTGTAAGCATCCACTGTCAGCTTACCCTGAGTGAGAGCACAAAACTCCTCTCTCTTACGGTCCATCAGACCTTCAGGAATATGGTGGGTGCGGAAAGCACTGCAAAAGTCTGTCCATGTAGTAGCAGGGCCCTCTGGGCGCATAGCCTCATAATTTTCCCACTACTTACTGGCGGGTCCTTCAAGGAAGTATGCGGCAAAGTTAACCTTGTCCGCTTCAGCCACATTCACAGAACGAATCTTGTGGGTCATGCTGGAAAGCCAATCATCCGCATCAAGGGGGTCGATGGAATGATGGAACTTTGGTGGATACAGCTTCACGAAGTCATTGAGGGACATAGCATCATTACGCTCATTGCGGGGAGGGCGTGCTGTATTCTGTTCAATACGCTCTAGCAGCCTGTTGGTCTCTCTCTTGTTGCGTTCTGCCTCAAGCATCACCTCCGCCAAAGATGGCGGGTGAGGCAGGTTCTCTTGCCTTGCTCCACTGCCCTCACCCTGCTCATAAGTAGGAGCGGGGTTGTTCCTGGTGGAAACCATCCTAGGATAAACAAAACCCACATCTTAGACAGGGAAGACATCAACTCTAGGATAAGAGATATGGAATATACTGAACAACATGGAATGCAAGGGTAAACACCCGAACAACATGGTACAAGCAAACTGCCATATATACACCATGATTCATACACACCATGATATAGTTCAGTACAAACCCAAGCTGAAGTACAAGTTAGTGAGAAGATAAAGCAACTCATCGGAGGCATTACAAGCTTCCTATACATTATTTTACTACACCTCCGGAACTCAACTCACACCTCAGTCATATTCCACAAGACGCACAGGACTGTGGAAATACAACTGCTACCATACTACTACCTCCACTCACAAACTCAGGCATCGGCGTAGAACATGTCATACAGGTTACCTCCGTGACCTGGAAGCTGAACCTGAGGGTCTGGAAACACCCTGGCCTAAGATCCCTGAGAACCATAAGGGCACGGATGTGGCCTAGGTCCTCTCACTGGCAGCAGCAATGGTCCTCGAAGAGGAGTGATGCCTCCAACATCGGGCCAGTCTACGCGAGTGGGCAGATGAGTTCGAAGCGGGCTTAGCATGCTCATATCTCCATAACCTGTCTGAACGACTAGAGCTAACTGCGTTAAGGCTGTCCAAAGACGTCCACGGGTAGCATAAAGCTCCGCACGAAGAGCACGTGCATCACGATCCCTGTTCTCTAACAACTGAGCAGTCACCTGAAGCCTAGGATCCTCATGAGAGTGATCATAGTAGGCTGCAGCAAGATAACCATCCTCTCCTCCTAGTGTCGCTGGAATATAGCAGAACTCAGTGTTCTGAAGTAGACCATGGCGAGCTCTCATAATGGTCAGCATCGTGTAGGCGGCCTCCTGAACTGCCATATCAATGGTGACACCTAACCCATAAGCCCAATGAAGCAGCTCCGCAGCTCCAGGGTATGATGGATAAATCCTGACAGTGCACAGATACTGGCTCTGGTTGAAGTCGTGGTACTGCTCCTCCACGGTATATTCCGGGTACCAACGATAACCGGTCTCCATCATGACTCTGACCAACATGGCCGTGTGACCCGGTACATCAATGCACCTGGTCAAACGGACCACCTGACGAGAAGGACGTGAAGGCATCTGAAACAGAGGATAATGCAAAGTGCATTAGAGATCCTGGCAGAAATCGGACAGCATAACGGCTGTAAATGCTCAAAAACAATTTTGAGACATTCTGAAAGATTGGGTAGCATAGCCACTCAACTTTCTAGCATCAAGATTCTAACCAAAATATTGTCACACAGAAGCAATACTTGAAAACTGGAGTTGACTCTCAAGCAGCTTAGTCTACAAGTCCATGGTTAGTAACTCGTCAACCTGAGAGGTAGATAAGAAGCCTAGTTCTTAACCCCGTAGAAAAGAAGAGGGTGACACAGAATAGAATGACTCGGGAAGAGGAGTAAAAAGAGCCTTACGTTCCCTTCCACAATCAATTCCCTTACATAACTAAAGCATTTCTAGACTCAAATTCGACCAATTTGGCTTGGTAATCCTACAGTCAGTCAGGCTCTGATACCAACGCTGTCAGGACCCCGATCCTAAGCCATAAGAATCTAGCATGTAACACTTCACATTACTTTGCGGCCTCACACACGGTTATCACCACGGCTGCCACCTTACCTGGGCCAGGACCGTTTGCGCCTTTTGGCTCACGAATGTGAATATGTCGCTAGCATTCAAATGTCAAAGAACCCGGGTCGACATGGCTAGTCATAGAACCCAAGTAGCACATCCGTACGGGGACAGGCATACGTAACCCAGCAATGCAGGTGTCGGTCTCTAGCCTGTGTAGACGAGTCATAGCAAGCTACAGGGACTCCATTACACCGTGGGACATAAATGTCAACAACTGCGCGTAGACGAGTCATAGCAGGCTACATGGACTCCATTACACTGCGAGACATTTCCCCGAAGGGACAGACACTGCAGCAAAGAAGGATACATGCCGGTCAATCAGTGTCCGGAGCAGTAGCAAGCTACCAAGGCTCGGTTGAAGCACAAAGAGGCAGTTCCCCGTAAAGAGTACTGCTAAAGGCACACAACTAGGTGTCGAATCCCATACATACCGTTACACGTCACACGTACACACGACATGTCCGATATGCATAGATACAACTATGGCATCACAACATAACCATACAACAACACAACATTTATTTAGAAGGCTCAGAAGAGCCTTACATAATATGTTCATAAAGGTAGGGGTCACATGACCCGACACTCAAGTCATACAAACATGTTCATACAAACCAAGCGGAAGCTTAAAGCTGTCTGAGTATAGATAGTTGAAAGGTAAAAAGGCATTAAGCCTGACTATCTACAACCCTTCACAGGGCATCAGATCATAGCTGGGACACCAGCTACTCGGTGTCGTCGACGTCTAGATAGAACCCACCAGATGGGTCCATATTCTCATCTGCAATAGTTACTAAGCAAACATGAGTACAATCGTACTCAGCAAGTCTTTAAAGCAGACCTAAGCTATTCATGCTCATGTTTCAACAAGGGGAGTAGTGTGGTTTATGCAGCAAGCCAGCTTTGACTCTTGGCTAGCCTAAACTACGACTACCAGTTCTTTGAACAAGTTTTGAGATGGCGCACACGAGTCCACTAACACCACATCAATACACTACCATGGATCCGCTCCCGTCACCCACGAGAGTGCCATCCATGGTACTCACACTTGTCTTGAGTCTTTTTAAGAGTAATCATCAAGTTATCTAGGAACAACATAAGTTCTCCAAGTAGTCCATATCCGAGGACGCGGCTATTCGAACAGATTCATTACCCTGCAGGGGTGCACTTCTTCACACAAGCTCTCACCACTTATCGCTGTGTTCTCATAAAACCAGGCACCTCGACAACCTTCAAGCGGAAGCCCAGCGAGGGAGTCGGCCACGACCGTCAATCACACAAGACCCTAGTCTAGGCTATCGCCTATTTGAGACTAAACCCGCACGGAAGTCCGGCCGAAGTTTCCGCTACGGCCTCAAACGATGTGAGCAGGGTTCCCAAGCCCACCGTTCGGGTGCCACTTGGTACACTGTGCCACTGCCTACCGCGCCGTAGCCCACCCCTAAGGTCAGCGCTACGCACGGCCTCCAGCATGGCTACAAACACCAGAAACTACTTGCAACTCCTGGACACAGGACTAGGCGGTTGATAAGTCGAGAGGGGTCGAGTTACCGGAACCCAATGTGTGGTAGTAACTAGTCTTGGATCACAAACACGGAACTCAGTTCCTAAGAACGGTCCCAATGAGACAACCCGCTATGTACTCCTACATAGCCTCTCATCACTACCTTTACCAAATCGGGTTCATCATTTAGTTCATCACGTCAGAACAACACTGTTCCACTCCGTTTCATCACCCAGATGAATCAGACCTGACACAACTCTAAGCATAGCAAGCATAGCAAGCAGAGCAGGTAAAGCACATCAAGGCTCAAGCATCTCCCAGGTATGCTAGGTTGCATGGTTTAGCTATTTACTGCGACAATGACAGGTCATGCAGAGGAATGGGTTCAAGTACCTCAACAAACAGATAGTAGAAGCGTTTGTCCTAATGCAATAAACAAGAGTAGGAGCGAGAGAGTGGGATGTTATCGATATGATCAATGGGGTTGCTTGCCTTGCAGGTTGGCTGGGAGGTACTCTCCTTCAGGGGGATACTCGAGGGAATCTGATGGAGCAGAACCTACCGCGACATAGACGGAGTAACAATCAATACCCGACCATTGCAACAATATGATGCATGATCATGACATGGCAACGTGCTATAGATGTGCTAATGCATCTATCATTAGAGTTAAATGGAGTAAGTTTGAATATAGGTTCAAAATTGTTCTCCATATAATATTCCACATATTGCATTATTGCAAAATGTCAATGTTCATCTATCTAGGTTTCTCTAACATGCATGATAATAGCACCAATGGATTCCTTGGATTTTTCTGATACTTTTTCATATATAAATTATTTCAATCTGAGTTACAGATTATTTTTTATGAATTTTCTAAGCATTTACTGCGTCAGCATGACATCAGCATGGCGTCAGCAAGTCAATTCAGTTTAAATCCAGTCAAACCTGACATGTGGGGTCCACATGTCAGTGACTATTTTGTTAAACATCTAATTAGAATTAACCTTAAAGCTTAATTAGTGGGCTGGCCCACTTGTCAGTGTCTGATTAGGTTGATTAGTTAACTAAATTAATTTCTGATTAATCTAATCTAATCAGGGGCTGGGCCCCACTTGCTAGTGACCCAGGGGGTCAACCCCATGGTCAGACCGGCCGGGCTCGCCGGCGTTGAGCCGCTGGCGGCCACAGAGACGGCGGAGGGGGTCGGATTCCCTCCTCCGGCGACCATTTCAGCCGCGGATGGCTCCTAACGGACCTGCACTCACGCGCGCTTCGATCTGGACCCATCCCAGAGGCTGAGATGGACGGGATCAACGCCGGCAGCGAGCTTGGCGGCTGCCGGAGCTCGGGCAAGCTCGGGGTCGACGTTACGGCGCGCAAAAGGACCGGTTCTTGGCTCCTACAGCACCTACGCAACGCTACAGACTCGATGGTGGCCTCGGAGGGACCACCTGGGCACCGGAGCATCGCCGGCGATGAGCTCACGCGGCGGAGCTCTTCGGGCACCGACGCAATCGAGGCATCCGAGGCGCAATCGAGCTGGGAAAGGGGGGAATGGAACCGGGAGCTCACGGGGATCTCTTCTTGATGGTCGGCGAGCTCGGGGGCACTTGGAGGATGGCAAATCGACGGCGGCGACGCTCGGGACCGAGGAAGAAGAAGAGGTCGGGGTCGACGCTGGGGGGCCTCCGGGCTCGATTCCTAACTCAAAATTTGTTGAAATAACTTACAGAGTTTAGTTTGAATAATTCAAACCTCCACAAGTAATTTCAGCTATTTTGAAAAACTAAAATAATTGTAATGCTTTATTTAGCAATTTCAGTAGCTTTAAAGGCTTATTTTAAAATGTTAGCACTGTTGTGAAAATTCAAATGTCACCTGAAATGTTGTTTCCAACATTTTTCAATAATAGTGAACATTTTTAATGGCCCTATGATGGGCATTTTGGATTCATTGAAAATTCAATCCATTTGAATTGGTTTAATTCAGGTGAGGTGCTAGGGTTTCTGTTAATCCCCATTTCATGTTGATGCAAAATTGAAACATGATGCACAAACATGCCAGCACAAAGCAAGGCTAACTAGGGATGTGACAGCTCAAGCAGAGATTGACGACAACCCCAGTTTTGGCCACCCCCGATATTCATAAGGAGTTTGTTATATATTATCACGCATCGAGAACCGGGCTTGGAAGTGTTCTGATGCAAGAAGGGAAAGTCGTAGAATATCTATCCAGACAGCTACGCCCTCATGAAGCGAACTACGCTACTCATGATCTTGAGTTGGCAGCAGTAGTTGATGCCTTGAAGACATGGCGACATTACCTTCCAGGGAAGCGATGTGAGATATACACAGACCACAAGAGTTTGAAGTATATTTTCACTCAAAAGGAATTGAACATGAGGAAGCGAAGATGGTTGGAGTTGATCAAGGACTACGACCTCAGTGTTCAACACCACCCTGGAAAGGCTAACGTGGTAGCAGATGCCTTAAGCAGAAAGGCTTGTTCCTTGAATGCTATGATTAAGGAAAGGCTACCCGCCCTGTATGAAGAGCTTGAAAGCTTTGGCTTGGAACTAGCTACACCTGGATTCCTAGCTAACCTCAAAGCAAAGCCTACCTTGATGGATGATATTAAGGAAGCTCAGAAGGGGCATGAGAGTATTGAAGGCATCAAGAGGAAGATCAAGGCAGGCAAGGCCCCAGGATTCTCAGTGGATGAACTAGGAGTTGTATGGTTTGGGGATCACATTTGCATACCCAACAAGGTTGAGCTCAAGAACTTGATCTTGCAAGAAGCTCATGACACTTCGCACTCCATCCACCCTGGAGGAACCAAGATGTACCAAGACCTCAAAGCAAGATTCTGGTGGCATGGCATGAAAAGAGAAATAGCCACTTTCGTCACTAAGTGTGACATATGCCAGAGAGTCAAGGCTGAGCATCAGCGACCCGTTGGATTGTTACAACCTCTCAAAGTGCCTGAATGGAAGTGGGACAAGGTTGGGATGGATTTCATCACCGGTTTGCCCAGGTCAAGCAAAGGACATGATTCCATTTGGGTCATTGTCCATCACTTGACGAAGGTATCCCACCTCATTCCCGTCAAGACCACCTACAATGGGAACCAGCTAGCCAACCTCTACATCAACCGGATTGTGAGCCTCCATGGAGTTCCTATGGAGATCGCGTCAGACCGAGGAACCCAGTTTACCTTGAGATTCTGGAATAGATTCCAAGAAGCTATGGGAACCAAGTTATCCTTCAACACTGCTTTTCACCCCCAGACCGAAGGACAGACTAAGCGAGTAATACAAATACTCAAAGATATGCTTCGTGCTTGTGTTTTGGCATATGGAGCCAAGTGGGAGGAATGTTTGTCGTTCGCTGAGTTCTCCTACAACAACAACGATCAGTCCAGTCTTCAGATGGCACCGTTTGAGGTGTTGTATGGACACAAGTGCCGCACTCCCCTCAACTGGTCAGAAACTGGAGAAGGATTAGTCTTTGGATATGATATCCTCCGTGAAGCAGAAGAGCAAGTTCAACTCGTCAGAGAGCGTCTAGAGAGCGCCAAGTCAAGACAGAAGAGCTATGCCAACGCACACCGCCAAGACATGAGTTTCCGTGTTGGGAACTATATCTATCTCCAAGTCACACCTCTCAAGGGTGTCGGATTTCGGGCTCCGCAAAACCCTAAGGAATTCGAACCCAGGGGCGTGTGCGAAGATTCCCCAACAGCTTCGCCCCCTCCAAGCTCACAACACAATACCCCCGCTCGATGGCGAGGAAGACGATGGCACACACGAGTTTACCCAGGTTCGGGCCGCTGCGAAGTGTAAAACCCTACTCCTGCCTTTGGTGGATTGCCTCGCGAGGAGGTTTGTGGATGAACTAGTACAGAGGCGTGTTGCCTTGCGGGTGTGTTTGCGGGGTGGTGCCTCTGTGTCCCTCTACCGGGCTACATATCCTCTATTTATAGCGGTCTGGGTCCTCTTCCCTTATCGCAATGGCGGGAAGGGATCCCACAGCAGCCAAATTTGAAAGGGGACAGGAGGTACATCTTATCCTGACGAAAGGCGGTCTTCGCCTGCAAAGTCGGTGGTGGTGACGCGGTGGTGGGCTCGCCGGTGACATCCGTCCTGCCGCGCTTGCTGACCCAGTCTTGTTGCACCGGAACTTAAACCTTTGGCAGGGCTCCTTGGGAACCCGCGCTCGTCCTTGTCTCCTTTGCACTAAAGAGGAAACTGTCCCTTCTGGCACGCTGGCGCTCGCCTGGCCTGGCTGGCGTCACCCTTGGCCTCCTGAGGTCTATCGTTGCATAGAGATCTCCACCGCTCGGGAGGAGGCCCCGCGAGGCCTTCCCCTTTTGCCTTGGCGCTGTCTTCCTCGTGAGGATGGGTTCCTCGCGTGGATCTTGTCTTGAGCGAGGCAGCGTGAGGCCGTACGGACCGCCAGGTGGGCCACGCACTGGGCTGCAAGCAGGCAAGTCTGGGTACCCTGGTATCCAGAACGTCGACAGTAGCCCCCGGGCCCAAGGCGCGCTCGAGCTGGCTTCGAGGGGAAAGTCGAAGGAGGTGGCCCGGAGCTCCGCGGGCCCTTATTTCTTGCGGGCCTAGTTTGGCGTGCGGTGCTCGGTGGGGCACGGGCGTCCCGCCCCGTGTCTTCTTGGCAACTGCCCAAACCAACAAAAGCCTGGCGTCCAGCGCCGAGCTATTATTGCTTTCCTCTTCCGCGCCCTTGCTCTTCTTTCCAGATCTCCATCCCTTGCGAGAACCTCCCCAGATCTCAGCGCCACTCCATCCTTCTTCTTGCTCACTTGGCCCTAGAAGCTTCTCATTGGCTCCCGCCGGCAAGTCGAAACCTGAGGTCCAGGGCTCAGCTTCTGCCCCTATCTCGCCGGCGCTCTCAGAGTCCACCATAGCCAAGGACGGGGACCTCGCCCCGGTGCTCCCGTCGACGGCAGATGACTCCAATGAGCGGGGGCGGACCTTGATATGGTGTGGCTCTGCGGAGGGGCGTCGCCTAGCCAAGTCGGCCTACCCTTTGTTCCTCCACAACGTCTTCTCCGGGCTCGTCCCACCCTTCTCCGCGTTCTTCACCGCCATCCTTGCGCACTACGGGATCCAGGCCCTCCACCTTCAGCCCAACTCCATCCTGCTTCTGTCCGTGTTTGCCTTCTACTGTGAGGCTTTCATGGGCGTGAAGCCGTCGGGGGCCCTGTTCTGCCATTTCTTCATCTTGTGGCTTCATGACGGAACTCAGCGGTCAGCATGCGTCTCCTTCGTTGCGGTCCAGAGCGGGAACATGCTCTTCAAGGCCGGGAAGAAGGTGGAGAACTTCAGGAACCGTTGGGTCTTCTTGGATCTCCAGGGCAACGACCCTCGCCTGGAGCTCCCCCGGGGGCTGCCGGAGAAGATCCCGGCGTGGAGCTCCGCGAAGCTTTCCAACCCCCGGGCCAAGCCCGTTTTGGAGCGGGTCCTTCGAGACATCAGCGCCAGGAAGCTGACAGGGGGGATGATAGTGAAGGAGTTCCTGGTACAGCGCCTGGCGCCCCTCCAGTCTCACTCAAGGCCCATGTGGGACTACCAGGGTGTTGGCGACGACATGAGGCTCCGTTCTGCGCCCCTGACCCCCGTGGAGTTGAACAGGATTGTGACGACCCTGCTCAACGGCGATCCGGGGGACCTTCCTGAGGCCTACGCCCCGCTGTACTGCCGCGACGACAAGGCTGACTTGGTCGCAACGATGCCCAGCTTCGACGAGCTGGGGCTCTCTCCGGCCGAGGGCTCTGGCACCCCTGTGGCGGTGTCTTCCGACGACACCGTTGATGGAGAGGACTCGGAGGAGACGGTGGATGACAACCTGGAGGAGGTGTTTCCTCCGCAGCTTCGATGACGACGACGCCGGCGAGCCCCCTGCTGTAAGTCCTCCGCGGCTTGCCAGGGTCCTCAGGGGGCCAGGCCCCACTACTAGGGCCGCTCGGCCGCCTATCGGGTGACCCTGAGGAAGGGTGAGGCTGGGTCTCCTCCGGAGCCCCCAGCTTGCGTTGGCAAGGCCGCCGAGGCGCCCGCCTCACCCCTGCCCGAGCCGCAGCTCGTGGGCGAGGCGGCCGCGTCCGGGGCCGGCATGACCTTGCCGGCTGTGGCCATTTCGAGCAGTTCTACCGCTCCTCCGCGCAGCAGCAGTTCCTCGGAGAAGGACGGAGGCCTCCCCGCCTTCGCCGATGTGGAGAGAAAGAGGAAGTGGGTTGACGTCGAGGATTAAGCAGCCCCGCTTGGTTTCATGCCGCTTTTCAGAGGTTTATGTACTGATGGGCCTCTCTTTGTCTGACAATTAGGGGCGCCGCCATGCCGAAGTCGAGGAAGAAGAAGGCCGGCGTCAAGCCGAGGGCGTCCTCCGACGTGACGCCCGCTCCTGGTGCCCTGCCGCCGCCTGACGAGGCGCCGAACGTCGCGGGCGAGGCGACCCGCGGGGCGACCCTCCTTGTCGCGGCCACGGAGCCCCCGATGCCTACTGAAGAGGTCGTCCCTGCCCTTGGGGGCATGCCCGTGCTGCAGCCTGAGGGGCCAGCCCCCGAGGGCCAGCTGGGCATAGGATCGTCCGCGCCTTCCTTGCCTGTGGTCGTGGTGCAGCCGCCGACGTCTTCTGTCCTTCATGCTTCTTCGAAGGCGGCTCCTGCTGCCGCACAGACGCCGTCTCCGGGCCGTGTCCCGGTGTCACCCACTCGGGGCCCTCTAGCTGGATCGGGCGCCCTGGACGGGGCTTACTCCGTCTTGGATCAGGTCCGAGGCGCTCTGGTTGGTGTCGACAATCGCCTCGCAAGGGAGCGCCTCGGTCTTCTTTCTAGGTGACTCCAATCTGACGCCTCAGCCGTGGCGTTTTGGGGCCATGCCGAGTCCGCCGCAGCTACGAGCAGGAAGGAGGCCACGTCGGCCAGGGCAGACCGAGATGCGGCACTGGCTGACGCAGCGTCTGCCATGAAGTGTTGTGATGAGGAGGAGGCCTGCCTGAAGGCTCTTCAAGAGGACATGTCCACGCTTGCGGGGATGCTCCGCCAACGGGAGGATGACCTCAAGGCCTGCAAGGTCAAGCTCACCGATCATGACTCTGCGTTGTCCAAGGCGGCGGCTGACCTAGCCGCCGAGCACGAGCAGCAGGGCAAGTTGAAGGAGGAAGTGGCTGCGGAGAAGGCCCGGCTTGCCTCCAGGGAGGAGTCACGTGCCGCGGCTGAGGAGAGGAAGGCTGCGGAGCAAGAGGCCTTCCCCTCCATCGAGCTTAGGCTCCGCCGGGCACTGTAGTCCATCTGCCGGGGGGGGATTCATAGAGCCCCTGGCGGCTCCTGAGGATGGCTTCATTGGGCTTTCTTCAATGCTTGCCGAAGCGCTTGAGGGTGCCGTCGCCAGGGTGGAGAACGTCTTGGAGAGTGAGTGCCGCGACCTCTTCTCCCAGGCCGTGACGCGCATCTTCAGCCACCTCTACCTCCGTGATCCGAGCTTCAACTTCGGCTTCGTGATTCGCCCAGTCGATCTTGGGGTTCGTGCCGCCACGGCGATGGCCGTGGAGGGCGCCGTGAATGCGCTGATGAAGAAGTTCGCCTGCGTCACCGTTCCCCCACCTCCCCCTGCTGCTGCGGGGTTGGCGACGATGATGGCAGCGGCGGCGATGTCGACGACGAGCTCCCCTCGGCTGGGGCGAGCAGCGGCGCCATCTCCTCCTAGCTCTTCCTCCCGGGCTCTTTCCTGTAACCATTCATCGTGCCTCGTGGAGGCGTTAGACTTATTTGCATTTTCGGAGACATTTTAATGTTTGTAATGACTGCTGAGCTGAGTGATTTTGTTTCCTTGCTTCGTTTCCTTCCTGCTTGCTGTAGCGCTCTGCGTCGGCAGGGCCTGGTCCCGTGCATACCTCGACCGCCGTTGGGGCGTTCGGATCACCAGGACGATGCCAAGGGGCGAGGGGCTACGAGACCAGTGAGGCCCCTGAGTCGCGATGCTCAGGGGTCCCCCTTGACGTACGAGCAACCCTCATGAAGGGAACGTGGTGAAGACGGGGTTGACTTGAGGATTTGGAGTGCCTTGAGCTCTGCGTCGGCAGGGCCTGGTCCCGCGCATACCTCGACCGCCGTTGGGGCGTCCGGATCACCAGGACGATGCCAAGGGGCGAGGGGCTACGAGACCAGTGAGGCCCCTGAGTCGCGATGCTCAGGGGTCCCCCTTGACGTACGAGCGGCTCCCATACCTTTGTTTTCGTCCGGGAGGGACGCGTGAAGACCAGGTGCCAGGGACCTGGTGAGGTGGCGTGCGCCAGGCCTGTCCTGAGCATAGCCCCCACGCAGCCCCCTCACGCGTGCTTCCCGAGGGAACGGTGCGAGATGGAGCCGCGAGGGGTCATCCTGAGGTTGAATGCACCCGCTAAGGCACCCTCAGTTGTTTATCCCCAACGCGGAGCGTGGGGCTTCCACGTTGCGTGGGCATAGCCATTGGTGGGCCGTGTCGTGTACCAGCGCGAAGCATGGGGCTTCCACTTGGGCGTGGGAATGGAACCCCTCCGCGTCCTCGGGGGGCTCCGGGCGTGTACAGCCCATTAAGTTCATACGCGTGGCCTACACGGTAGAACTGGGAGGTGTATATGGGCGATGTGAGACAGCTCAGGTCTCACGTGGCCCTACCTCAAAGGCGGGTTGCGCCTGAATCTTCTTGGTGGAAATTGCCGCTTCGAGTCCTGTACGTTTTGGAGAAACCTACACCGAATGGATTTCCAAGGGCCATCGCATGAGAAGGCCAAACACCAATGACC
The DNA here is from genome assembly GCA_039707655.1 of Elymus sibiricus. Lineage (NCBI taxonomy): Eukaryota > Viridiplantae > Streptophyta > Magnoliopsida > Poales > Poaceae > Elymus > Elymus sibiricus. Next base: position 157,881,507 of record CM077663.1, read on the forward strand.
ACAGGAGGTGACGTGAATGGGGCCGGCCCGCCAGACAGAGCTCAGCCATTGGGTTTATCGACGCTGCAGGGACGGACCTGAGCACAGACGTCGTGCCCAGTCTTCTCATGCGACAACTCTGAGTAGAAAACACCCGGCGCACGGCTCCTAGCGCGGCGAAAGGCCGACCGGAACCGTGCCGCATGCCCTGACTCACCCACTCCCGATTAGCTCACGTGAGGGCGGAGCACCGAGGGCCATGCGAGGTGACGTACACGTGGCCAGCCCGCGAGACAGAGCTCGACCACTTGGATTTTTCGACACTGCAGGGACGGACCCGAGCACAGACGCCGTGCCAGCCCTTAATCATGAGGCACCGTCCTTAGGGTTTTCAGCCCCCTAGTGTCCCTTGGACAGGAGCTGCTTCTTTTTCTTGGGGACGTCCTCGTGGGGCAGGGCACCTCCTTCGTCGTCCGAGTGCTCGGCCGCCGCGGCACGGTAGGCGCGCTCGAGGGAGCAGACGGCGTCCTTCTCATCGCAGGCGATAGTGATGACGCCGCCACTCCCTGGCATCTTGACGACGTTGTCGCCGTGATGGGTCACCGCCATGAACTTTGCAAGGGCTGGGTATCCGAGGATCACTTTGTACGGGAGGTGGATGTGGGCGACATCAAAGGTGATGATCTCGGTGTGGTAATTGCTACGCCCGCCGAATGAGATGGGCAGGCGCACCTGCCCGATGGGGACCGTGGAGCCGTCAGTGACCCCTGAGAAGGGCTTGGTTGGCATGAGCTGGTCGTAAGGCACTTGGAGCATCTCGAACGTCTCGATGGAGAGGACATTGAGTCTGGCGCCGTCGTTGATGAGGGTCTTGGTGACGAGGACGTTGCTCATGGTGGGCGTGCACAGCATGGGGAGCGCACCCGCCATGGCAGAACATCTGAGTTGATCCTTGGAGTCGAAGTTGATGGCGCACTGGGACCACTTGACGGGGCACATGGCCTCAGGCTTTGGAAGGGCCGCGTTCACCTGCCACAAAAACTGCTTGAAGACGCGGTTCGACGCCGGGGCTTGGGCGCCGCCCAGGATGCAAGCTATTGCCATGACCTCTTGGAAGCCCCCAGCCCCGTCGTTCTGCCTGTCCTCTTCCTTCCTTCTGGGTGGAGGCGGTGATGACCCACAAGTATAGGGGATCTATCGTAGTCCTTTCGATAAGTAAGAGTGTCGAACCCAACGAGGAGCAGAAGGAAATGACAAGCAGTTTTCAGTAAGGTATTCTCTGCAAGCACTGAAATTATCGGTAACAAATAGTTTTGTGATAAGATAATTCGTAACGGATAGCAAGTAAAAAATGTAGCAAAGGTGCAGCAAGGTGGCCCAATCCTTTTTGTAGCAAAGGACAAGCCTGGACAAACTCTTATATAAAGCAAAGCGCTCCCGAGGACACATGGGAATTTCTGCAAGCTAGTTTTCATCATGCTCATATGATTCGCGTTCGTTACTTTGATAATTTGATATGTGGGTGGACCGGTTCTTGGGTGCTGCCCTTACTTGGACAAGCCTCCCACTTATGATTAACCTCTCTCGCAAGCATCTGCAACTATGAAAAAGGAATTAAGATAAATCTAACCATAGCATGAAACATATGGATCCAAATCAGCCCCTTACGAAGCAACGCATAAACTGTCACTCTAGCAACCCATCATCTACTTATTACTTCCCAATGCCTTCCCCTAGGCCCAAATAATGGTGAAGTGTCATGTAGTCGACGTTCACATAACACCACTAGAGGAGAGACAACATACATCTCATCAAAATATCGAACGAATACCAAATTCACATGATTACTTATAACAAGACTTATCCCATGTCCTCAGGAACAAACGTAACTACTCACAAAGCATATTCATGTTCATAATCAGAGGAGTATTAATTATCATTAAGGATCTGAACATATGATCTTCCACCAAGTAAACCAACTAGCATCAACTACAAGGAGTAATCAACACTACTAGCAACCCACAGGTACCAATCTGAGGTTTTGAGACAAAGATCGGATACAAGAGATGAACTAGGGTTTGGAGAGGAGACGGTGCCGGTGAAGATGTTGATGGAGATTGACCCGCTCTCGATGAGAGGATCGTTGGTGATGACAATGGCTTCGATTTCCCCCTCCGGGAGGGAAGTTTCCCCGGCAGAACAGCTCCGCCGGAGCCCTAGATTGGTTCTGCCCAAGTCTCGCCTCGAGACGGCGGCGCTTCGTCCCGAAAGCTCTCTTATGATTTTTTCCAGGTCAAAACCCTCCATATAGCAGAAGATGGGCACCGGAGGCCTGCCAGGGGGCCCACAAGCCACAGGGGCGCGCCCTGGGGGTAGGGCGCGCCCCCAGGCTTGTGGCCTCCTGGTGGGTCCCCTCTGTTATTTCTTTCGCCCAATATTTTTTATATATTCCAAAATAATTCTCCGTAACTTTTCAGGACTTTTGGAGTTGTGCAGAATAGGTCTCTCATATTTGCTCCTTTTCTAGTCCAGAATTCCAGCTGCCGGCATTCTCCCTCTTCATGTAAACCTTGGAAAATAAGAGAGAAAAGGCATAAGTATTATACCATAATGTGTAAATAACAGCCCATAATGCATTAAATATCAATATAAAAGCATGATGCAAAATGGACGTATCAACTCCCCCAAGCTTAGACCTCGCTTGTCCTCAAGCGAAAGCCGAAATCGATAAATATGTCTACATGTTTAGAGATAGAGGTGTTGATAAAATAAAATACAGACATGAGAGCATCATGATCATTTTTAGGACAACAACACTTATTTATATATAATTTCTTATACTAGAGTAACAATTCATTCACAAGGCAAAGTATGAATCAAGAACTCTATTGAGAACCAACAAACTATGATCTCAGTCATTGAAGCAATTGCAATTTATCATAACATCGGAAAGAGTCAATATAAGAGCTTATAAGGCAAATCCACATACTCAATCATCTTTTAGTCTTTCATAATTGCTAACACTCACGTGGTACCTATGAGGTCAAAGCTTCAATTGGACACAGAGAAAGATAGGGGCTTATAGTTTTGCCTCCCAACTACTTACCTCAAGGGTAATGTCAACAGAAATAACTCATGATCACCCACATCCGAGTGGATATATGTGTCTAGATCATTCCCCAACACATGACGCTTGCCAAGAGAGAAAGGCGAAATAAAGGAAATGGTGAAGATCACCACGACTCTTGCATAAAGGTAAGTACTAGAAAGTAAACGTAACAGGTAGGCCCTTCGCAGAGGGAAGCAGAGGTTGTCATGCGCTTTTATAGTTGGATGCGCAATCCCTTAATGCAAAAGAACGTCACTTTATATTGCCTCTTGTGATAAAGAACTTTATTATGCAGTCTCTCGCTTTTATTTCTTCCATATCACAAGTTCGTATAAAGTTTATTTTCCTCACACTAATAGATCATACATATTTAGAGAGCAATTTTTATTGCTTGCACCGATGACAACTTACTTGAAGGATCGTACTCAATCCATAGGTAGGTATGGTGGACTCTCATGGCAAAACTAGGTTAAGGGTGTTTGGATGCACAAGTAGTATCTCTAGTTGGTGCGGAAGTTTTGGCTGATATGGGGTGGAAGCAAGCGTCACATGTTAAAGGATCTATAACCATATAACTTCTATTCGGAAATAAGCAAACATAACCCATTATGTTGTCTTCCTTGTCCAACATCAACTTCTTAGCATATAATATTTTGATGAGTGCTCACAATCATAAAAGATGTCCAAGATAATATATTTATATGTGAACCTCTCTTTCTTTATTACTTCCTTTTATTTGCAATAATGACCAATCGCTATGTTTGTCAACTCACAACAAATTTCAATCGACATACTTCTTATATGTGAAGTCATCACTCCCCATAAGATCATCATATATACTCTTTGCTTTTATTCTATACTTCTTTCTATTTCTTTTTCTCAAGATCATAGCAAGCAAACAAAGCCCTCAACTCAAAACTAATTTTTATTATATAACTCTCAGACTCGCTTACATAGGGGGAACATAAAGCAAAACTCAAAACTGGATCACACTAAAAACTTTATTCTACGAGATCAAGATATAACCAAAAGGATCGAATTAAGAAAAACGATAAAAGTAAAAGATGTGATGGTGATACGATACCGGGGCACCTCCCCCAAGCTTGGCACAAGCCAAGGGGAGTGCCCATACCCATGTGTTTAGTTGTCTTTCTTCGGAGGTGGTGATGATGGAGAAGGATCTTTAAGCTTGTCCAGTTTCCTCTTAAGCATAAAATTCTGTTCCCTCAGATCGTCAACTTCCTGCTCGAGCTTCAATATCCTTTGACATAATTCTTGCTTGCTCTCCTGCAGAAAACGAGAAGGGATAAATAGAACCTTGGGTTTTCTCCTTGTGTTTGGGAGGCTCGATTTCCTGAACTCCACGTGCATATCTCCTGGTTGAGGCAGGGGGATCTCTTCTTCATCCGAGCTTTCTTCCTCATACTTGCCTTCTTATTCCTCCTCCGAGAACAATCCATAAGGATCTAAGTCCCCATAGAGCTTGGGATTGGCAAGATAATGCGATACATAGCTCTCCCCATCGGAATCTTGGGATGACATATTGCTCTAAATCTGCTGCAGAAACAGCTCAAAACAAAAACATGAGGTATTGTCGTGATACGAAGGTCCAAACCTTCGGGAGATTATATAATGAATTTTTACCGACCTAAAGGAGTATACCACAAGAAAACATAGTCTGGAGGGTGCACGGGGTGGCCACAAGCCACAGGGGCGCGCCCAGGGGGTAGGGCGCGCCCCCCTGGCTTGTCGCCTCCTCGTGCACTTTTCGGACTACTTTAAATTTTCCTAATTTATTAAATATTCCAAAACGGAGAAAAAATGCTATTGGAAAAGTTTTGGAGTCGGTTTGCTTACCGTACCACATACCTATTCCTTTTCGGAGTCTGAAACGTTCTGGTAGGTCTCCCTAATGTACTCCTCCGGAGTTATGGTATTGATAATATTGGTTTCAACATTTATGGGAGTACCTGAGATATAATGTTTGATTCTTTGTCCGTTTACCACCTTTGGGTTAGTGCCTTCGGCGTTGTTGATCTTGATGGCACCGGAACAATATCCTTCCTCGACAATGTAAGGCCCTTCCCATTTAGAGAGAAGTTTTCCTGCAAAAAATCTTAAACGAGAATTGTATAGCAAGACATGGTCACCTACATTGAATTCATGCTTGTGTATCCTTTTATCATGCCATCTCTTAACTTTTTCTTTAAACAACTTGGCATTCTCATAGGCCTGGGTTCTCCATTCATCAAGTGAGCTAATGTCAAATAACCTCTTCTCACCAGCAAGTTTGAAATCATAGTTGAGCTCTTTGATTGCCCAATAAGCTTTATGTTCTAGTTCTAGAGGTAAGTGACATGCTTTACCATAAACCATTTTATACGGAGACATACCCATAGGGTTTTTGTAAGCAGTTCTATAAGCCCATAATGCATCATCAAGTTTCTTAGACCAATTCTTTCTAGATCTATTAACAGTCTTTTGCAAGATCAATTTAATTTCTCTATTTCTTAATTCTACTTGACCACTAAACTGAGGATGATAAGGAGATGCAATTCTATGATTAACATCATACTTAGCAAGCAATTTACGGAAAGCACCATGAATAAAGTGTGAACCACCATCAGTTATTAAATATCCGGGGACTCCAAATCGAGGGAAAATAACTTCTTTAAGCATTTTAATAGAAGTGTTATGATCAGCACTACTAGTTGGAATAGCTTCTACCCACTTAGTAACATAATCAACAGCAACTAGAATATGAGTATACCCGTTGGACTTTGGAAAAGGTCCCATATAATCAAAACCCCAAACATCAAATGGTTCAATAACAAGTGAGTAATTCATAGGCATTTCCTGACGTCTACTAATATTACCAATTCTTTGACATTCATCACAAGACAAGACAAACTTACGAGCATCCTTGAAGAGAGTGGGCCAATAAAAACCAGATTGTAATACCTTGTGTGCAGTTCTATCTCCAGCGTGGTGTCCTCCGTAGGCCTCGGAGTGACACTTGTGTAGGATCTGTTCCTGTTCGTGCTCAAGTACACAACGTCTAATAACACCATCTACTCCTTCTTTATAAAGGTGTGGATCATCCCAAAAGTAATGTCTTAAATCATAGAAGAACTTTTTCTTTTGTTGGTATGTGAAACTAGGTGGTATAAATTTAGCAACAATGTAATTAGCATAATCAACATACCATGGAGCATTACGTGAAGCATTTATGACAGCTAATTGTTCATCAGGAAAGCTATCATCAATAGGTAGTGGTTCATCAAGAACATTTTCTAACCTAGACAAGTTGTCTGCTACGGGGTTCTCAACTCCCTTTCTATCAATAATATGCAAATCAAATTCTTGTAGCAGAAGAACCCATCTAATAAGTCTAGGTTTAGCATCTTTCTTTTCCATAAGATATTTAATAGCAGCATAATCAGTGTGAACAGTTACTTTGGAATCAACAATATAAGGTCTGAACTTATCACAAGCAAACACAACTGCTAAAAATTCCTTTTCAGTGGTAGCATAGTTTCTTTGAGCACTGTTTAGAGTTTTACTAGCATAATGGATAACATTTAATTTCTTATCAACTCTTTGTCCTAGAACAACACCAACGGCATAATCACTAGCATCGCACATAATTTCAAAGGGTAGGTTCCAATCAGGTGGTTGAACAACAGGTGCAGAAATCAAGGCTTTCTTAAGAATTTCAAATGCTTCTACACAATCATCATCAAAAACGAATGGAACATCTTTTTGCAAAAGATTACTGAGAGGCCTATAAATTTTAGAGAAGTCTTTAATAAATCTCCTATAGAAACCAGCATGACCAAGGAAACTTCTTATACCTCTAATATCCGTGGGACACGGCATTTTTTCAATAGCATCAACTTTAGCTTTATCCACCTCAATACCTCTTTTGGAGATTTTGTGTCCCAAGACAATGCCCTCATTAACCATAAAGTGGCACTTCTCCCAATTCAAGACAAGATTAGTTTCTTCACATCTCTGCAAAACTCGATCAAGGTTGCTCAAGCATTCATCAAAAGAAGTTCCGTAAACGGAGAAATCATCCATGAAAGCCTCAACAATCTTTTCACAAAAGTCAGAGAATATAGCAGTCATACATCTTTGAAAGGTAGCAGGTGAATTGCATAAACCAAAAGGCATACGTCTATAAGCAAAGGTACCGAAAGGACAAGTAAAAGTGGTCTTCTCTTGGTCCTCTTTTGACACAGGTATTTGAGAAAAACCAGAATAACCATCTAGAAAGCAAAAAGTGTGTGTGTTTCGATATTCTTTCTAGCATTTGATCAATAAAAGGTAGAGGGTAATGATCTTTCCTAGTAGCTTTATTTAATTTCCTAAAATAAATTACCATTCTATATCCTGTAACAATTCTTTGCGGAATCAATTCATTTTTATCATTAGGAACAACAGTAATACCTCCCTTCTTAGGGACACAATGAACGGGACTAACCCATCCACTATCAGCAATAGGATAAATTATACCTTCCTCCAGAAGCTTTAATATTTCATTTCTTACCACTTCTTTAATTTTAGGATTTAACCGTCGTTGGTGATCAACAACTGGTTTAGCATCAGGCTCTATATTAATTTTATGCTGACATAGAGTGGGACTAATGCCCTTAAGATCATCAAGAGTATATCCAATAGCAGCACGGTGCTTCCTTAGAGTTTTCAATAATCTCTTTTCTTCATGCTCTGAAAGGTTAGCACTAATAATAACATGATATATCTTCTTTTCATCAAGATAAGCATATTTCAGAGTATCCGGTAATTGTTTAAGCTCAAACATGGGATCACCCTTGGGTGGAGGAGGATCCCCAAGAATCTCAACGGGCAAGTTGTGTTTCAAAATAGGATTCTGATCAAAGAAAATCTTATCTATTTCATTCCTTTCATTCATATGCATATCATTTTCATGGTCTAGCAAATATTGTTCTAAGGGATCAGTAGGAGGCACAGCAATAGAAGCAAGGTCAATAATTTCATCCTTACTAGGCAATTCTTTATCATGGGGTTGTCTACGAAATTTAGAGAAATTAAACTCATGGGACACATCCCCAAAGCTTACAGTAACAGTTTCTTTCTCACAATCTGTCTTAGCATTAACAATATTCAAGAAAGATCTACCAAATATAATGGGACAAAAATCATCTTGAGGGGAACCAAGAACAGGAAAATCATTAGGATATTTTATTTTCCCACACAAGACTTCAACATCTCTAACAATCCCAACTGGTGCTATAGTATCTCTATTAGCAAGCTTAATGGTAACATCAATTTCTTCTAATTCAGCTGGTGCAATATCATTCATAATTTCTTGATATAAGGTAAAGGGAATTGCACTCACACTAGCACCCACATCACATAAGCCATGATAACAATGATCTCCTATTTTAACAGAAACAACAGGCTTGCCAACTATAGGTCTATGTTTATCTTTAGTATCAGGTCTAGCAATTCTAGCAGCTTCATCACAGAAATGAATAACATGCTCATCAATATTATCAACCAAAAGATCTTTAACCATAGCAATACTAGGTTCAACTTTGATTTGTTCAGGGGGTGTAGGTGTTCTAGTATAACTCTTACGAACTACAGTTGAAGCTTTAGCATGTTCCTTTATTCTAACAGGGAAAGGTGGTTTCTTAATATCAGCAGCAGGAATAACAGGATCAACATTATAAGTTATAGTTTCTTCTTCAACTTTAATAGGTTCAACTACTTTCACTTCAATGGGAGGATGATATTTAAACCACTTCTCCTTAGGGATATCAACATGAGTAGCAAATGATTCACAGAAAGAAGCTACTATCTCAGAGTCAAGTCCATATTTAGTGCTAAATTCACGAAAAGCATCGGTGTCTATAAAGGATTTAACACAATCAAACTTAAGGTTTATACCTGACTCCTTACCTTCGTCGAGTTCCCAATCTTCAGAGTTGCGTTTAATTCTTTCCAATAAATCCCATTTGAATTCAATATCTTTCTTCATAAAGGAACCAGTACAAGAAGTATCGAGCATGGATTGAGCATTACGAGAAAGCCAAGCATAAAAATTCTGAATAATAATTTCTCTTGAGAGCTCATGATTGGGGCATGAATATAACATTGACTTAAGCCTCCCCCAATCTTGAGCGATACTTTCTCCTTCACGAGGCCAAAAATTATAAATATAATTCCGATCACGATGAACCAGATGCATAGGATAAAACTTCTGATGAAATTCCAATTTCAATCGGTTGTAGTTCCATGATCCAATATCATCACATAGCCTATACCATGTCAATGCCTTCTCCTTCAAATATAAAGGAAAGACCTTCTTCTTTACATCATCCTCGGGCAAACCTGCAAGCTTAAATAATCCACAAACTTCATCCAGATAGATTAGATGCAAATCAGGATGTAGTGTTCCATCTCCTGCATAAGGATTAGCTAGCAGTTTCTCTATCATACCCGAGGGAATTTCATAATAAATATTTTCAGTAGGTTCAGTAAGTTGAGGAGCAACTCTTTGTGCTTCCGGTCGAGGTGAAGATACCTCGAACAAGCCCCTCAAAGGATTATTTTCCATAGTAACAAGTAACAGTAAATTTCAGCACACTATATAAATTTTTCCTTACCAAATTCCACTCACCAAAGGCGCTTCACTCCCCGGCAACGGCGCCAGAAAAAAGTCTTGATGACCCACAAGTATAGGGGATCTATCGTAGTCCTTTCGATAAGTAAGAGTGTCGAACCCAACGAGGAGCAGAAGGAAATGACAAGCAGTTTTCAGTAAGGTATTCTCTGCAAGCACTGAAATTATCGGTAACAAATAGTTTTGTGATAAGATAATTCGTAACGGATAGCAAGTAACAAATGTAGCAAAGGTGCAGCAAGGTGGCCCAATCCTTTTTGTAGCAAAGTACAAGCCTGGACAAACTCTTATATAAAGCAAAGCGCTCCCGAGGACACATGGGAATTTCTGTCAAGCTAGTTTTCATCATGCTCATATGATTCGCGTTCGTTACTTTGATAATTTGATATGTGGGTGGACCGGTGCTTGGGTGCTGCCCTTACTTGGACAAGCCTCCCACTTATGATTAACCTCTCTCGCAAGCATCCGCAACTACAAAAAAGGAATTAAGATAAATCTACCCATAGCATGAAACATATGGATCCAAATCAGCCCCTTACGAAGCAACGCATAAACTGTCACTCTAGCAACCCATCATCTACTTATTACTTCCCAATGCCTTCCCCTAGGCCCAAATAATGGTGAAGTGTCATGTAGTCGACGTTCACATAACACCACTAGAGGAGAGACAACATACATCTCATCAAAATATCGAACGAATACCAAATTCACATGATTACTTATAACAAGACTTATCCCATGTCCTCAGGAACAAACGTAACTACTCACAAAGCATATTCATGTTCATAATCAGAGGAGTATTAATTATCATTAAGGATCTTAACATATGATCTTCCACCAAGTAAACCAACTAGCATCAACTACAAGGAGTAATCAACACTACTAGCAACCCACAGGTACCAATCTGAGGTTTTGAGACAAAGATCGGATACAAGAGATGAACTAGGGTTTGGAGAGGAGATGGTGCTGGTGAAGATGTTGATGGAGATTGACCCCCTCTCGATGAGAGGATCATTGGTGATGACGATGGCTTCGATTTCCCCCTCCGGGAGGGAAGTTTCCCCGACAGAACAGCTCCGCCGGAGCCCTAGATTGGTTCTGCCCAAGTTCCACCTCGAGACGGTGGCGCTTCATCCCGAAAGCTCTCTTATGATTTTTTCCAGGTCAAAACCCTCCATATAGTAGAATATGGGCACTGGAGGCCCGCCAGGGGGCCCACAAGCCACAGGGGCGCGCCTTGGGGGGTAGGGCGCGCCCCCAGGCTTGTGGCCTCCTGGTGGGTCCCCTCTGGTATTTATTTCGCCCAATATTTTTTATATATTCCAAAATAATGCTCCGTAACTTTTCAGGACTTTTGGAGTTGTGCAGAATAGGTTTCTCATATTTGCTCCTTTTCCAGTCCAGAATTCCAGCTGCCGGCATTCTCCCTCTTCATGTAACCCTAGAAAAATAAGAGAGAAAAGGCATAAGTATTGTACCATAATGTGTAATAACAGCCCATAATGCATTAAATATCAATATAAAAGCATGATGCAAAATGGACGTATCATGCGGCAGTGGGGGAAGACCGGCCTCGCGAGGGCGGACCTCACGAGGCTGGCCCAGACGTGACCCCTCCGGAGGCTCGTCGCGCCAGCGGTCCTCACGAGCTTGATCGCGCCAGCGGTCCTCCCGAGGCTGTTCTCGCCACTCCTGATCGGGTCACGGTTGTCCCAGCTACCTCCACCACGTCCATAGCCTCGGTCAATGCGCCCAAGGCGCCGGCCGAAGTGCTCGTTTCGGACCACCCTGAGCTCCTGACAGTCGATGGTGTTGTGGCTGTTGGTGCCATGGAAGATGCAGAATGGTCGCCCGCCCATGAGGAGTTCCTCGTCTCGGCCGTGCTTTGTCTCGGGCTCGGCCGCCAGTACCATGGGTTCCTTGCGCTTTCGCTCCTTGGCCTTGGCCTTGGTCTTCTTGTCTTCGGGTTCTGCCTCCGGAAGCTCCCGGAGGGAGAGGCGGCCCTCCTCGGCCTTCGCGCACTTGTTCGCCAAGTTGAACTTCTCCAAGGCCGAGCTCAGGTTGTCGTGGATAGCCAACTCCTCCCTCATCCTCTGATCCCTGATGCCGTCGGTGAATGCCGAGATGATGGCCTCGTTTGACGCCCTCGGGATCTTGAGGCGGGTGGTCGTGAAGCGCTGTATGAAATTGTGCAGGGTCTCATCAGGTTGTTGCTTCACGCGACGGAGGTCACCCACTCCAAGCGCGCGGTCGCGGGTGCCTTGGAAGTTGGCGACGAAGAGCTCATGCAGGCCTTCTCAGGAGGTGATTGACCCTTCCGGGAGGTTGAGGAGCCAGGAAAGTGCACCGCCTTTGAGCGCCATGGGGAACCAGGTTGCCATGGCCTTGTCGTCCCCGCCGGCCGCCTGGATGCTCAGCGAGTAGAGCTTTAAGAACTCGGCGGGGTCTGCGGTGCCATCGTAGCGAGGAGGCAGGTCAGGCTTGAACTGGCAGGGCCACACGGCCGGATGGAGTTCCGGGGTGATGGCGCGGCAGCCCACCGAGCCCACGGGCGGTGCGCGCTCGGGAAGAACCTGGTCTTGATGCTCTTGCATGGCTGCCTCCAGGGGTGCCCGGTCGCGCCTCTGGCACCAGCGCTGCGAGCGCACGAGCGTCAACGCGCGGCCGTGGCACCACCTGGCAGCTTACTTCTTCTCTCACCCTCGCCGGGCGCCCACGCGGCTGGTCGCGCGGTCGTGCTTCGCACCTGGGCTCGGGGTCGACGTCGCGCTGGGGAGGAGGAGGCGGCACATCATGAGCTTCGTCGCCTGCCAGGGAGGGTTGGGGCCAGAACAAGTAGGTGAACGCCGAAGCATCGCCAGCTGCGCTGACGAGCTCCACGACGCGCCCGAGCCAGTCGTCGAGGCGGTTGGGGGCGGGGCGGTAGCGCAGCAGCTCGCGCGCCATGTTCAGTGCGCCCGATCCACGCGCCGTCCCTGGGCGGGCATGGGAGATGACCCAGTTGCTGGAACGATGGACGGAGTGGAGGTGCGGCCATCGTGCCACGCGGTGACCGGTTATGACGAGTCCTGCTGCTCGTGGGCTTCCGGGCCCGTGGCGGCGTTGGCCATAGGAGAGGGAGAGCGGCGCGCAGCGGTGCAGCCCACGGGCGCTGTCTGGGCGACACGGGCAGCACGACGCTCAGCGCGGGCTCGGCGGGCATCGGCCATTGGAGCGGTGAGGCAGAGGAAGGGTGAGGCTCGAGGAAGACTCTGACACGCCCCCTACCTGGCGCGCCTAATGTCGGATTTCGGGCTCCGCAAAACCCTAAGGAATTCGAACCCAGGGGCGTGTGTGAAGATTCCCCAACAGCTTCGCCCCCTCCAAGCTCACAAAACAATACCCCCGCTCGATGGCGAGGAACACGATGGCACACACGAGTTTACCCAGGTTCGGGCCGCTGCGAAGCGTAAAACCCTACTCCTGCCTTTGGTGGATTGCCTCGCGAGGAGGTTTGTGGATGAACTAGTACAGAGGCGTGTTGCCTTGCGGGTGTGTTTGTGGGGTGGTGCCTCTGTGTCCCTCTACCGGGGTACCTAGCCTCTATTTATAGCGGCCCGAGTCCTCTTCCCTTATCGCAATGGCAGGAAGGGATCCCACAACGGCCAAATTTGAAAGGGTACAGGAGGTACATCTTATCCTGACGAAAGGCGGTCTTCGCCTGCAAAGTCGGTGGTGGTGACGCGGTGGTGGGCTCGCCGGTGACATCTGTCCTGCCGCGCTTGCTGACCCGGTCTTGTTGCACCGGAATGTAAACCTTTGGCGGGGCTCCATGGGAACCCGCGCTCATCCTTGTCTCCTTTGCACTAAAGAGGAAACTGTCCCTTCTGGTGCGCTAGTGCTCGCCTGGCCTGGCTGGCGTCACCCTTGGCCTCCTGAGGTCTATCGTTTCATAGAGATCTCTGCCGCTCGGGAGGAGGCCCCGCGAGGCCTTCCCCTTTTGCCATGGAGCTGTCTTCCTCACGAGGATGGGCTCCTCGCGTGGATCTTGTCTTGAGCGAGGCGGCGCGAGGCCATACGGACCGCCAGGTGGGCCACGCCCTGGGCCGTAAGCAGGAAAGTCTGGGTACCCTGGTATCCAGAACGCCGACAAAGGGAACCAAGCGCTTCCACGTCAAAGGAAAGCTCGCACCAAGTTATATCAGCCCCTTCAAGATCACCGACAGACGAGGAGAAGTTTCTTACCATCTAGAGCTACCTTCCGAGCTATCCGATGTGTACAACGTATTCCATGTGTCGCAACTCCAGAAGTTTCTCCAAGTTCCCAACCGCCTCGACCTCTACAAGGACATCGATCATCAAGCCATCGACCTTCAGCCAGACCTCACTTATCGCGAGAGACCAGTTCGCATCTTGGATGAAGCCAAGCGCTCCACCCGAAGCCGCACCATCAAGTACTTCAACGTACAATGGAGGAACCACACGGAAGAAGAAGCAACCTGGGAGCGTGAAGACTACCTTAGAACTGAGTTCCCTAATCTTTTTAGCGCCTAGCCCAGGAATCTCGGGGACGAGATTCTTGTAAAGGGGGTAGGTGTGTCACTTGTACCACTTTGCTATGCTATGATTTTATAAAATTTGGACCCATTTAAAACTTTTTGAGTGCTTGTGATGATTGACTTGAGTGCTATTTCCTTAAGTGCTTGCTTGAATTCTAATTCACAAAGGATTCTTCTTCTCTCAAAGCTCATCTACTTGATCCAAAATCTCTGCCCAATGATCATGCCATGTGTATAGGACCTAAAACTATTTTTATAAAATATTGTTTTGGCCAAAAGGCATTTATTCAAATTAGGTTTTCAAAACCCCAAAACCCCTGGGTTGAGGTTTGAAGTACAAGTCCTCAAATTAGGGTGAACCCCAAAGACTTTATTTGGAATGTACCATATATAAGACTTCACAAAACCACCAAGTATTATTTTTAACGATTATTTTCATATTTTATTTAAAGGCTTTTTCTTAAGGCGAGAAATGATCTTTTATAAGGGAAAATTATTTTTATGATTTAAAAATATTTGAGAAAATTTAGGGAAACTCAGTGGACATATATTTTCCATATATATGAGTTTCAACATATTGTCATGTACAAAATATTGGGCAAAACCCTCCAAATCCCTTTCTGGATATTTCAAGCATTTGAAATATTTCTAGAAGAAAAATTCTCAAATAAATCCAGGAAAATTCCAGCATATCACATATGCCATATGTGATGATCTTCCCAAGTTTCATCTTAATCCCAATATTTTTGGTTCACCAAATTGCCCCAAAACCCTCTCTGTCCAGAACTAAATTTGAGCAACTTTACATTGCCAAGTTTCTCCAATTGATCTCAAATTTTGTGGGAACGCTCTAATTCCCAAATGGTGACACTACACGAAGTGGTGCATCAAGGAGAATAGGCTAGCTTGGCTAGATCTATGAAAATCTGTTTCTGTTGATTTCTAGGGTTTGCCAATGTTACATTGGCAACTTCCTTAAAATGAGCTCAAATTTGGTTACCCACCTCATTTACGCCTACCCTTTACTCCTATAAAATTGCATAGCAAGGAGAACAAGCTACCCTGCCCATCATTGCATCAAACACCTTCTGCCAGATAACCAAAGTTACTGTTTTGACCCCTTCCTCTATTCTCCTTGGCCCCAAACTTTTACCACACTTCCCCTTGACCCTCCCCTACCTCCAGTAAAATTCCTGGCGCCCAGCAGCATGATTGCATGGGGTAAAACCCCCATTTCCTTCTCTGGACAACAAAGTTCTCCCTCTCCCTCAGCTATATCACCCCCCTCTGCCCTGCCCTTGCCTTTCCTTAGTAGCTACGCCACCCAAGGCATCCCATAAACCTCCAGGACACTAAAGGACACGCCAGAGCGCACAGAAGCCCTGCCATGCCGGCCAAAAGCACGCTCTGGAGCGTGCTACAGGATGGCAGAGCGTTGATCCCGTGTCCTACCCATGCTCCTGACCTCCTCGAGCCTCCCTCTTGCGCCAGTTGAGGTGTCTTGGCATCCGCAACACGCTGGTCTACCGGCCCCCTTCTCTCTCTACCTCCAATGGCTCTTCACACGCGTGCCATTGCCACCCCTCTTTGCGAATCGCTGGCCTCGCATGCGCGCGCTTCCCCGCTCCCCCTGTTCCTTCTTCTGCTTGTGGACGACCCCAAAGAACACCTCAGACACGCCCTGTCCCTCTCCCGTGACCCCCAGCCCCGGCTACGACCTCGCCGGTGCACCAGCCCACGGTGCATCTCACCCTGCCTATTTAAGGCCTTCCCCGAGCTCTCTCTCCCCTCTGGTCCCTCTCTCCTGCCTCCAATCGAACCCCTAGGCCACCCACTCCATCCCTGAGCCGCCCAAGCTCGAGATCGAGCTCGAGATCCGCCTCATCAGGTCACAATCGTTCTTGCGGTGAGAAGCCTCTCCGGCTCCCCTTCTTTTTCCTCTGGCTCCCCCTTCCCTCCCTGACGCGTTTCCCTCTCTCTCTCCCACGTGGATTGCCACAGGAATCATGGACATGGAGATCGCCCGAATCCCCTCCGCCGTGGCCTCTCCGTCGCCGGCAACTCCGACCACCCCGGTGACTCCCTCAACCTCTAGCCGATCGGCGACGATGCCCTGAACCCATCCCCGTCCTCTACTCGCCTTGCCATGGCCCCAGTCGCCGACGATGAGCTTCGTCGCCCCTGGCCAGGGGTTGACGACGACCCAAACAAGAGGGGCCCGTTCGCCAGCCTCTCGCGCCCTCCCGCTCTCTCTGCCACCGGGCCCCGCTCGTCAGGTTTGAAATCTGGCAGCGCGCGCGCGCCTGGCTTGCCTGGGCTGGCTAGCCTCTGGGCCGGCGCAGCTGCAGGTCGATCTCGCCCAGGGCAGAGAGCCCTTCTTCTTTTTCTTTTCTGGCATTATTTCCAAAAATTCCCGTGGATAAAATAAATGTCCAAATCCAATAATTCCAATCTCTAAAATCTTGTAATATTACAACCTATTATATGGCGCCACTTGTGCAGCTTTTTGAAAATAATTTATGTACTGTTTGTATATAAAACCTTGTTTTGAATATTCAAAACCACTGCTAAAATGACTTTCACCACTTCTGACACTTCAAAACCACAAACTAATAATTTTGGTATTTTTAGTTTTGACCCTAGTATTTGACAAAAGTGGTTTGGCATTTTTAGGAGTAGTTTATTTTCTCTGTTTTGCCGTGGTCTTATTTTTGCTCGTTGTATTGCGACGATATATTACATTGTTGATGAAGGAGTTGGACTAGAAGAATTTGAAGACCCCTAGGACTTTGTTGAGCCAGGCAAGTAGCCTTTTGACCATGTCTAAGAAACCTTTTTATGCATGTCATATAGCACTTGATATTGATGCATCGGAATCATGATGATTATGGTGACCACCTTTATGGGTTGCCTCCGTTACTTTCCTTGTTGATACTTGCATGACATGACTCTACTTTCTGCTTAGAGTTGTGTGGGTGGGAAGTAGATAGGATGCTGAAGTAGTTGCTACACAAATGGGACGGGAATATGCATGGCTATGGAAACAAAAATGCTTTCAAAGACTTTTCGTAAACCTCGTCGGGTGACATTAATGCCTGAGGGAGATGTTGAGCTAGGCGACCTCTTGATAAAGAAGTGGTGTACCGAGGCAAGTGAGTGTGTTGTTTTTGAAAACGGATTGGTTTAAGTTGTGACCGTTACTCCAACCATACATGTACAACCACGATACCCCTTATGGGACGGGCCTTTGTTGATTACTTTGGTCGATGCTAACAGAGAGCCCGCATTACTAGTGGCGGGAGTGACGTGGTCATTC
The DNA here is from genome assembly GCA_039707655.1 of Elymus sibiricus. NCBI lineage: Eukaryota > Viridiplantae > Streptophyta > Magnoliopsida > Poales > Poaceae > Elymus > Elymus sibiricus. The sequence goes on from CM077663.1 coordinate 157,899,122, forward strand.
TCGATACGGAGTCATGCCAAGAAGGATGATCATGGGCTGTTTTCACAGACACCGGGCACACTGTTGTGTCCCCTCTTGGATGGTATGATCTTGAACGAGGCTCGTGGGATGTACATCATGAGGGCTGGGTACCAATGAGTGGAATCTTTGTTTAGTGTTGTCAAGGGAAACACATTGTTCGGGTACTTGCCTCGCGTATGCAATATACCGCCAGTCGTGGCTTGACACGGAAGTTTCCCGAGTCTTTTGGGTAAAGTGTGCAACCTCTCCAGAGTGTAAAACTATTCGAATAGCCGTGTCCACAGTCAAGGATAGTTGGATGACCGCTCTTGGGCTACATCCATTGTTTACAAAATTTGGTGTGCGTACGTGGAAAAATGGAGATACATGAGTTGAGTCGATGACTCGACGTGATGATTGAACATGGGATGTTCAAACCTTGTTTATATTAATATATTTAACCTGTTCATACGGATACTTGTGACCTCATGATAAACGCTTACAAGATGATAGGACATGTCATTGCATTCCAAAATTTAACTTTCTGCAAAATTACCTACTTAGTGCTATATCATGCATTGTTATACCTTGTTCCAAAACATGGGTTGCTTGCGAGTACATTCAAAGTACTCATTGGCTTGCCACTGGTTATTTAATTGGCCAGGCATGGGAGAGCAGGAATATGGTGAACATTACCTTGGCGACGAACATGCGAATTAGGACGCTTCCCAGTCAGAATGTCTGTAGGGTTAAGGCAGATGGCATGGGTCTACGCTATCTTTCAAGATTTCCGCTGCGAGTTTATGTTTGTTGTTTGGCCTTCATGGCCCTATCTATGTAAGACTTGACCACGATGGTCATTATTTTTGTAAGACGGTATGTATGGACGTAAGACTCTTGTTATTCAGCGTATTTGTGTTCAGTGAGCATTGATCTCTGGGATCACTGTACACGTGCATTCGGTGATCATGACTTGTGATTCGGGGTCCCCACAGTTTGGTTTTGGCGGCTGGAGGAAGAAGAGACTGAACAAACACAACAGATCTTGGATGTCAATCCAACGGTCGCGGTTGGCAGAATTGTTTGTTGACTAAGATGACACCATGTTGCATACTTATTTCGCAAGAAAAGAAAAACTGGGCTCGTTTGCTAGATAACATTCCCGAAACTGCCACCGTTTAATCTTGCGTCGCAACTAAAACTTCCAGGAAAATGCATTCGTTTGTCATGCTCCTCCTAGGGAACGTTCGGCAGATAACATTACCAAAAATCAAATACTTGAGAAGGCATACAGAACAAACTAGTCTACCTGTAAAGAGACGTTGCTGACTATTAGAAAAAAGAAACATGTGCTGCTGTAAGTGGTTCAAATCCAAACCTGGACTATATATAGTGTTATACTACTCTAGAAGTAATGAAACTGACATATCCAACGTTCGACTTCTCCTCTTCTATAGCTACTCTACCTAGCTTCAAAAGCTCCGGCCTCAGCAAACGTGGTCCGCTGGCTCATCCACCTCCGCTTCAGTAGGGAGTCGAGCCAACTACAAAATATGCGCAAAGTCGCCACCTGTACCACCGCCTATGGGTCCCATCACACCCCGACGGCACACTCACGGTAGCTGGTTGCTCATCGTACCCCGCTGCCATTGGTGTGGTGCGATCTCTGCAAATCACGTAGAGTCATTTGTCACGTCTCAACTACAATCCTCAACCCTGGTCGAGTCTTCTACAAATCCCCAAATCATGGGGTAATATGGTTAAGTTGTTAGCCTACTTTTAGTTGCTGATTTTTTAAGTGTTTTGTTGACAATCTATGAATTTGATTCATGCAAAAAAGGGAAGATTCTTGTGATTTGTATTTCTCGGAAGTTGCTGATTTTGGGGAACGGGCCTATGCAGATTCTTTGGTTAGCCGAGGAATCCAAATACTAGTAGGTTGGGGTGTTGGACAAGTAACTGAAGGAACAACAGAAGAGGAAGATGCAGAGCAGAAGGGCAAAGATGAAGTTCATCAGATCGTGGCCAAGCAACAACTGTTGAATGGCCTTGGCAGCAATGAGGAGATGAAAGAGCTTGTAAACATAATAGGCAAAATCATTGTGTTTTGGAGGAGGATTGTCTCTTTATTTGCAGTGTTTGTAGCACTCGTGATGTATTCAGTGGATCTGACATGAGCACCTTGCTAAAACTAGTAACAAATGAAACCTATTTAGCTGGCCGGGCATCTAGTGTTGTGGACATCTAATGATTTTTATTAATGGAAATCGGGGGGGGGGGGGGCATCACGTTTTGCTAATAAATAAACAAATTAGCACAAGCCCTGTCGAGTCAGCTCTGTTCCCATTGCAAGAAGTACAACAAATTGCAGTCCAACGACAAACTACCATCAGCTAAATTGTGGTTGTACTACATCAAACACAAGTTTCATAGCAAATACGAGTACTACGAAACAACAATGGCATCATGTTCTAGTCGTCATACAATCACCAATCACAAATCAACATACGTAATAAGTGATGTTACCACTACAAAATACTAAAAACAACTTCAGGTTTCGGTTGTCATTGATACGTCTCCAATATATCTATAATTTTTTATTGTTCCATAATATTATATTATCAATCTAGGATACTTTATATGCAATAATATGCTATTTTATATCATTTTTGGGAACTAACCTATTAACCCAATGCCTAGTGCCAGTTGCCGTTTTTTTGCCCATTTTTGGTTTCCAGGAAATGTGTACCAAACAAAGTCCAAATGCTACGAAATTTTTTGACGATTTTTTCTGGAAAAAAGAGACCCAGGAAGCTTCGGGGCTAGTCAGGAAGCGAGATGAGGAGACGACAAGGCAACATGGCGCGCCCAGGGGGGTCGGCGTGCCCTAATGCTTTGTGGGCCTCTCGTGGCTCCGTTTGACCTAATTGCACCTCCATAAATTCTCTAAAATAGGGAAACCAATAAAGATCCACCCGGAACACTTTTTCCGCCGCCGCAAGCCTCTATTCCTACGGGAGGCCATCTGGAGACCTTTTCTGAAACTCTGCCAGAGGGGGGATTGATCACGGAGGCCATATACATCAACCTTGTTGCCTCCATGATGATGCGTGAGTAGTCCACCATAGACCTAAGAGTCTATAGCTAGTACCTAGATGGCTTCTTGATCTTCAATACCATGTTCATCGCGATCTTTGTGGTGATCTATCCAATGTAATCTTCTTTTGCGGTGTGTTTGTTGGGATCCAATGAATTTTGGTTTATGACCAGATTATTAATTGAAAGTAATTGACTCTTTTCTGAATTCTATTATGCATGTTTGTTATAGCTTCATATTTCGCTCCAATCTATCGGTTTAGTTTGGCCAACTAGATTGATTTACCTTTGGCGGCAATGGTGCATTGTAATGGGTTCAATCTTGCGGTGCTCTATATCCAGTGATAGAAGGGGACAATACACGTATTATTATTGTTGCCATTAAGGATAAAACGACGGGATCGGAACATATTGGTTGTCTTATTTTGTCAACATCATGTCACCTTGCTCCAAGCATTACTCTGTTTGTCATGAACCTAATACCATAGATGCAGACAAGAGTCGGTCGATTGGTTGAGTAATAGTAGTAGATGCAGAGTCATTTTGGTCTACTTGTTTATGGACGTGATGCCTATATACATGATCATTGCCGTGAATAACATGTCATAACTATGCGCAATTCTGTCAATTTCCCAACAGTAATTTGTCTACCCACCGTATGCTATATTCAAGAGAGAAGCCTCTAGCTAACACTATGGCCCCTGGGTCTACTTAAACATAAATACAAAAACCTTAAAAATACTTTTATGCAATTTCTTTACTTTACTTTTATTTTTCCTTTACATTATCTATTTATATCAAGATGTAATCCTTGTAAGTAACGAGTTCAAGGGGCTTAACAACCCTCTTGCCCGCGTTGGGTGCAAGTGTTTGGTTTAGTGTGTGTAGGTGCTATTGAAAGGAGTTTGCTTGGTTCTCCTATTGGTTCGATAACCTTAGTTCTCACTGAGGGAAATACTTATTTCTACTGTGCTGCATCTTCTCTCCTCCTCGAGGAAAATCGCAATGCGGCTCATAATTAGCACGAAGAATTTGTGGTGCCATTGCCGGGGAGACATCATCAAACTATCGTCATGTCCCTACACAAAAATTATCTTTCACTTGTTCTACCTTTTATTTTTGTTATATTTTTCTTTATATAAAATTAAAAAATACAAAAATATTTCTATTTGCTTGCTTGCTTAGTTATCTAGTTTACTTGTTTGCTTGCCAGTTTACTTACTTGTTTACTTGTTTTTCTTGAAGTTGCTATCATGTACGAATTTATTATTGCTAAAGGTGAAAATAAGGATAATGATACTAGTAAGAAGGACCCTCCCGTTAAGCTAGATACTAAAACTTTTGTAATGGGAAACAGGAATATTATTGGAAAAGGTATTATTCAAGAGTTCTTTACTTGTATGGGAGCCTTGGTAAACAATGATGAGTCTATTCTTAAAATAACTAATAGTTATGCTCAAGCTATTTCAGCTCTTATTATCAAACTTGAAAGAATATCTATTCGTACCGATCCTACTTTGCAAAGATGTTCTTTGAATTACCTGTGATAAATGATCCTAGAGCTATAAAAGATAGCCACAATTGCCCTTATGCATGAATTTGATTACATAATCCACGAAGCTAGAGAATTTTTTGATCATTATGAGGTGAATTATGAGTGTCCTATTATAGATAAAATTCTTTTTGATGAATATCTTATGCAGAGATATAGGTCTAGGAACCATCTTGCCTTTGAGGAAAATGCTAGAAAGGAAGTACCTAAGCTTGACTTGATCCAACAAGTTTTTCATCTATTACGAGTGTCCTATTATAGATGAAATTCTTTTTGATGACGATCTTATGCAGAGATATAGGTCTAGGAACCATCTTGCCTTTGAGGAAAATGCTAGAAAGGAAGTACCTAAGCCTGACTTGATCCAACAAGTTTTTAATGGTATTAATAAATAATATTCTTGGATTGTCCAAGGTAATAAGGATGGGTATGATGAGGAATTTCTTCACAAAGCTAAGGTACTTATAGATGATGAATTTACAATTGCTTATGAAAGGTCCCTTAATGACCAAACTTCTCAAAAGTCAAATTTGGAAAAGATACAAGTTATGAAGGATAGTCCATTCCAATACTTGAGTTCTCCTAGTAGAAAGCCTATTGCTGAAAAAAGAGAATTAGTAAGAAGTGCTTATGATGATATTATATATAAGAATGTGATGGAGGACATTAAGGAGTTGGATGTCAAGGATGATAACACTTGTTACTATGCATTATGCCTAGCTAGGGGCGTAAAACAATAGCGCTTGTTGGGAGGCAACCCAATAGTTATCTTTGAATTTTTGTTTTACTTTCTATTTTTTTATGTTGACATCATTATTGCTACTTTAATGATTTTGTTTTTATGTTTAAATCCATGTTTGTGCCAAGTAAAGATTTTAGGATTGATTTGGATGATAGTAGAATTGATGCTGGGAATAAATAGAAACTTTTGCGCCTAGTACAGGAAATTTGGTTCTCTACTTGACATGATAAATTTCTGAAATTTTTACACAATATTGGCATAAAAAAATTTCAGGTTGTCATAATTTTTCAGAATTTTTGGAGTTACATAAGTATGGTTTTACTACAGATCATTACTGTGTGTTCTATTTTACACAGATTCCCTTTTTGCTTGAATAGTTTGCTTGTTTTGATGACACTATGTATTGTATCTCTGGTATAAGCCATGGAGAAGTTGAAATAGAGTACCTATTATGAAATAATAAAATATGAATCAATTTATAACAATACGTAAAGTATTTGATATATTAATTTTACTAATAGATCTCATGAGGTTTTGTTGAGTTTTGTGTGCTGAAGCTTTCAAGTTTTGGTGAGAGAACGATGGATGAAGGAATAAGGAGCGGCAAGACCCTAAGCACGGGGATGCCCAAGGCACCCCAAGGTAATATTCAAGGAAGACCCAAGTATCTAAGTTGGGAATTCCTTGGAAGGCATCCCCTCTTTCGTCTCCAATCTATCGGTATGTCAGTTGAAGCTATATTTTTATTCATCACATGATATGTGTGTTGCTTGGAAAGTCGTGTGTTATATTTTGCTTTTCTTTTAGTTGGTCACAATAATTGTTTGCTGGACACACATATTTGAGAGAGACACGCGGTCATCATAATTTGGTAGAATACTCTATATGCTTCACTTATATCTTTTGAGCTAGGCAGTTGCTCTAGTGCTTCACTTATATCTTTATAGAGGACGGCGGCGTTCAGATTTTGTAGAAATAACTGAACTCTCATGCTTCACTTAAATATCTTTGAGAGTATATAAGAAATAGGAACGGTAATGGGCATGTGTTATAAGATTAGTCCAAAAAGTATAGGTATTCAAATGGGGTATAACAAAAACCTTCATGTAGCTCACTAAAGAAGAAACATGAGTTGATCATATTGATGTAGTAATATGAAAGGGCATGAGTACATTATTATTGGTTCGTAGAAATATCGGTAAATAAATCTTGTTATTTTTATTCATCTAAGTATTAACTATGGCATAGTGATGATGTGTGAGCATTTTTATGTCTGAAATGAAATCCTATCATGTTGTTCGAATTGGGGGCGCGCGATGGTTAACTCCTACAAACTTCCTCCCTAGGGGCATGTGGTAGTACTTTGCTTCGAGAGTGCTAATAAGGCTTTACAATAAGTATATGAGTTCTTTATGGCTAATGTGAATCCATGGATATACGCACTCCGACATTTCGACAATTTGCTAGCCTCTTCGGTACTGTGCATTGCCCACTCTCACCTCGAGAGTCGGTGCAACCTTCGCTGGTGCATCCAAACCCCGTGATATGATACGCTCTATCACACATAAGCCTCCTTCTATCTTCCTCAAAACATCCACCGTACCTACCTATCATGACATTTCCATAGCCATTCCGAGACATATTGCCATGAAACTTCCACCGTTCAGTCACATGAGTTGTGTGTTCATCATCATATTGCTTTGCATGGTCATATAGCTGACATACTATTTGTGGCAAAGCCACAGTTCATTATTGTCTACATGTTATGCTAGATCACTGCACATCCTGGTACACTACCAGAGGCATTCATGTAGAGTTATATTGTATTATGTTGAGTTGTAATATTGAGTTGTAAGTAAATAAAAGTGTGTTGATCATCATAATTAGAGCATTGTCCTAGTGAGGAAAGGATGATGGAGACTATGACTCCCCCACAAGTCGGGATAAGACTCCGGATGTGAAAAAAGAAATGGGGGAGGGGAAAAAAGAAAAAGAAAAGCCCACCATGAAAAAAATGAGAGAAAAGAGATAAGGTGCAGTGTTAATATCCATTTACCACACTTGTGCCTCAAAGTGGCACTGTGTTCTTCATATAGAGAGTCTCCTGAGTTATCATTTCCATATGCTAGTGGGATTTTTCATTATAGAACTTGTCTTGTATATTCCGATGATGGGCTTCCTGAAATGCCCGAGGTCTTCATGAGCAAGCAAGTTGGATGGACACCCACTTAGCTTCCGTTGAGCTTTCATACACTTCTATCTCTAGTGCTTCCATTGCATGGAAATCCCTACTCCTCGCATTGATATCGATTGATGTGTATCTCCATAGCCCGTTTATCCGCCTAGTTGATGCGAGACTTTCTTTCCACTTTGACTCCTTTGATATCTATCACCATACTCTATTCCACCCATATGCTATATCCATGGTTCACGCTCATGTATTGCGTGATGTTGAAAATGCTGAAGCGCGTTAGAAGTACGATCCAATTGCCTGGTTTGACACTGTGGTGCTCATGATTTACACTTATGCGATGAAGACAGAGTCATGCCATGCTTGATATGATAAAATGAGTACGGAATAACATTCTTTAAGGATCGTATATTTTGGAAAGTAATGATTATGTTATTTATGTTTATGGTTATTATTATGTTGATATCAATTAGTTCATCGTTTCTCAATGATCATACTTAAAAGAGATTACATGTTGGGTAGCATGTTACATCAAATTCTGTTTTTAACATTTACCTACTCGAGGACGTGCAGGAATTAAGCTTGGGGATGCTGATACGTCTCCAAGGTATCTATAATTTTTATTGTTCCTTGCTATTATATTATCAATCTAGGATACTTTATATGCAATAATATGCTATTTTATATCATTTTTGTGAACTAAACTATTAACCCAGTGCCTAGTGCCAGTTGCCGATTTTTGTCTGTTTTTGGTTTTCCAGGAAATCTGTACCAAACAAAGTCCAAATGCTACAAAACTTTTTAATGGATTTTTTCTAGACAAAAGAGACACACGAAGCTTTGGGAGGAGTCAAGAAGCGAGACGAGGAGATTACAAGGCAACAGGGCGCGCCCAGGGGGGGTTAGCGCGGCCTGATGCCTTGTGGGACCCTCATGGCTTCGTCTGACCTAATTCTAGCTCCATAAATTCTATAAAATCAGGAAACCAACAGAGAGCCACTCGAAACACTTTTTCCACAGCCGCAATCCGTTGTTCCAATGAGAGGCCATTTGGAGACCTTTTTCGGTACTCTGCTGATGACCCACGAGTATAGGGGTTCAATCGTAGTCCTTTCGATAAGTAAGAGTGTCGAACCCAACGAGGAGCAGAAGGAAATGACAAGCAGTTTTCAGCAAGGTATTCTCTGCAAGTGTTGTAAGCGACAGTGATAGATAGTTTTGTAGCAAGATAATTCGTAACAAGTAACAAATAGTCCTTTCGATAAGTAAGAGTGTCGAACCCAACGAGGAGCAGAAGGAAATGACAAGCAGTTTTCAGCAAGGTATTCTCTGCAAGTGTTGTAAGCGACAGTGATAGATAGTTTTGTAGCAAGATAATTCGTAACAAGTAACAAAAGTTGCAAGTGTGCAACAAGGTAGCCCAATCCTTTTTATAGCAAAGGACATGCCTAAAATTTCTCTTATATGAAGCAAAGTGCTCTCAAGGAAACATGGGAATTTCTGTCTAGTCATGTTCATCATGTTGAGTTGATTCTCGTTTGTTTTTTTGATAATTTGATATGTGGGTGGACCGGTGCTTAGGTGATGTTCTTACTTGAACTAACAACCTACTTATGATTACCACATCTCGCAAGCATCCGCAACTACGAAAGAAGAATTAAGATAAATCTAACCATAGCATGAACATATGGATCCAAATCATCCCCCTACGGAATAACGCATAAACTAGGGTTTAAGCTTCTATCACTCTCGCAACCCATCATGTACTTATTACACCACAATGCCTTCCCTTAGACCCAAAGTATGGCGAAGTGTCATGTAGTCGATGTTCACATGACACCACTAAAGCAAGCAACAACATACATATCTCAAAACATCGAATGAATATCAACTTCACATGATTACTTATAACAAGACTTCTCCCATGTTCTCAAGAAAAAAAGTAACTACTCTTGAATAATCACCATGTTCAAGATCAAAGGTGTAATGAATATGATAAAGGATCTGAACATATTATCTTCCACCAAGTAAACCAACAAGCATCAACTTCAAGATGTAATCAACACTACTAGCAACCCCCAGGTACAAATCCAAAGTTTTGAGACAAAGATTATATACAAGAGATGAACTAGGGTTTGAGATGAGATGGTGCTGGTGAAGATGTTGATGAAAATTTGTACTCCAACGAAGGAGGGAGCATTGGTGATGATGATGGCTTTGATTTCCCCCTCCCGGAGGGAAGTTTCCCCGACAAAATCTCTCTAGCAGAGAGCAAAAGGGCCTCTGACCAGGTTTCCACCTCGAGACAGTGACGCTTCATCACGAAAGTATCCTCCTATTTTTTTCTAGGTCAATACTCTTTATATAGCAGAAGAGGGGGGCCAGAGCCTGCCCGTGGGCCTCCCAAGTTATCAAGGCGCACCCAGGGGTGGTGGCCACGCCCTGGTGGCTTGGGACCCATAGGTGGCTCCCCTTTGGTGGTTCCTCGCTTCATAAATTCAGATACATTCCACAAAAAAATCCTCATGAAGTTTAAGGTCATTTGGACTCCATAAAATTTCCAGCCATTCATGCCTTTTAGGTCCAGAATTCCAGTTTCCGACAATTTCCCTCTTTGTGTTGGATTATGCAAATTAAGAGCGAAAAGGCATTAGAATTATATCATAGAATAGAATAATAACCAAGAATAATACAAATATTAATAAGAAATCATGACGCAAAATGGACGTATCAACTCCCCCAAGCTTAGACCTCGCTTGTCCTCAAGCGAAAGCCGAACTCGATAATAGTGACCACATAATTGGAGAGAAAGAGGTGTCGATAAAAACAAAATACGGACAGGCGAGCATCAGAATATTAACAAAGTAGCAAGCTTTCATCATATAACTTCTCATAAACAAGTAACAATCTACCTAGAAATATTGAAGTATGGAGCATAAACTTTATTGACAACCAAGAAACTATGTTCTTAGTCATTGAGACAACCACGATTCATCATATTTCAGAGAAGATTCTATGTAAGAGCTTTCATTTTAGCAAGTGCGCAAGCTCAACTATCATTTAGTCTTCCATGATTGCTGACACTCAATGCATATTTTTGGAGCAAACGTTTTCGTTAGACACATAGGAAGATAGGGGCTTTATTTTTTTGCCTCCCAACTTATTTAGCTCAAGGATAATGTCAACAATAAAGACTCATGATCATCTAATCCAACTGATGCCTGTATCTTTCCACAAGACATGATGCTTGGCACTAAAGAGTTAATAAGATGGAATAGGGATGAACATTATTGACTCTTGCATAAAAGTAAATACAGAAAAGTAAAAGATAGGCCCTTCGCACAGGGAAGCAGAGGTTGTCATGCGCTTTTTAATTTGGATTTGCAAACTCTTAATGTAAAGGAATGTCACTTTATATTGCCCCTTGTGATAGCAACCTTTATTATGCAGTCCGTCGCTTTTATTTCTTTGCCATCACTAGATCGTACAAAGTGTTTTCCCCTTACAATAATTGATCATTCATATTTAGGAGCAATTTTTATTGCTTTATGCACCGATGACAACTTACTTGAAGGATCTTATTCAATCCATAGGTAGATATGGTGGACCCTCACGGCAAGAAACTAGGTTTAATGGTTATGGATGCACAAGTTGTACTCTCTACTTAGTGCAAATTTTGGGCTAGCAAAAGATACTAGACAAGCACCACATGTTAGAGGATCCATGACAATATAACTTCTATGTAAATGTAAACAAACATAACTCATTACACTGTCTTCCTTGTCCAACATCAACTATTTGATCATGTAGAAAATATTTGATGGGGGCTCACAATCATAAAAGATGTCCAAGATAGTATATTGGTATGTGAATGTCCTCTCCTCTTTCATAATTTTGCATGGATTGTATCAGTGACTAATACTATGTTTGTTAACTCCCAACAACTTTTATCAAACACACTTCTTTTTATGTGAAGTCATTACTCCCCATGAGATTAGCCATATGATCTTTCTATTTCTTTTATTTCATTGCTATGATTTATGCATGAGAATAAACCAGCAAACTCAAACTAATCTTTATTATATAACTCTCACACTAAGTTACAGGGATAGATAGATCACAAAGCAAGCAATCTAAGCAAAGCAATACTAAACTTTTATTCCGCCAGCTCACGAAATAGCTAAGGATCGAACTAAGAAATATGATAATCGTAAAAGTGATGGTGATACGATACCAGGGCACCCCCCAAGTTTGGAACAATCTAAGGGTGGTGCCCATACCCATGTACTCAAATTTCCTTCTTCGGTGATGGCAGTGATGAAGTAGTAGACTTGTCCTCCACAATAGATAGCATGGCAACTTTTAGCTCTCTCATCTCATGAAGCAATTGCTGAATCATTGTGGTGTTCTTTTGCACCTCCACCATAAGAACGTTTGTTCTCTGGCCACCAAGAGCTTTTCCCCGCATCACTTTCACTTGGACGAGAGATTTTCCAATTGGACGGTATATGCGAGCGAGAAATATTCTCAACCCCATATGAATCAAATTGTGGAAGTTATTTGCATGTTCGGTGATGGCAGTGATGAAGTAGTAGACTTGTCCTCCACAATAGATAGCATGGCAACTTTTAGCTCTCTCATCTCATGAAGCAATTGTTGAATCATTGTGGTGTTCTTTTGCACATCCACCATAAGATGTTTGTTCTCTGGCCACCAATAGCTTTTCCCTGCATCACTTTCACTTGGATGAGAGATGTCCCAATTGGACGGTATATGCGAGTGAGAAATATTCTCAACCCCATATGAATCAAATTGTTGAAGTTATTTGCACGTAACCTGCCGAGGGGTCTCCTCAAAGTGGATTCACCTTCTGCTTCTTGAGCTAGCTGGGCTCTCCTTCCCATTGGTGGGCAGGGGTTCGGAGGGGTGGAGATGCCTGCTAGCGCGCCACGTTCCGAGGCAGGAGGTTCACCTCCCTAGAGTCCATAGTCTCCTCCTCCGTGATGACTTCCTCAGTAGCCTCTCGTTAGAGCTCCATATGCAGCAGCCAAGCCTCGTCCTCAATGTTGTTGGAGGAGGACGACGACATAGCTTTCACACCTTGAGAAATATGTCAGAAAAACAACCCGAAAGAAGAATATAGGAGAAACTTGTGGTGCGGTGGTCAAAACATATGGTAGTATATATAATGAAATTTTCTAGGTCAGAATACGTGTCCAGGAAGAAAACGGAGTTGGGGAGGCACACGAGGGGCTCCCAAGCCATCAGGGCGCGCCCAGGGGGTGGCCACGTCTTGTTGGCTTGGGACTCCCTCATGGGTCCCCTCAGCTGATTTTTATTTTTGTAATTTTTCTAATATCCGAAAACTGACAAAAATAATTTTTATGGAATTTTTGGAGTCGGTTTACTTACCGTATCACATACCTACCCCTTTTCAGGATTCTGGAGTGTTCCGGAGGGTCTCTCTTATGTGTTCTTCCGGTGTCATCACTTGAATAATGTTAGTTTCAATATTAATGGGCGTACCTGAGATATAATGTTTAATTCTTTGCGCATTAACCACTCTCGGATTTGTGCCCTCAGCATTATTGATCTTAATGGCTCTCGAGCGATAAACTTCCTTGACGATATATGGTCCTTCCCATTTGGAGAGAAGTTCTCCTGCAAAAAATCTAAAATGAGAATTGTACAAAAGAACTAGATCACCAATTTTAAATTCTTGTTTTTGGATTCTTTTGTCATGCCATCTTTTAACTGTTTCCTTGAACAAGTTGGCATTTTCATACACTTGTGTCCTCCATTCATCTAGAGAGCTAATATCAAATAACCTCTTATCACCGGCAAGTTTGAAATCATAGTTAAGTTCTTCAATTGCCCAATAAGTGTTATCTCTTTTATTCATGCTCTAAAAGGGTAGCACTAATAACAACAAGATATATCTTATTTTCATGAACATAAGCATATTTCAATGTATCACGTAATTTCTTTAACTCAAACACGGGATCTCCCTTAGGTGGGGGAGGATCTCCTAGAATGTCAACATGCAAATTGTGTTTAAGAATAGGTGTTTGCTTAAAGAATATTTCATGTATTTCATTCTTTTCATTCATATGCATATCATTCTCATGGTCTAGCAAATATTGTTCTAACGGATCAGCAAGAGGCACAACAATACAAGCAAGATCAATAGTTTCATCTTTATTAGATAATTTTTTCTCATGTGGTTGTCTACCAAACTTAGAGAAATTGAATTCATGAGTCACATCACCAAAACTTACTTTAATCTTTTCTTTAACACAATCAATTTCAGCATTAACGATATTCAAGAAGGGTCTACCAAATATAATTGGACAAAAATTATCTTGTAGTGAACCAAGTACTAAGAAATTAGTGAGGTACTTAATTTTTCCATGCAAGACTTCAACATCTCGAACAATCCCAAGTGGTGAAATAGTATCTCTATTTGCAGGTTTAATAGTAACATTGATGTCTTCCATCTCAGAGGGTGCTATATCATTCATAATTTCTTGATATAAGGTAAAAGGAATAACACTCACACTAGCACCCATGTCACACAAACCATGGTAGCAATGATCTCCAATTTTAACAGAAACAACATGCATGCCAACAACGGGTTTATTCTTATCTAGCACATCATGTTCATTTCTAGCAGGTTTTGCGATTCTAGTAGCCTCATTGCAGAAGTAAATAACCTTACCATCTATATTATCAACTAAGATATCTTTAACCATAGCAACATTAGGTTCTACATTTATTTCTTCAGAAGGTTTAGGTGTTCTAAGATTGCTTTTATTAACCATCGTTGTAGCTTTAGCATGTTCCTTACTCCTAACAAGGAAGGTGGTTTCTCAATGTAAGTAGTGGGCACAACTGGATCCACATTATAGATAATAGTTTCTTCTTTAGCAGTAATAGGTTCCTCTAACAATTATTCAATGGGTGGATGATATTTAAACAACTTCTACTTAGGGAGATCAACATGAGTAGCAAATGATTCACAGAAAGAAGCTACTATCTCAAAGTCAAGCCCATACTTATTGCTATACTTATGAAAGGTATCAGTTTCCATAAAAGATTTAACACAATCAAACTCAAGTTTTTTACTTGACTGTTTACCTTCGTCAAGCTCCCAATCTTTAGAGTTGCATTTAATTCTTTATAGAAGATCCCATCTGAATTCAAAAGTTCTCTTCATGAAGGAACCAGTAGAAGAAGAATCAAGCATTAATTGATCATCATAAGAAAGCCGAGTATAAAAGTTTTGTAGAATTATTTCTCTTGAGAGCTCATGATTGGGGCAAGTGTGCACCATAGATTTAAGCGTCCTCCAAGCTTGAGTGATGCTTTCTCCTTCACAAGGCCAAAAATTATATATATAATTCCAATCACGATGAACAAGATGCATAGGATAAAATTTCTGGTGAAATTCCACCTTCAACCGGTTCTATTCCCATGTTCCAGCATCATCCAATAGCCTATACCAAATAAATGCCTTTCCCTCCAAATATAAAGGGAAAATCTTCTTCTTAACTTTATCCTCGGATAAACCTGCAAGGTTAAATAATCTACAAATCTCATATATATATATCAAGTGCAAATGAGGATGCGTTGTTCCGTCTCCTATGTAAGGATTAGCTAGCAATTTTTCTAACATAGCCGAAGAAATCTCATAAAAAATATTTTCAGAAAGTTCAGGAGGTTGGCGAGTGGCCTTTGTTGGAATCGAAGCTTCGGGGACCCAAAGAGGTTCGAACTCTAGGGTGCGCTGGTTCTCGAGCCCTACTCTTCCTTGCAAACCTACGGCGATGCTTTGGCGTGCTTGAGCTTGGGGAAAGAACAATGAACACGGCGGTTTACCTAGGTTCGGGTCACCTCGCGGTGTAAAACCCTACTACTACTTGTCTGGATATCTTGGGGATGAGGGTGAATACAGAGGGGGTCGGTCCTTGCTATGGTGGTTGCCTTGTCTCCTTTATACCGGCTCTGGTCCTCTTCCCTCGAAAATATCCGGCGGGAAGGGTTGCCATAAGCGCCAGTTTGAAGGGGGACATGATTGCGGCTTATCCTGACAAAAGTGGTCTTCGCCTGCAAAAGCCTTGCTTCATGACACGCTGGTGGGCTCGGGGATGACCTCCGTCCTGGCGAGCGCCCAGCCTTGGCCTTCTTGCACCAAACGGGAAACCTTTGGGGGTTGCTTTGGGAACCGGCGGGCTGGCCCTGCTCACTTAGCACCCAAGGGGAAAGTCTTCTCAGCGAAGCCTGCTGCCATGGCTCCACATGTCACTTGGCAGGGCGCGCTATGCCCTCATGACGGGGCGAGGCTGCACGGCCCCGTTGAACCACCTTTGACTTATGCGCCCGGCGAAGCCCCCGGGGGGCAGCCCCGGGAGACGACCTCACGAGGGCGTCCTCGTGAGACTTGCGGGGACGCCTCTGGCCAACTGCCTCGCAAGGCGGGGGCCCTCATGAAGGCCTCTCTCGCGAAGCTTACCGGCGGGCCGTACTGGGCCCGGGCCGCGCGCCGTGTCTTGGGCCTCACGCAGACGGGCCTGGGTACCCCCAGTCCCAAAGGCCCGACAGTAGCCCTTGGGGCCATGGTGTGCACGATTCCACCAACTGGAGGGGGCGAAACGACACGGGCCCCAACCGCCTGCGGGCCAGGTGCGACGCGTGGCGCAAGATGAGGCATGGGATGCTCGTACTCCCCATGACGCCTCGACAACCACCTGAACCGACGTAAAGCCCGCGCGCGGTTCGAGGCCATCATTACTCTTCCACGTCTTTCATCTACCTTCTCACACCTTCCTTCTTGCGTAAGGCTGCCCTTCTTTCGCTGAACCTCCGCCGCCTTCCATCTTTCCTTGCCGCAATGGTGCCCCCCCCCCCGTCAAGAGGAGGAAGGCGATGGCGGTGGCAAACGAGCCAGCGGCACCGGAGCCTGCCCTTGGCAAGTCTGCGGTGCTCAACCGCGAGGGGCTCGATAAGGTCCTCCCGATGACTGTGGCCGATTTCAACGAATGGGGGCCGACCAAGATTTTTTTCAGCCTCGCGGCGTCCCGCCGAGCTGGATGCCACCACCGTCGCCATCCACCTTCCCACACTCTTCTCTGGTTTATTGCCTCCATTTTCAGACTTCTTTAACACCGTGCTTACTCACTACCAGGTTCATGTGCTGCACTTTGAGCCAACATCCATTCTCCTTCTTTCGGCCTTCGCCTTTTTATGCGAGGCCTTCCTTGGCGTGGCCCCCATGGTGGCGTTGCTTCGACATTTCTTCTGTCTTCGGCTTACCGCGGCCAACCAGTGCTCCGGGTGCGTGTCGCTCCAGGCCGTGAGCATGACGGCGGGCGAATGCATCGACATGGAGGTCAACCACGGAGCGGGGAGCTTTAGGAAGCAGTGGGTTTGCGTGGACGCTGCCCAATACAGCCCCCTACTATTGACTCCTTCGTCTCCAGCAGTGTCGAGTTCCAGGTGGCGGCACGAAAGGCTCGACGACCCGCGACCGTCACGGGTGATGAAGAGGCTTGCCTTCCTACGGGCCGCGGGGGTGACGGTGACGATGGTCATGAGGGAATTCCTTCGCCGGAGGATTGCCTCTCTTCAACGCCACTCTCGTCCGATGTGGACCTTCACTGGCCTGACGGATACCATGTGGTTCCGCGCCGATGGCCTACCACCCGATGTGCTAGGCGGGGTACTCAAGACCTTGACTGGAGAAGAGGCCGGCGAGCTTCCAGATCGCGGGTTCCCTCTGTATAATTACAAGAACAAGGTAGCTCTTGCCGAGGGGATGCCCCGCTTCGATCAATGGGGGCTGCTCCCCGAGCGCCACATGTGGCCCCGGGACAACCCCTTCCTGGAGACCCCTGAGCCAGAGGGTCTAGGTGGCCTAAGGCCTCCAGCCACGGCCGCGGAGGGCGGAGGCTCTTCACCCCAACAGGCCTGCCTCCCGGAGAGTCCTGGGCTCGCGGTCTCTAGACGACATGCCCACAAGGGAGGGGCTATGCACAGCCCCCATCCTTCCCCCGCTAAGGAGGCTGAGTCCAGCACTGAGGTCCCTCGATCACCCTCTGAGGCCGGCTGTGAGAGGAGAACCCAGCCTAGGGGCATCGCTGGTGTACAGCCAGGGGTGTTCAAGAAACGGAAATGGACCGCCAGGGACGAGTAAGCATCCCGCCTCCTCCTTGATTGCCCTAGCGCGCCCGGGCACCTGATCTTTTTTCCTGTGAGGCCTTCTTCTAGAAAAAAGGCTAGGAAACCTCCAGGCCTGATGCCTACTCCCCCGCCGCACACCGTGACCGGGAAATGCGGGGAAGACGTTCCCTACCGAGGCGTGATACGTTCCCAACGTATCTATAATTTTTGATTGTTCCATGCTGCTATATTATATTTCTAGGATACTTTTTGGGTCTTTATTTACCAATTTATAATATTTTTGAGCACTAACCTATTGACCCAGTGCCTAGTGCCAGTTGGTGTTTTCTGCATGTTTTTCACTTCTCAGGTTTACAGTACCAAACGAAGTTCAGTTGCCACGAAACTTTTTGAAATTTTTTTCTGGACCAAAAGAAGACCTGTGAGATTCGGAAGAAGGCTGGGGGCCACACCAGGGCCCCACAAGCCAACAGGGTGCACCCGGGGGGGCGCCCTGATGGCTTGTGGCCCCCTGGTGGCTCTCCCGACCTCGTTCTCTGGCCTATAAATTGTCATATATTGCAAAAATCCTGGAGGCAGTCCTGAAACCCTTTTTACGCTGCCGCAAGTCTCTGTTCCGCCGCGAGGCCATCTGGAGCTCCATTCCGGCAACCTGCCGGAGGGTGGATCGATCAAAGAGGGCCTCTACATCAACCTTGCTGCCCTCATCATGATGTGTGAGTAGTTCACCACAGACCTATGGGTCCATAGCTAGTACCTATATGGCAATCTTTGTATCTCTTGATCTTCAATACAATGATCATCGCATCTTCGCTTTGATCGATCCGATGTAATCCTATTGTGCGGTGTGTTTTTTGGGATCCGATGAATTGTGTGTTTATATTCAGATTATTCATTAAAAGTATTTGAGTCACCTCTGAATATTAATATTCTTCTTTGCATGATCATTATAGCTTCGTAATGCTCTCCGATTTATCGATCTGCTTTGGCCAAGTAGATTGATCTATCTTCAGTGGGAGTGGTGCGTTGTGGTAGGTTCAACTTGACGAGTTTCTATATCCCAGTGAAAAAGTAGGGGACAAGATGTGTCTTTGTGTTATTGCTACTAAGGATAACACGATTGGGTTTATTCATAGTGCTTGATTTTACTTTGTCTACATCATGTCATCGTTCTCCATGCGTTACTCTGTTTTACTTAATACTTTAGATGCAGGCTGGATAGCGGTCGATGAGTGGAGTAATAGTAATAGGTGCAAGCAGGAGTCGGTCTATTTGTTTATGGATGTGATGCCTATATACACATGATCATTTCCGTGAAATTCGCATAACTATCCGCTTTTCTATCAATTGCCTGCAGTAAATTGTTACCCACCGTATGCTGCCTACATGAGAGATGCCGCTAGGGAAAACTATGGCCCCCGGGTCTATTCACTTATAAATTCATAAACGCTACTATTACCTTGCTGCCTTTATTTACTTTTTATTTATTTTGCAATCTACAATTATTTACACAACTCATTTGCTTGCAAATAACGAGATCAAGGGGATTGACAACCCTCTTGCCCGCGTTGGGTGCAAGTTGTTTGTTCTTTTGTGTGCAGCCGCTGAAGATGGTTGTGGATTGATATTACTATTGGTTCAATAAACCTTGGTTTCATAACCGAGGGAAATACTTACCCACTTTGTGCTGCAATAACCCATTCCTCATCACGGAATACCCAACACAGATCACAAGTATCAGGAAGGATTTCTGGCACCGTTGTCGAGGAGTATCATCATCAACTATCACGTAACTTCACACAAATTTTCATTCACTTGCTTATCTTTTTATTTGCTGTTACATTTAGTTTGTCTCATAAAAATCAAAAATACAAAAATATTTCTATTTGCTTGCTTGCCTAGCTATGTCATCTTTATCTTTATCACACACAAACATGAAGTAAAAGGTAAAAATAAAGATAAACGGATCCACATAAAGTTCTCTACTTGGGTCATCTTCGATCCATTTGTGCTCGTGCAGAATCCCCAACTAGCTTAGTTGAGGGGAAATCATTAGATGAGCATGCTTGTTTTGTGCGTCACAGGTTGTCCAAAAATGGGAAATTTTATGCCATCAAATAAAATGTTTGATGTGCTATGCTTGGAATCTGTGTGAGCTTTATGAATTTACTTGTTGCTCTGAGAACCCTAAAAAACACCTCCCCTACCTATGTGAGCTTAATGATAGTGAAATCTTATCTTCTTATGCTAAGGGTGTTTATAGTTACTATGATATCGAAAAAATTGAAGAATTTGTTTCTTTTAAGGGTGCTTATGAGATTGCTTCTTTGATTTAAAAGTATGATGCTACTTTCTACAAATTTGAAAAATTTTCCATACTTAAATATTGCTATGAAAACTATACTTCTAATGTTTACATTAAATAATTTATTAAGAGAATGTCTTCTGCGTTGGAAGAAAATCATGATTCCATTGATTCGATTGAAATATCTCCCCTTGATGAACATGATGCTTGCTATTCTTGTGGACACGTGTCAGGACCGGATTTCTAGGATATTAATTTCCCAGTAAATGGCCCTTGTGCTCACTAGCCCCGGGATTACTGTTAGCTGATGAGACACAATCTTGATACAGAAATTCCAAGCAAAATACAATATTTGAAGTACACGACCAAAGTGGTCTCTGAGTACAACAAAAATTTCTAGTGGTTGATGGCGGAAGCGGTTTGCGGATCATCAACGTCTATGGGACTCCATTTCACACAGGAACAGCTGACCTGGATAATTCCTATCTTCTCGTATCTGCTATCTTCGATGCCTAGGTCCCGGGCTGTCGTCGTTGCGCTCCTCTCCAAGCAAGAAATCTGGCCAAGACAATAGCCAGGGACAAGCCAGTGAGTACTTTGAATGTACTCGCAAACATCATGAAAACAGGTATAATATAACAGATGATAATCATGCACTGAAATAATCCACGATCACTTAGTCAGTCAGAAAATAAAATTCTTGACGCACGCAAGCAGGTTTAAACATGAATAAGCAATCAGAGAATAAACATAAAATACACCGATCGGGTGTTCGAAGCGACGCCTCGAAAGGATAATAATATAAAGCATGCCTCAGTCGAGCGTCTGAGCGACGCCACATAAAGGGCTTATAAGGAAAAATAAATAATATGCGTGCCACAGTCGGGCGTCTGAGCGACGCCACATAAAGGGCTTATAAGGAAAAATAAATAACAAGCATGCCACAGCCGGGCGTCTGAGCGACGCCACAAAAAGGGCTTATAAGGAAAAATAAATAATAAGCATGCCACAGCCGGGCATCTCAGCGATGCCACATAAAGGCCTTATAAGGAAAAACAAATAATAAGCATGCCACAGTCGGGCGTCTGAGCAACGCCACATAAAGGGCTTATAAGGAAAAATAAATAATAAGCATGCCACAGTCGGGCGTCTGAGCGACGCCACATAAAGGGCTTTATAAGAATAATCACAATGAATATCCAGGAGGTATAACCATCCCAGGGATACTCAATAATTCAAAATATATAAATGGTTAGTCCACAATAATAATAATCATAATCATCATTTGTCACACGTCATGATCAATTTTCCGGTTTAGAAGCTTTCCTCCGAAGACCGACACTTGACCCATCCCAGACTGTAGTCCTTAACCGCAGACACGGCTATTCAAATAGATATAAACTCTGCAGAGGGTGTACTCTTTACCCACGAGTAACGGATTCCTTTAGTCCACTGGGACTAATTCCTCTTACGGTCTTTGGATTGAAAACACACCTGACCTGCACACACCAGCTTAACTTACCGATGTCTGGAATCACCCACGACATTCGTTAAGCAAAACTCTAAGTGGGGAGGCCACAACCTCGATTAGCATGGGATCAAATTTATACCGCGTGCTACTAAGGGCTTCCCCCCTCTCGGTCCCAACCGGAAACACCCATGCCCCCGGACCAAGTGACATGCCTACCAGCGGCCACTAGTATCTTTCACTATGGCCTCTCTGTACGGTGTATGCTAAGAAAGGGGTTGACAACTTACTGAACCGTACCCTACCTGCAGCAGGGACAAGTGGTAGCACGAAACAAGTATGGGGGTTACTGGCACAAGACTCGATCTACGGTCGACTCAGGAGGTTTAAGTGTTTCCTGCATGATTAGCATAACAAATATATTCCACACCAACAGACAGAACCACCACTCATCATACCTCACCATGCCTTACTGAATATACTCGTCTCAACGAAATATCTGTAACCAGCTCGTGTCTACCCAAGACAGAGACTTTCCCGGATTCCTTCCGGTAGGCATGAAAGGCATACGAGGGTGAATACTGTCACAAGCATTTCAATTCCAACAGCAAGGAATTATCATCATGCACTATTAAACATGATCACATCATCACATGAAATAACGCATACTTCAAGTCAACTTGGTGTTGTAGTCACATCAAACAACACACAAAAATTATTATGCCAGGGTTCAGAATGCTTGCCTTCAAGTTGTGGAGAGGTAGGGTGCATCACAAAACTTTTGAAAGTTTTCTTCTCTCTCCAACTCCTATTTTGAAAATATTTGAATCAACACGCAATTTGAAAACAGTACAAAAAGTTGTCTTAAATATTTTTCAAATAAATTCTAAAATAAACTAGGTGAAATATGAG
This sequence comes from Elymus sibiricus, assembly GCA_039707655.1. NCBI lineage: Eukaryota > Viridiplantae > Streptophyta > Magnoliopsida > Poales > Poaceae > Elymus > Elymus sibiricus. The sequence continues at coordinate 157,921,567 of CM077663.1, forward strand.
AGAGTTTGGAAAAAGAATCAACTCAATTGGAGTTTTATTTTAGAAGTTATAGCCAGTCAAAGTCTGGTCAAAACTCTGTTTTTTAAATAAAACAGAAAAGAAAACGTTTTAGAACAGAATACGCTTTCGAGGAGGTGGAGACGTACTTCTGAGAATGCGCCTCCACTTATTCAGCATGGGGTGACTCAGGTTTGACCAGTCGCCCGCGTCTCCCCCCCCTCCTCTGGCCGAGCGGAGGCGGAGCTCCGGCGATTGCCGCTGACGAACGGCGGTTCCCCACTGGATTCCGAGGGCGGGGATGGATCAACGGCTCTAGGGCGATCCTCCCGGTGGTCGCCAGGGGTACGGAGGCCGACAGAGTTGCCGGCGACGGGGTCTTCGGCGGGCGGCGGCGTCGGGCAACTGAGGGAAATCATGCTTGGTTGGTCCCGGAACATATTGAATGCCGGAACAGCATCGCGGGAGCATGGTGAACTAGCGGCGAAGATACTGGCTCGGGGGAGGTGCTAGCTTGCTTGAATTTGACCGATTCGAGGCGGCGGGTGGCTTGGCCGAAGACGGGGAAGACGGGCTCCTCCGGTCGTTTGGCTGCCTCGGGGTTCAAATGGGAATAGCTTGGGGTGGCTTGAGTGTCCTAGAGCTCGCGAGGGGTCCTTTTTATAGCGCCGGAAGGTCGGTTCCACGGGCTCCGAAGATAAGAACGGCGGCGGCTATGGTGGTTCGTCGCCGCTGTTGCAGGGGCGACATGGCGGGGCTCTGTGGCACTCCAGGTACTAGAGGATGAGCGGGGGCTACAGAAAGGGGACGGCTGGCGCCTGGGGAGTGGCCGGACGGCGCCGACCATGGCAGGTTCTGCTAGCTGCGGCAGTGGCGGCTTGCGGGCGATCCTGCAGGGAGCCAGGGCGGTCAGGGCGAAGCGGCGGGGTCAGCGGGGACTGCGGGCTAGCAGACGAGCGCTTGGATGAGACCGAACTGTTCCCGGGGCGAGCTGGCATGCGGAGGCGGTTCGGTGCTGCTGGCGGCAATAGGCACGCCCTGGACGCGCTCTGGACACGCGCGCCAGGTGCTTGGCAAAATGCCAAGATGTGCCAGGAGGCTCCTCTGCCCACGGGGCTCTACAGGGATGGTTTGTTGGCCAAGGCAAAGCTAAAGGACAAGCTGATATAGCCAGATAAGTTAACCTCCAATGCAAAGTTAGAATCATGAGAAAACAGTTCATGCACTCCAAGTCTCTTTAGATGATAAGGAGGATGGCAAGGTTATTTTGGCCAAAGCAGAAACTTCCTAGTGCAAGTTTTTGAGAAAACCAAATCTGGACAGAAAGAAAATGGCTCATTAACAAGGGCTTAAACTAGGCCAATGGAGTCAAACTCCTGGACTTAATGGTTTGGTAGGGTAAACTTCAATTAGGAAAAAATCTCATGGGAAATAGGGCAAGATAAAATGGGGTTGCAGTACAAACTACCAAACTGGACCAGAATGAAGATGAGGATGGTTTGCTCAAATTTTTCAAAACACAAAGTTGTTTCTTTGCATGAAAGTGATGTAGGAACCTCACATGTCTCCTACAAATTTTTGTAGAATTTTTAGATGAAGTTATCAAATGGTTGTAGTGCAAATGAGGCTCTTAAAAATATGAAAGGCCATTTTAAAAGAATTTAAACTTGGCAAAATAATATAAAAAGGTTTTCACTGATCATATATAATAAAAATGGAATGTTCTTGGGTAGGCACTCAAGTCCAAAATTGTTTTTGAAAAGTTTCTACTTGGAGGGAAAACTACACCACTCAGAAGAAAGGAGTGATTCTGAAATCAAAAGATGATCCAGAAAATAAAAATTCAATTTCCTGGCAAAATTTTAATTAATAAAACATGGTTAAATTTTTGGGGTGTAACAACACTACCCCCCTTAAGAAAAATCTCGTCCTCGAGATTTGCTAAGGACGGTTTCAAAAATATTACTCTTGCTATCATGCAATGATAACTCGAAAATTAAATATACTGCTCATGCGATATGACGTGGTTATAGTGAGAGGGCAAATAATTGGGGTAACTACAATGGTGTACTAGCGCTGCGTGGAAAAATCTGCGGCTGGGGAAACCGAGAGATTTCTACTTATGGCTACGGTAAATTTAGAATTAATAAAATTCTAAATTTCCATATTACGCTGGTCGTACCCGAGGCACAGTGCTCTCCCTGGCTGACAGGTGGACCCGAGGCCCACTGTCAGTCTCTTCTTCTACCTCTGGCTCTCATCTCTTCCTCTCTCTCGCGCGTTTTCCCGCGCTATCTCCACCGATGGCATCTAGCGCGTAGGGCATCTTGGCCGTACTGCGGTAGTGCGCGGCATGCTAGCTGCCGGCGCAGTGTGCACTCACCTCGCGGGCCAGTGCGCTGTCGGCACTGCTCGCGGACTCGCCTCCGAAAACCGGTGATCGAGCGACGAGTGGCGCTGGTGGACTTCGATCACTGTACACCGATCTCGAGCTATAAAATGACCGTGGTGCTTCCCTCTTCTTCCTCACACCTGGCCTCGCTCTTTCTTCTTCTTCCTTCTCCTCCATTTCTGTTTGCAGGAGCTCGAGACGAGGCTCTAATGGTGGAGGTGATGCCGGATTGGTACACGATCCTGATGTGCGGAGGGTTGGCGGCGGTGCTGGGGTTCTCCATGCCCTTGTGCGTGATGATCCACGATGATCGTCATGATGCTGCTGCTCGAGTGTTGGCTCTTCGCAGCGGCGGTTATCATGAGGATTAAGTGTCGGTGTCCGGTGTTGACCGTTGTCAGTGTGCTGGAGGTAGCTTGCACCGGAATAATTACCCACAGCTTTGTCTTTCAGAAACTGTGGTGTGTTAGTGCGGTGATCAGTTAGGTGCAAAATGTGTACGTCGTTTTGCAATCAGTGCATGTGGTCGAGTGATTGTGGCTGTGAGCCTGATGTCGTGGTGTTGCGTGAATTTAAATCTATGTCATGGAGAAACATTCGTTGCAATGGCTCAAAGAAAATCCAACCTTAAGATTTACTGAGAGCGAAAACAGTTGATCAAGAATCACAGCAGTAAAAATTACTCACATTAATTGAAACCAAACAGTTTATTCATAGTACAAACATAGGATACAACGCATAAGCTGCAACACATAAATAAATGCTAGGCTAACAAACATAGTAGTGGCGTCTACGACGTAAACGTAAAATAGGCTGGATCTTGAGAAAATGTCTCCGGCACTGGGGCACATTCTTCTTCTACCGGAGTAAGCGGATTGACTAGTCGAAGAACGCGCCTTTCCTGGTCTGGCCTCAGCGGTCTGCCAATGGCGATCTGGGGATTTAAATCAGCGAGGTTCTGGAGATAACCCATTACTCGCTGGGTCAAACGCTCTTGAGCGATGACGTACTGGGCAAGGTTGGCTAGTACTGGGTCCCTCTCTATTCGTCCACCGGGAAAGGATGCCACTTCTCCGGGTGCTGCACGACTCGGGAAGTAATAATACCCCCTTTCACTGGCATAGGGTACTGCGAAGCGAAGGCGAGTAATCGCTTCGTATGCAGCATCTTCTATGGCCATTTGCGGAGTCGTCATAGATTTCCCCACGAAGGAGACTTCCGTTGGGTCTTGGTTTGGGTTTGCGGGGGGGGGGGGGGGGGGATGTGCACTACTGCCCAATATTTCGAGGCGGATGGGGTGATTCTCGTTTTGAGCATCTCGTACTGGGGTGGATGGGTAGAACTCATGGTACTGCAGGTAAAGTCCCACAATATTTTAACAAAACTACCTGGGGTTGCATCTGGAGTTCTCAGATGAATACTAGGGCTTGGCATGGCAAAAATGGCTGTGAGAGCTGTGCACGAAGTGAGAGATGCTTGGTAAGGTCACGGTGTGGTCTCTTATATAGCATCAGGGCTGGGTTACCGACTGTGGTGTGGGGGCAAACTAGTTTGTTGGTTCTACTCTATGGGGTTCGAGGTCAAAGCCATAGATATACATATCTCACAAAAGTGACATATTACTGTGGGTGTCGTCTGGGGTGGTTTTTGGTAGCTACGCCCGGAATTTAATATGTAACCGAATGCCAAAATACTTATGCATGGCTACTATTCAAAACAATGGCATACAAGCAGTCTGCATTTTATTCATGGCGATTACAAGGTCACACTATTACATGGCGTAGAATACTAAGACTCGGTACTACTCGAGTGACTTAGTCTACCTCGTTAATATCTAATCGAGCGTGCCTTGTGGACATCGAGGCTTCTCCTTGGGCTTCACTGCCGGGGTTTGCTGGATGGGGTTGAGGAGCTGCAGGGTCGGGGTAGCGATGATGACCATCGCGGGGATTGGTGGTCACAATCCCGTTGGAGCATGTCCCTAAAAGGCGACGAAGCTCTTCCGGGGATACAAATGCATTCCGGTCGGTTGCAGGGGCAGACCTCAAGGACTTGATCGGTTGTCCGAACAGCACGACTGGGTTGTCGGCGTCGGGCACATCTTCTCCTCTTGCCGGGGCTCGACGGGCAAGTTCTCCACGAGCTACGGTCAGATCAAGAGTGACCTGATCGAACAATGCCTCTAGTGCACTTACATAGCGCACCAGATGCAGCAATGCAGGGTCCGTCTCGTGGTCTCCGTTGGCAACCTGGGGTGGCCTACTATACCCGTCCCAACTGGGGTAGTAGTAGAACGAGCGGCAGTTAACTCTTGGCGACAGGTGCCGGAGTTGAACTATAGCCTCCCGGGCTGCTAGCTGGATGGCTTGTGGCTCAAAGGAAGTTGTCCTTCCGGTGAACCTGTAGGGGCGTTCTGGCGCTATACCCCTACCATAGACGTGCACCGTGGCCCAGAATTGACGACTCTCACCGCTCATGAGCCCTTGGTACACAACATATTTTGGGGGCTCTTCTAATGCAAAGGCACGACGGGTGAGGTTTGCTAGCACGGTTACAAAACCTCCAAGGTTGGTTGCTGTGGTCTCATTGTGAACAATGGAGCCAGGCATCTTGGCTTGGTTCTGGGTAGAGGCTGTGCTGTGCAAGGTTGGGGCTAACGTTCCCTTTTATAGAAAAAGAAAACGGAGTCTTCCTTCGCACGCTTGCGAATGAGACAGATTAGGTGTCGGTCACTGGCGCGTGATCGATGGGCTAAGCTGATAGGTTGGGCACCGACTGCCAAAAGGTGTCGGAGTCACTGTGTGGCTATCGTATAGGATAAGCTTGGTTGTGGTTAGGTTAAGGTCTGGTGGGTGGGTTAACCTAGGTTTTATTGACCCGGCTAAGATAGGATTAGCTAATGGTCAGCCTGGCTCTGATACCAAGGTTGTCAGGACCGGATTTCTAGGATATTAATATCCCAGTAAATGGCCCTTGTGCTCACCAGCCCCAGGATTACTGTTAGCTGATGAGACACAATCTTGATATAGAAATTCCAAGCAAAATACAATATTTGAAGTACACGACCAAAGTGGTCTCTGAGTACAACAAAAATTTCTAGTGGTTGATGGCGGAAGGGGTTTGCGGATCATCAGCGTCTATGGGACTCCATTTCCCACAAGAACAGCTGACCTGGATAATTCCTATCTTCGCGTATCTGCTATCTTCGATGCCTAGGTCCCGGGATGTCATCGTTGCGCTCCTCTCCAAGCAGGAAATCTGGCCAAGACAATAGCCAGGGACAAGCCAGTGAGTACTTTGAATGTACTCGCAAACATCATGAAAACAGCTATAATATAACAGATGATAATCATGCACTGAAATAATCCACGATCACTTAGTCAGTCAGAAAATAAAATTCTTGACGCACGCAAGCAGGTTTAAACATGAATAAGCAATCAGAGAATAAACATAAAATACACCGATCGGGTGTCTGAAGCGACGCCTCGAAAGGATAATAATATAAAGCATGCCTCAGTCGGGTGTCTGAGCGACGCCACATAAAGGGCTTATAAGGAAAAATAAATAATATGCGTGCCACAGTCGGGCGTCTGACCGACGCCACATAAAGGGCTTATAAGGAAAAATAAATAACAAGCATGCCACAGTCGGGCGTCTGAGCGACGCCACAAAAAGGGCTTATAAGGAAAAATAAATAATAAGCATGCCACAGCCGGGCGTCTCAGCGACGCCACATAAAGGGCTTATAAGGAAAAATAAATAATAAGCATGCCACAGTCGGGCGTCTGAGCGACGCCACATAAAGGGCTTATAAGGAAAAATAAATAATAAGCATGCCACAGTCGGGCGTCTGAGCGACGCCACATAAAGGGTTTTATAAGCATAATCACAATGAATATCCAGGAGGTATAACCATCCCAGGGATACTCAATAATTCAAAATATATAAATGGTTAGTCCACAATAATAATAATCATAATCATCATTTGTCACACGTCATGATCAATTTTCCGGTTTAGAAGCTTTCCTCCGAAGACCGACACTAAGACCGACACTTGACCCATCCCAGACTGTAGTCCTTAACCGCGGACACGGCTATTCGAATAGATATAAACTCTGCAGAGGGTGTACTCTTTACCCACGATTAACGGATTCCTTTAGTCCACCGGGACTAATTCCGCTTACGGTCTTTGGATTGAAAACACACCTGACCTGCACACACCAGCTTAACTTACCGATGTCTGGAATCACCCACGACATTCGTTAAGCAAAACTCTAAGTGGGGAGGCCACAACCTCGATTAGCATGGGATCAAATTTATACCGCGCGCTACTAAGGGCTTCCCCCCTCTCGGTCCCAACCGGAAACACCCATGCCCCCGGACCAAGTGACATGCCTACCAGGGGCCACTGGTATCTTTCACTATGGCCTCTCTGTACGGTGTGTGCTAAGAAAGGGGTTGACAACTTACTGAACCGTACCCTACCTGCAGCAGGGACAAGTGGTAGCACCAAACAAGTATAGGGGTTACTGGCACAAGACTCGATCTACGGTCGACTCAGGAGGTTTAAGTGTTTCCTGCATGATTAGCATAACAAATATATTCCACACCAACAGACAGAACCACCACTCATCATACCTCACCATGCCTTACTGAATATACTCGTCTCAATGAAATATCAGTAACCAGCTCGTGTCTACCCAAGACAGAGACTTTCCCGGATTCCTTCCGGTAGGCATGAAAGGCATACAAGAGTGAATACTGTCACAAGCATTTCAATTCCAACAGCAAGGCATTATCATCATGCACTACTAAACATGATCACATCATCACATGAAATAACGCATACTTCAAGTCAACTTGGTGTTGTAGTCACATCAAACAACACACAACAATTATTATGCCAGGGTTCAGAATGCTTGCCTTCAAGTTGTGGAGAGGTAGGGTGCATCACAAAACTTTTGAAAGTTTTCTTCTCTCTCCAACTCCTATTTTGAAAATATTTGAATCAACATGCAATTTGAAAACAGTACAAAAAGTTGTCTTAAATATTTTTCAAATAAATTCTAAAATAAACTAGGTGAAATATGAGAGAGGTGGGAAAAAGAATCAACTCAATTGGAGTTTTATTTTAGAAGTTATAGCCAGTCAAAGTCTGGTCAAAACTCTGTTTTAAATAAAACAGAAAAGAAAACGTTTTAGAACAGAATACGCTTTCGAGGAGGTGGAAACGTACTTCTGAGAATGCGCCTCCACTTATTCAGCATGGGGTGACTCGATGGTCACTGACAGTGGGTCCATTGGGCCCACTGGTCAGGTTTGACCAGTCACCCGCGTCTCCCCCCTCCTCTGGCCGAGCGGAGGCGGAGCTCCGGCGATTGCCGCCGACGAACGGCGGTTCCCCACTGGATTCCGAGGGCGGGGATGGATCAACGGCTCTAGGGCGATCCTCCTGGTGGTCGCCAGGGGTACGGAGGCCGACAGAGTTGCCGGCGACGGGGTCTCCGGCGGGCGGCGGCGTCAGGCAACAGAGGGAAATCATGCTTGGTTGGTCTCGGAATAAATTGAATGCGGGAACAGCATCGCGGGAGCATGGTGAACTAGCGGCGAAGCTACTGGCTCGGGGGAGGCGCTAGCTTGCTTGAATTTGACCGATTCGAGGCGGCGGGTGGCTTGGCCGAAGACAGGGAAGACGGGCTCCTCCGGTCGTTTGGCTGCCTCGGGGTTCAAATGGGGATGGCTTGGGGTGGCTTGAGTGTCCTAGAGCTCGCGAGGGGTCCTTTTTATAGCGCCGGAAGGTCGGTTCCGCGGGCTCCGAAGATAAGAACGGCGGCGGCTATGGCGGTTCGTCGCCGCTGTTGCAGGGGCGACGTGGCGGGGCTCTGCGGCACTCCAGGTACTAGAGGACGAGCGGGGGCTGCAGAAAGGGGACAGCTGGCGCCTGGGGAGTGGCCGGACGGCGCCAACCACGGCAGGTTCTGCTAGCTGCGGCAGTGGCGGCTTGCGGGCGATCCTGCAGGGAGCCAGGGTGAAGCGGTGGGGTTAGCGGGGACTGCGAGCTAGCAGACGAGCGCTTGGATGAGACCGAACTGTTCCCGGGGCGAGCTGGCATGCGGAGGCGGTTCGGTGCTGCTGGCGGCAATAGGCACGCCCTGGACGCGCTCTGGACACGCGCGCCAGGTGCTTGGCAAAATGCCAAGATGTGCCAGGAGGCTCCTCTGCCCACGGGGCTCTACAGGGATGGTTTGTTGGCCAAGGCAATGCTAAAGGACAAGCTGATATAGCCAGATAAGTTAACCTCCAATGCAAAGTTAGATTCATGACAAAACAGTTCATGCACTCCAACTTTTCGACAAAATGCTAGGGGCATCCAGAAAGGTTTGCTAGTGACCAAAATTTCCAGATCAGAGTCTCTTTTGATGATAAGGAGGATGGCAAGGTTATTTTGGCCAAAGCAGAAACTTCCTAGTGCAAGTTTTTGAGAAAACCAAATCTGGACAGAAAGAAAATGGCTCATTAACAAGGGCTTAAACTAGGCCAATGGAGTCAAACTCCTGGACTTAAGGGTTTGGTAGGGTAAACTTCAATTAGGAAAAAATCTCATGGGCAATAGGGCAAGATAAAATGGGGTTGCAGTACAAACTACCAAACTGGACCAGAATGAAGATGAGGATGGTTTGCTCAAATTTTTCAAAACACAAAGTTGTTTCTTTGCATAAAACTGATGTAGGAACCTCACATGTCTCCTAATTTTTTTTGTAGAATTTTTAGATGAAGTTATCAAATGGTTATAGTGCAAATGAGGCTCTTAAAAATATTAAAGGCCATTTTAAAAGAATTTAAACTTGGCAAAATAATATAAAAAGGTTTTCACTGATCATATATAATAAAAATGGAATGTTCTTGGGTATGCACTCAAGTCCAAAATTATTTTTGAAAAGTTTCTACTTGGAGGGAATACTCCACAACTCAGAAGAAAGGAGTGATTCTGAAATCAAAAGATGATCCAGAAAATAAAAATTTAATTTCCTGGCAAAATTTTAATTAATAAAACATGGTTAAATTTTTGGGGTGTTACAACACGATGCCAATATTAATGATGCTTATGGAGGTGAACTTGCTATAGTTCCTCATGTTGAAAATGAAGTTCTTGCTATTGCACCCAAAACACATGATTGCATTGATGTTACCATAAATTCTATTAATGCCAATTGTGCCTGCGAGATGCAATCCTACAAGCTTGGGGATGATAATTTTTCTATGACCACTACATATTGCAATGATCATGATTGGGGTGATGATGTTTCTTTTGATCTTGAAAATTTATTTAAGCCTCATGATGAATATGTCATAGATAATAATGTTTGCAATAATATTGAAAGTGGGTTTGGAGAGATCATGACTTTAGTCAATGTTGATCGCACTATCTTGGAAGATTGTAAAATTCCTGTGCATGTGGATCATATAGAAAACATCTTATATGATAATTATATTGTTGAGTTTGATTATGATCCTACATGTAATTATTTGGAGAGAGGGAAATATGGTTATAGGAATTTGCATGTTACTTACTTACCTCTCTTTGTGTTGAAATTATCAATGTTTTCTTCTTCCTATTTGCATGTGCTAGATATTTCTTGTATTGATAATTTGTTTTCCTATAAAATTCCTATGCATAGGAAGTATGTTAGACTTAAATGAGTTTGTAACATGCTATATGATGCTCTATTTGTGCTTCAGTTCTTGTTTATTATGTGAGCATCATTGAAATTTCAAGCCTATCTTAATGGCTATAAAGAAGGAGCTTGTTGGGAGACAACCCAATACTTTCTGTTTGTTTTTGATAACATGATTATTGCCTCTGTAATGATTATGTTTTTATGTTTAAATTAGTGTTTGTTCCAAGTAAAGCCTTTGGGATGACTAACAAGATGAGGAGAATCGATGCTGAAACAAAACAAAAACTTTTGACTCTAGTACAGGAATTTTAGTTTTCTATTGGAGCGTGATAATGATCTGAATTTTTTACACAGCATTACTATACAAATTTTCAAGGTTATCCTAATTGTTCAGAATTTTAGAGTGACAAAAGTATAGGTTCTCTACAGATTTCTACAGACTGTTCTGTTTTAGACAGATTCTGTTTTTGCTTGCATAGTTGCTTGTTTTGATTATGCTATGGATTGTATCGGGAGGTATAAGCCATGAAGAAGTTAGAGTACAGTACCTATTATGCGCTTATGAAATAAGAATAAATTTATAACAGTACCCAAAGTATTCAATATGTTGCTTATAGTAACGAATCTCACGAAGTTTTGTTGAGTTTTGTGTGATCGAAGTTTTCAAGTTTTGGGTGTTATCACGATGGACAATGGGATAAGGAGTGGCAAGAGCCTAAGATTGGGGATGCCCAAGGCACCCCAAGGTAATATTTTAAGGAAGACTCAAGCGTCTATGCTTGGGGATGCCCCGGAAGGCATACCCTCTTTTGTCTCAATCCATCGTTATGTCACTTGAAGCTATATTTTTATTCGTCACATGATATGAGTTTTGCTTGGAGGGTCGTTTGTTTTTGTTTGCTTTTACTTTCATTTTATCAAAATCATTGTTTGCTAGACACCTATTTAAGAGATACACACCTTCATCGTAATTTGTTAGAATACTCTATGTGCTTCACTTATATCTTTTGAGCTTAGCAGTTGCTCTAGTACTTCACTTATATCTTTTTGAGCACGGTGGCGTGTAGATTTTATAGAAATAATTTCACTCTCGTTCTTCACTTATATTTGTTTGATAGTTAATAAATAGTGACGGTAATTTGCATGGGTCATAAGACTAGTCAAAAATATTAGGTATTCAATGAGTGATAATCAAAACCATCATGTAGCACATATAGAGAAATTGTGGGTTAATGATATTGATGTGTGATAACCCACAAGTGTAGGGGATCGCAACAGTTTTCACGAGTAGTATTTCAACCTAATTTATTGATTGGACACAAGGGGAGCCAAATAATATTTTTTGGCCTTGACAGTTGAGTTGTCAATTCAACCGCACCAAGGATATCTCTCTGCAGTAAAGATTTAGTAGAAGGCAAATAGTAATAGCAAAAGTAACAGTAATGGTGACAGTAGCAGTTTTATAGCAAGTGTGACAGTAACAATAGTAATAGTAACTTGGCAAGATTCAGTACATGTAACGCGTAGGCACGTGGATCGGTGATGGATAATGATTTAGATGACATTGATCATATAACAGTTACACACTAGGGTGACACAGAACTTGCTCCAATTCATCAATGTAATGTAGGCATGTATTCCGTATATAGTCATACGTGCTTGCGATAAGAACTTGCATGACATCTTTTGTCCTACCCTCCCGTGGCAGCAGGGTCCTATTGGAAACTAAGGGATATTAAGGCCTCCTTTTAATAGAGAACCAGAACAAAGCATTAACACATGGCGAATACATGAACTCCTCAAACTTCGACAATCACCGGAAATAATCCCAATTATTGTCACCTTGGGGTATGCGGATCATGACACATAATAGGTACATATAACTTCCAAGATAGGATCCAAATCACTTTTATATTCATGAAAACATAATAGGTTCAGATGTGAAATCATGGCACTCGGGCCCTAGTTACAAGCATTAAGCATAGCAAAGTCATAGTAGCATCAATCTCAGAACATAGTGGATACCAGGGATCAAGCCCTATCAAACTTAACTCGATTACATGATCAATTCCATCCAATCCCACCACCGTCTAGCAAGCCTACAAAGGAATTACTCATTCCCGGTGGTACGCATCATGGCGGTGTTGATGGAGAAGGGTTGGTGATGACGACGTCAATGATTTCCCCTCTCCAGAGCCCAAAACAGTCTCCAGACCAGCCCTCCGGAGGAAGAACAGGAGGTGGCGGCGGCTTCGTCTCGTGAAACGCGATGAAATCTTCTCTCTGATTTTTTTCTCTACGCATGTGAATTTATGGAGTTGGAATTAGGGTCGGAGGGGCCACGAGGGCCCCACAAGCCATCTAGCCGCGCCCCTAGGGGGCACGGCCGGTTGCGTGGTGGCCTTCTGGTCCACCCCCTCCGGCAGTTCTTCGCTCCAAAATTCCTTATATATTCGAAAAAAATCCACAAAAAGTTTCGTCCAATTCCGAGAACTTTTATTTCTGCACAAAAATAACACCAAGGTAGTTCTGCTGAAAACAGCGTCAGTCCGGGTTAGTTTCCTTCAGATCATGCAAATTAGAGGACAAAACCAGAGAAAAAGTGTTTGGAAAAGTAGATACGTTTGAGACATATCAACTCCCCCAAGCTTAACTCATTGCTTGTCCTCAAGCAATTCAGTTGATAAACTGAAAGTGATAAAGAAAACTTTTACAAACTCTTTTGTTCTCGTTATTATACACATGCTTAGCTAGCGCTCAAGTTTTTAGCATAAATCATAGATAGACACGTCCATGACAACAAATATATATTATGTCAACTCATGGCAAAACATAACCATCTAGAAAGTAATAATAAAACATCTCCTATGACAACAATTTGTCAAAACACTCATAATACAATATGGTGACATGGTATTTCGCTAGCCCTTTCTGAGACCGCAAAACATAAATGCAGAGCACCTCAGAGATCCAAGCAGCGACTAAACATTACAATTCAGGGTAGAAAAGATCCAATCATGCTCATATCCAACATTAACTAAACAAAATGCATAAGGATGACAATAGTGCTCTCGGGTCTGGTGCTTTTAGTAAGAGGATGATGACTCAACCTTCGCAGAGGGAAGCATTGATTTGCAGAGGTGCCAGAGCTCGAAGCTTAAAACAAGGGTGAAAGTATAATTTTTGAGCGGTGCACTTTTCTTGTCAATGTTACGACAAAGGTTTTCAACATTTTCGATGCTATACTCATTATTGGCGGTTCCCAAACAGAATAGTACAGTTTACTCCTGTCCACCATCCAAACACATTCCATGGCTGGTCGAATCCATGGTTGCCCTCTAAATAATCAACTGTCCCAGGGAGTTGGTGTAATTTATTTCGATTATGTGGGACTGGGCATCCCTCTTACCAGCCTCTCTCGTGCAATGACGGCGAATAAACGACCGTCCTGAGAATAACTTGCTTAGCATGGAAAATATTGACCGCCCCGTCGCTCCATGAGCGAGACGAGTGCACAAATATGGATGTTTATTTGAATATTTAGAGATGGCACATGCAAATTTACTTGGACTAGCAGGGTAATACCGCATATAGGTAGGTATGGTGGACTCATGTGGAATAACTTGGTTTAAGGATTTGGAGGCACAAGCAGCATTTCCGCTTAGTACAGGTGAAGGCTAGCAATAGGTTGAGAAGCGACCAACTAGAGAGCAACAACTGTCATGAACATGCATTTTGAATAATTAACATTGGATGTAGCATGAGTAGGATATGAACACTCTGAATTTAAACATCATGAAGGCTATATTGGTTTTGATTCAGTTACATGTTTGCACATGGGCCAAGTCAAACCGCTTGAATTTCTCAGAGGGAGATACCATACTACCATACCATATTATAACCATTTTAATGCATGTTGACACACAAGATAAATCATTATTAATTCCTAGCTATTTAGGCATGGCATGAGAAGCTATAATCTCTAATTGTCATGACGAACATGTTTACTCATGATATATTGAATCAAGATCAAACTGGCTAAACATATTTACAAAAACATATTTACAAAGAGATCATACATTGGTGCAGCGACGTGCTATACAAACGGTTTTTAACCCCTTTCCGCGACGTAGTTGTAAACTGTCGCCTTGCATGTGTGGGCGATAGGGGGGGTCCATCCCACACGACATGGCAAACCCGTCGGCGATGGTGGCCAACAAATGCAAATGTTTGGCAAAACTAAGCGTATGGGATGTCCGCATCTATCACAAACGAGGGTCATCGGGGAATCGTTTGAGATAAGGTGTCTTTCCCATACGGTTCATCTTTGCAACTCATGTGAGATCACACTAACATCGCACGCGCTATTCTGTGGCATGTCGTTTACGATGTGCATCGAATCACAAAACAGTTCACGATTATAAAGCGTGTATGTTAAGGGGGCTATCACACACATTTAGTTCCACTATGACCGTCTGTTATATGATATAAGAGTGCATACGTTTGTCATTATAAAACTGTATGAGAAGGTTGAATCTATGCCACACGCGGCATTTTTGATAAACGTTTGTGATTTACAAAACGTCCCAAACATGTGATCCATACTTCCCAAACGTGTCATCTAGACTAACTGTGTCGGATGAAGGCCTATCGCACGCGTTCTTCTTTGACCAATGTTTACGATGGGCACGATATCATAAACAGTTCAAAATACCAAATCGTGTGTGATAAGGAGACTAGCACAAACGCTGGTGTCATTAATCTCACACGTTCTTTCTCGTCTGACAGTGTGTGAAGACGAGACTCATCGCACACGCCGCAAATGGAGAAACGTGTGTGATGTCGAAGTTGATCGCAGACGTTTTGCTTTCTCAAACTGTGTGCGTTGTAATGGCCTACAGAGCATGATTTGCCCCTAATTAAATACCTTTGTTCATAATTCACATAATTTACATTTGAAAGTAGGAATTCATGTATGTCATATCGAATCATGTTTAAATGTAGGTTTAAGAACGAATGCATAATTCGATTCACATGTACATATACTCAAGAACTACATAAGCATCAATTCTAAAAAAAGGAAAACTACAGAAGGGACAAATAAAGAATGATGAAACCACGGTTGTATTAAACACGGTAAAGAGAGAGCCTAAAGACATTCTGGTTGCTGGAGAAGGTGAAGCGGAATGCCCATATTGTGCCCTCTTCCATGCCAAACGCACGAACGACTCTAGGCCAGCCCCTAGTGATGGCCACCCGCCCATCCTTCACTGTCTTCATTACGACTTCTCGATGCTCATTGTTGTCTCGATGATATATTTTAACCTTCATTGCATGTCCATTAATCATGTACTTTGCGAGGTAATCTTGAGTAAACTGCTTTGGGAACCACTACAAAGGAAAAAGATTTAGACATTGTTGTGTGACAACTCATTATGGGCAGTACTAGTAGAAGCCTACAGAGTTCGTAGTTACCATCCTACAGCTCACTGTTGTGTTGGATAGAGCGTAAACAAGTAGTCTAATTGGCATTGTTCGTCTCTTTTTCCTAACAATCATTTTCAGTTTCCTCACTTGATGCTGGTTCATGAATATGTCATTGCCCCACACGCAAAAGGGTCCAGGAATGGATCTTTACCTAAGGCATATGTACCTACAAGCAAGAAGCCGATATTAGAAGCTAAAATGCAGTTGTAGAATGGTGTAATATATTACTCCATCAGCTCCACAATGTGTTGCCTATAAACATTTTGAGAAGTCAACATTTACTTACTTTGACCAAGTTTGTAGAGAAAAACATTTACATCTAGAATTGCAATTCCATTTCATTAGATACATCACAAAATTTCATATTGTATACATTTCAGATGGTATATGTAGATACATCACAAAAATCTATATGCACTACAGGATGGAACAGATGGAGTATAAGCGGAGGGATGAAAAGAACCTCGGTGGAAAACATTGGCCACTCCCATTGTTTTCCTGTGCAAGTAGATGTAAAGTCATAATAAGTACAACAGGCTTAGCATCAACCAAGTATACGAGGTATCTGCTTGAAATAAACAAGGCATATATGCTCACTATAACAACCAAATATAGCCATTTGATACTGGACAAATGCTCAATGGAACCAACCAAACAACCAAATAGCGAAAAGCAACGCGTCTGCTTGAAAACTAGACAAATGCTCATTGCAATCAACCTAACAACCAAATACAGAAAAGCAAGGCATCTGCTTGAAAACTAGACAAATGCTCACTACAACCAACCTGGCAACCAAATTCAGAGAAACAAGGCATAAATGTTTAAAGCAGGAGTTAAGGGCACATGCTAACAACACCAGGCATAACAGGTGGTATTGATGAAATTGAACTACACAGTTCATACTTGCACATAATGAACATCACATTGTGAATAACTGAAAGAAACAAGACATTCATGCACACTATAACAACCAACTATAGCCATTGAAAACTAGACAAATACTCAATGCAACCAACCTAACAACCAGATACATAAAAGCAAGGCATCTGCTAGACAACTGGACAAATGCTCAATTAAACACTGCATGATTATCGCATGGTAAAAGCTACTACAACAATGGGTACGAGACGGCTAGCTAGAAAAGGTATGATTTGCACACATGATGTTGCCTCGCTTGTCATGGATGGGCTCCTTCCACTTGGAATATGAGGTGCCTAGGGTGCACTCCTTGATGTCGCAGATGGGACGTTTCCCCTTCTAACAGCCGTAGTGTGTGCCACTATCTTGTTGGATGAGATCTGACTTTGGAGCTAAGGATCCAAGCCACCGCCGTAGAACGTTTCCTCCAAAAATGACAAAAGGGGCTTGATGGCGTAGAAGGATCACAAAAACATGACCGCGAGGCAGAGGAGATGAGCGGCGGGACATTTGAAGAGATCGACGGCGGTTGAACCAGAGGCGTTGCCGGTGGACCACTTAACTTGTGAAATGGCCCGAGTGAAGCCGGTGATGTTGACGAGCTTGATGTCGTAGGCGGCTCTCCTGAGATACAGGAATACATGAGCCCGCAGACTTGAAGTCTTCGGCATGGCAACGTAGGCATCGTCCTCACCGGCTCCTGTGGTGAGGTGTTCGTCCTGGATCGAAGGGACGGGGCAGACGGCGCCCACCTCGCGAGCGTACGGTGGAGAGGCCATTATAGACCTCTTTTTGCTCGTACACTCCTCGAGCTCCATGGGAGATGTGGTCGGGCTGATTAGGCTGCGACTCTCTGGAGTACGGTATGGGGATCTGGGAGAAGGGGACACCGCCGGCCTCATCTAAAAACTCAGGGCGGCGATGGTGTATGTGGATCGGTGGGGACCCTGAACCTGTTTAGCTATGAGGCACGGGCAGACCGACTGAGGTTGGTGGTGGAAGGTGGCGGCGGGGGTGAGCTAGGGTTCAAGCGGGGGAGGAAGGGGGAGGGGGGGTGTTGTGTGGACGGGGGTGTTTGCGGATGTGTCGCTGCTGCTGAAAAATTTAGTAGTAATGGTGTGGGTGGAGATAGTGGTGGACGAGGGATGGCGATGGTTGAAATGCCTCGGCAGCTGAAAATTTACTATAGGGTTGGTGCGGTGGACGAGGAAGGGCGGCATGCAGTTGAAATACCGTTTCCACTTAAATTTTGGTAAAGAAACTAGGCCGGAGCAACCAAGATCGCACACAGTCCTAACATAATAAAGTTTGTATGCTGTAACGAAATGTCGTGCCGCGAAACCACGAATTTTTGCACCGCTCAAGGCGGGTAGCTATTTTTGAGATTTCTCAAGGCGGCTTCATCTCACACGGTTCATCCTCAATTTCAGTCGCAGACGTGAAATTCATCCTAAATTTCCACATGCCCACAAACAGATGACACAAACATTTGGCAAAGTTTCACCACAAAATGCCTTATTTTGCAGTGGATTAGTTGACATTAGTTCATACGCTCAAGAATTTACAAATAGTTCATCAATTTACATGAAGATGAACTGCACAAAATATTCACTACGCCATGGATGCATACAAACACCGCGCCTCCACCGTCGTCATGACCTTCCTCGGCTCAGAACGAGTATTCAGGGGAGCTCGTCAAGTCGATGAGCTCCACTGGTTCCACGACGGAGACCGGCGGGGCTACCTTGGCTGGAGCGACCACGGCGCCTCTCGCCAGGTCTGCCGCTATCGACGAAGATGTCGTGGCGTCCACGTGGGCCATCGGGATACAGACGGGCGCCGCTCTCGCTAGAGCAGCGTCACTGGTCGCCGTGGCCACTGTTGCCAAGGCTGCCAC
This sequence comes from Elymus sibiricus, assembly GCA_039707655.1. Classification (NCBI taxonomy): domain Eukaryota; kingdom Viridiplantae; phylum Streptophyta; class Magnoliopsida; order Poales; family Poaceae; genus Elymus; species Elymus sibiricus. Next base: position 157,939,937 of record CM077663.1, read on the forward strand.
CGTAGCTGCAAGGCCTGCACTGGCCTCCAACGCGGGTGAGAGGCATGCGGCGGCCCGCTCCGCCGCCTTCCGGTCCCGCTCCCGCCTCTTTTTGCCCTCTGCATCTAAGTTCCGCTTCCTCTTCGCCCTCTCCCGCCGTTTATGCCGCGTTGCGGATGGCATCCGCAGATGCGATAGATTGTTCCACACCGCAACTGAGACGGCGCTCATCCTCGTCGCGTAGGAACGCATCGAGGCCCGATTCCTGTACGGACAGAGCGATGGCCATCTGCATCCGATGCTGAAACTCGGGGTCATCGTCGTCGTCGTCGGCCGTGGCGGATGACGGTTGACCATTGACCGACATGGAGGACAGCATGTCGGAATCCTCTATCCCATCGTCGTCGGCCGCGAGAGCTGGCTGTTTGCCATTGCCCGCCACGGCGGCCAATGCGTCAGAATCCTCTATCACATCGTCGTCCAACACTATCAGGACGGCGCCATGCGCATCCCCATGGTTGAGCACCGGTTCCATTTGGTGTGTGTGGTGGTGGTGGCGAGTTATCGGTGAAAAAATTAGCTGTTAGCCGCCGCCAGCGAGATCTTTTATAGGTCGCTGTCGGGTTTTGGTTTTTACTGTGCACATTACCCCTTTGCATTAGCCGACGCTTGCGGTTGCCACCACTAGGCAAGGCCGATTTTGCTGTGTATGGGCATCGCACACGGTTAGAGTAGAACACTCGTGCCTGTTGGGGATATAATCGCCGATGGTTGTTTCGTCTGTTTTGTTTGCTATTTTACATAATACTACCATCTTTGGGATAAACGAAAACGCAAGAGAGGGTCAAAACACAACCACGCCCGCTAGTGGCCCAAATATATACTTCCTCCGTTCCTAAATATAAGTCTTTTTAGAGTTTTCAAAAAAAATCTTTTTAGAGATTCCGGTACTAACTATATATGTACAGAGTAAAATAAGTGAATCTACACTCTAAAGTAAGTATATATATACATAAAAATACACACACACACACACACACACACATAAACACTATTCTGATCATGGGATCAGAATAATATTCTAATCCTTGGTTGAACTTCCTGAGTTGTTCAAACTGAACTGCCCCCTGTAAGAAACTGACCTTCCTGCTATCTTCGCATCTGTGGCTTCCCTAGACAATTTGCCTGGTGCTTCTTGTTCTTTGTGATGTAAGTGTAATCCGGACATGCTTTCCAGCATCTAAATGTTTCGTTTTGATTCGAAATCTAGCTCGTTGGCGGATTTGCCCTTGGGACGTGATGAACTTGGGTCTGTTACAAGTTTGATGCATGCACTGGATGTTCTAGTACATCTAACACGATGGCAATTGGGTTTAGGTACGAGTTTAGTGGACATTTTGTTGTTATTTTCAAACGAATTTGATTTCGTGTTCTGCTCTTCGTCCGCGGGAGTTGTTTTCGCCGCTTCTGCCGATTTTGTAGCTTTTCTGTGAAGATTGGCGCCTGATTTGCGTGCGTTAGTGACACTGAATCCTTCCCACTTTGTTAATTTGATTTGGGAGGCACATACACTCCGAAATCGGCCGATTGGATCTTCTGCCTCCCGCCCGTGGTTCGTTCTTTGAGCGGACAGCAAGATGGCGCATCACTTTGATGTTTTATCTGGAGCATGATGACATTCGAAATGGCGGCTGACGCATTGGAGTCGACCCAAATGATTAAATCTAGGTACCAAATTCGATTGGGGTTGTTTTTTCAATCATTTTACGTTCTGTTGTACAAGATGGACTTCTATAACATTTGTACTTGAACTTCCGTGGTTGCTTGGCGGTGGCTGAGTCGGCGAGGGACAAGGAAGGAATGCATACTCTGGTTGCGTGCTAAGGAAGGGTTCAAGAAGTGAACAGAGTACGTACTGCTACTGCTTTTTTGTGGCTTTATAGTGTGAGAGGGGACTCCCGCCTCCAGCTAGGGCCGCTCGCTCTCTCGCGTAGTTCTGGCTGAAAGGAAGAGGATGGCTGGAGAAGCCGGCCGATAGCGAATAGAAGCCGAGCAGTGAAGCGTTCCACAAGCCACAAATTGACTAATTTTTACAGGAGAAGAGACTTGCTGACACAAAGATATAGTTATTTTTTCATTTAATCTATCTTTGGGGTTAGTTTTTTGATCATCCATGGTCTTTACTAGAAGCTGGACTTCTTTGTTGTTTAATGGTTGAATTTCTGGTTTTCCACATTGCAAGGCGAATGTGCATTGTGATCTATATTTCTCTTGTTTGTTTTTTTTTGTAATTTTAATTCTTGAGTTGTTTTTGATTTTTGGACTTTTGTCGTGTGAGCAACCATGGGATTAGCCCAAGTATGCACTTTTTTTGTAACATGTTTTCGTACTTCGAACAGTGGTAGAAGTTCTTCGAACATGTTTCCAAAACCCTCGTTCCTGGCTCGACCTCGCAGATCGGCTCGGCCTCGCGCTAACGCGGCAGTGCGCGCTTAGTTGACAGGTGCAATGTCGGAGCAAGGGAGGGGGAACTTCTGTGGTTTCAATGATTAAAAATATTTAAATACAAATAAAATGAAAATATAAATAAGAAGTTCAAAAAGTAAAGACACATAATTCAGGGTTTTCGAAACACAAAAGATGAACATGTTTAAAAAAACAAATTATGTTGTACGAAAATACTAGCAAGTTCAGGTTACGGACGTACTGAAGTTCTACCACTGTTCGAAGTACGAAAACATGTTACAAAAAATGTGCATACTTGGGCTAATCCCATGGTTGCTCACAGGACAAAAGTCCAAAAATCAAAACAACTCAAGAATTAAAATTACAAAAAAAAACAAACAAGAGAAATATAGATCACAATGCACATTCGCCTTGCAATGTGGAAAACCAGAAGTTCAACCATTAAACAACAAAGAAGTCCAGCTTCTAGTAAAGACCATGGATGTTCAAAAAACTAACCCCAAAGATAGATTAAATGAAAAAATAACTATATCTTTGTGTCAGCAAGTCTCTTCTCCTGTAAAAATTAGTCAATTTGTGGCTTGTGGAACGCTTCACTGCTCGGCTTCTATTCGTTACCGGTCGGCTTCTCCAGCCATCCTCTTCCTTTCAGCCAGAACTACGCGAAAGAGCGAGCGACCCTAGCTGGAGGCGGGAGTCCCCTCTCACACTGTAAAGCCACAAAAAGCAGTAGCAGTACGTACTCTGTTCACTTCTTGAACCCTTAATTTGTGTATTTGGGAGTCCCCTCCGCTCCCCCTGCGAGGTCGAGCCAGGAACGAGCAGGAGCAGGCGACGACGCGGCGTGCCGCGTCGTCGCATGCGGAGGCGAGTCCATCACAGCAGTGACCCCACTATCTATCTTAGGGGTGTGGCTCTGGGTTGCGTGCGTGTGGGGGTGGAAACAGAATAACCGCATTGCGCCTGTCAACACTATTGAAAATTGGACTTAGGGTGTCGGTGAATTTGAACTTTACCTTTTGTCGTTTCTTAGTTTTGTATTTAGTTATAGATGGACTTCCTTAATTTGTGTATTTGAACTTCTCCTTAGATAAAGTTGTATAAATTTATATTTTGGACTTCCCTTGTTGGTTCATTTGAACTTCTATTTTCTTCTGTTTATTGGTTTGTAAGGGTTGAAAACATTTAACTTTTGTGTTTTTTCTTGTATTGATTGTGTTTTAATCTTTTCTTATTACATACATTGCATTTATTTTTTAGTAGATGCATTTATTTTGTGGTTGTTGGTTTAGTTTGTAATTACCACCTCTCCACCACCAACTCCCCCTCCTCTCAGCCCCCTTGTCAGAAAACCCCCTCCCTCCCCATCCTCTCGCTTGCTGCCTCTGTATGTCCGTCGCTCGCTCTTTCTTCCACAACTTCCCCTTCTCTCGCCAGCATCAACTGCCCCGATTTGGTCGCCGCATTCTCCTGAACTCGTGGGTGGAGTAACCGGCCGCACGCCCCACTCCTATTTCTGCCCCCACGCCCTACTCTTCCTCCCTCGCGCTACTGTCTTGTGCTTCGAAGCGGAGCTGGCAACCGTCTGGGCGGTTTGTAGATGCTGGTGGCTTCGTGGGGTGGAAGAACTGCTGCGGATTCATTCATCAGCGTCGTCTGGAGAGGTACAAATGATGCCTCCCCCCAACGCTCCCTCTTAGGATTCGCCAGATCTAGCCCGTGCCGTGTGTTTCTTCTGTGCGCTCTCGCATTCGCCTCCCCCTTTCTTCTGATGGTTTGATGCAAGGGTAGGTAGAGTTCCTCTTCAAGGTTGTTGGTAGATGCTTCGATTTCGTGTCTGTGTTCTATTTTAGCCTTTAGTATTGTGTGGATTCAATTTCCTCATGGGCATTTCTACTTGTCATATGTTTGTAAGCAGGGTGTGATGTGGTGGTTGCTGCTGGATCTGATGCGGCTTCAACCTTTTTTCTCTCTTATTGATTTGGCAGTATAGTTTGTGTCAATGGCATATTTATTAAGGATGATGAGTATTTGTATGTTGCTGTGCTTTCCTTGATGTGCTGCTGTTCATCTTCATAGTTGTTGCTGCCATTTAGTTGTTATATTTTGTAGGGTTTGATTTAGTTGCTTTCGAAGTGTGGTTTGATTTGCTACTTGCTAATAAGATATACTTTCTCCCCTGTTTTTTGTGTTTGTTTTTGTAGGTGGATATCGGGCTTGGAGTATCTTGCATCAGGTAGTGGTGTTGTGATGTCTTCAGGACCTTTGTCAGGTATGTATATGTATATGCATCTTGTCTTATAATAGGAGTTTTCTTTTATATGGTTGCCTTGATCTTTACTTTGTTGTCATGTTTTGAACTGCCCATGTTTGACAATGTGAACTTTCTACATAGTTTATGTGTATGCATTCTACTAGTAGCAGTAGTTTCATGGAATTACCATTGAACTATATTCCTTAGGTGTGTTTCGACTCCCGAGTGTTTCAATTATAGTATATAGCTTTTTATTTTGTGTTATCATGTTGATGGTAATGAAAAGTGGTAGTTGGGCTTTCTGGTTGTACATTGTTGGAGTTATGTCAATAATTTTCGTGGTAACTTTGTTGTGCATTGTTTTGAATTGTTGTACATTGTGATAATTTTAATGGTAACTACATATTTTCCTGTTTGTCTTAGTGAATTTTTGTACATTGTTTTACTGCTCACGCTTTCTTTGTTTATGGAGTGCTTCCTAACTTGAAGTTCTGGTATTTTATTTTATTTATTTATTGTGGAATTTTTTTGAACTTCTGGTTGTTCTTTTTGGTTTACTGCTTGCTAAGGTATACTTGAACTTCTGGCTATTTATAGTTTTATTGCTTTTTTAGTTCATGTAAAACTTTCTGGATATTCATTGTTTCACTTCTTTTGCTGGTTTTTGTTGAACTTCTGGCTAGTCATTGTTATGGGTTTTTTCTCTGATGCTCCATCTTTGTTTTATGTGGTACTGGTTTTGGATTTTGTGTTTTCATTTGGAAGGGCAATTTCCTTTTTAAAACACAGCTAACTTTTTCCCTTTTTGTAGTTGGTGGTGAGATGAAAAATTCTGATAAAAGTGTCTGTGATCAAGATGGTGGTTCAGAAGTTAATGTTGCTGACCCAAAGTCTGATGCAGCTAAATCATCTGTCAGTTTGAGTTTAGTTGCTGAGGTTGCTTGCATTCTTGACCAAAATTGAAACCTTGAAGATCTCGCGTCTGCAACTGTTGCTTCAGCTAGTATGTGCTACTCAGTTCTTGCTTCACCTTTTTACTTCTTTAATTCTAAAGCCATAATTTTTTGAACTTGTTGCTATCATGCGTTCTGTATTTGTTGTTGACTCTTTTCCTTTTTGTTTTGTTTTTTGTGTATTTGCAGATGCAGAGAGAGAAGAAGCTGTTAATACCATCAACGATGTTCTGTCTGACCTGGGTGGGGCTGAGAAGACTGCTGAGCTTGAGCAGGTGGCTCCATCAGCTGAAAATTGCGATCCCGTACATGATCCTTTGTGCTCTCTTAAGTTGTCAGAGACGCACTCCCAATCTGTTGATGGCACTGAACCTGTCACACAGGCTGAGGACATGCCCTTGCAGCTTCTTTTAGAATATCAACGGAAAAGGAAAAAGCTAACAGAATATGAGAGGAAGAAGGCGGCCCGTCTACAAAAAGCTATGGATTTTGCCGAGCCTATAGTTGTGCATGTGTCCAGTGCTGATGAAGACGTTGCGCGTGACGGTGATACCATGGTTTCCCCTGTGACGAAGAAATTCAAGCGGATCTCCACAAAGAAGTGTCTCGTTGGTGTAGTTACTCCTCGGAGGAGCCCACGTGTTCCAAATGTTGCAGCTCCAACTGTAGGTGAACTTCCTAAAGTTGATGGCCAAGCTCCTGGTGGTACCCCCACGCCGTAGTCCACGTGTTCTTGCCTATGCGAAGTCCACATCGTCTCCGCTTGGTGGTGCTGGTTCTGGGAAGGGAAAGAAGTGTGGCAATAAGCGCAAAGGTGGGGCTGAAAAAGTTAATAAGGGTCTTAAGAAGCATGCTCGTGTTGATGGGGATGAACAGGTTGATTTGGATTTTGACACTGATGACGAGGATGTTGTTTATGATGTTGCTGATCATGTATGAATCTGGTTTATGAATTGTTGTTTTATGTTCCTTATGCTAGTATTTTTTTTAACAAAACCATGTCTGTATGCTCTGTATTTGTGTATGTAGTACTGCCTTGTTCTTTATTGTTGAACTTCTGGTATAATTTTTGTCGACACTGAGTAAAGTAGTTGAACTTCTAGTTATACATGGTTGTGCTGCCTTTGCTCTTGACTGTTGAACTTCTGGTGTATAAATTGTTATACATTTCTCTTTTGTATTGCTCTATTTGTTTATGTTGTTCTTTCTTGTTCAATGATGCTGAAGTCCTGGTTTATTTTTATGAACACATTATTATGCCATGGTCTCTTATATTGCTTTTTATGCAGTATGAGCTTGTGAAGGGACCTGTGAGGAAGAATAGAGGAGGCAAAGATGTCGGCGTTCTGGGAACGGGGGTACCCAGAACTGCCTGCCTGCGGCCCAGGGCATGGGCCACTTCGTCATCCAAGCACAACCAGATGCAGCCCCCCCTCGAGAGGCCCCTAGGCTCGCGAGGGAGGGCAGCACCAGGACCGGCAAGCGAAGGGCCTCCCCAGGCCCCCTCCGGAGCGGCGGAGATCTCTATGCAGGGCCCGGCCTCAGGAGTCAAAGATGACGCAAGGAAGGACAGGCGGGTGCCAGCGTGCCAGGCGGAGCAGTTTCCCCTTCGGTGCAAAGGGGGGCAAGGACGTACGCGGGTTCCCAAAGCACCCCCCAAAGGTTTCCATTCCGGTGCAACAACACCGCGACCACGAGCCCCGGAGGACGGATGTCATCGCCAAGCCCACCTCTGCATCATCGACAGCTACTTTGCAGGCGAAGACCGCCTTTGGACAGGGCGGGATGTACTCCTGTCCCCCTTCAAATTTGGCCGTTGTGGGATCCCTTCCCGCCATTGCGATAAGTGAAGAGGACCCGGGCTATCGCTATATATAGAGGCTAGGCTGCACCGTAGAGGGGGCGGATCCAAAGCCGGTCGATCGATCCGATCCACCACAAAGCTAGCAGAGAGCCAAGAACACCTCAGGAGCGCCCTCACGAGGCTCTTCATCATTGTACTAGTTCATCCACCATACCTCCATGAGAGGCAATCCACCAAAAGCAGGAGTTGGGTATTACGCTTCGCAGCGGCCCGAACCTGGGTAAACCAACATGTTCATCTTCTTCCTCGTCATCGTGCGAGTTCATCGTGTTAGCCATCGAGTAGTGATCTCGGTAGGGTGAGGCTGCAGGGAAACCTTTGCACACGCCCCTGTGTTCGAACCTTGAGGGTTTTGCGGAGCCCGAAATCCGACATTTGGCGCGCCAGGTAGGGGGCGTGTCGAAGTCTTCTCCAAGCTTCGCTCTCCCCACGCTTCACCGCTCCGATGGCCGGCACCCAGCAAGCTTCCCCCGGCCGCAGCGGGTCAGCTTCCCTCGACCCCACCGCTGCCGCCGAAGACCCGCGCCCCAGCGGCATGGTGCTGGGCGGTCAGTACCAAGCCACCAGCATCGCCTCCACCGTCGCCGCCTCTCGCACCGCCCAAGCACATGGCGGACGGGTGGCGCCCTCAGCACCGGCGTCGCGCCGCACCTATGTGGGGGACCTCGACGCGTACGACGCACTTCTGCTGGCAAGCGAGATGCTCCGTCACTGCCCAACGCACGGGGGCTTCGATGCATGGGCCGATCACATTGCAGAGCTGGTCACCGTCGCGCTGAGGGCCGTGGCTCCTCACTCTTCCTCAAGGCCGCAGGCATCAGGCGTCGGGGGCTCGTCCGCCGTGCCCGTCCCCAGGCCCGCCGGCGGCGTGCCCCCTCCGGCACTGGGCGAGCCCGAGCGGGGCCCGCCGCACGCCGTGCTCCTCCTCCTTTGAATCCCAGTGACCGGTTTCGGGGCGCAGCCCGGCCACGACGACCGGGCACACGAAGGAAAAACGGGGTGCCCCACACGCGTGCAAACACGCACCTCCGTGACCCGGTGGACCTTCAATAGCCTGGACTGACCAGGCGGGAGCATGCCATCCTGCGCAGGGAGCAGGCGGCGCAGGCGTCCGGACAAACAAGCAACAACGGCGAAGGTGCACCAGATCGCCGAGGAGGCAATCCACACCAGGAGACGCGCGGCCCACCCAATGGCGGTGGCAGAGGTAAGCAACTTCTCTTTGAGGCCCGTCGCAGGAGGGTCTGCGAGCGGCGCGCACGGGGCGGCGCCCCGCCGCTGCCAGGAGGGGCTGTCCCCGGCGCCCCGCCGGACGGCTCAGCAGGAGAACCGAGCCCTTATGTGGAGCCCTATGTACCATGCTACGTCATACCGCCTGACGGTGGGGTGGGTCAGGCGCCTGCCGCAGGCGCCGACACCTTCCAAGAGTAAGGAGCACCCTGGGCGTCCTCCCCGAGCCGGGCCTGGGGGCTTCCGCCGACGGAGCACTGGGCCTGGACGACGAGAGCGGGAGAAAGCGGGAGGGCGCCCCTGGACCCGCGGGGCGTGGCGCAAGCCGGCGCCCTCGCGAGCAAGCAACACCGAACCGAGCCCCAAGGCCTCAGGAGCGATGGCCTGGGGGGAGCAGCAAGACACAAACAACGCGGGCCACCCGCGGCAACAGATGCATCGGCGCAGCCTCGGGAGGCTGGGCCTCACGAGGCCCTCAGGACGATGTCCGGCCGACGCCCGGATGCTTCACGAAGCGGCTTCATCGATAAAACACCTTTATGGCTGCGCCAGATGCATTGTGCTCATGTTTGGGCCGCGGGAGCACAATCCTGCGGTCGTGCGGGGAACAATGCATTCGGGTTTGGGTCATAAGGGCGCGCAACCGAGCAGAAATGCACGGGATGGTTCTTGACGGAGTTGGGAGCCACCAGGCCATGCGTCTGGGGGCTTGCTCAGCTATCTACGGCTGTGACACTCTCACATAATAATGAGTGGGCTGTATACGCCCGGAGCCTTCTGGGGACGCGGAGGGGTTCCTTCCCACGCAACGTGGAAGCCACAGCTCCGCGCTGTCGGACAATTCAACACTGCCCTCCAATGGCTATGCCCATTCAACGTGGATGCCCTACGCTCAGCGCTGGGGGAAGACGAAGACTAGCTTAGGGGCCGGACGTGGCGGTTGCTTGTTTCTTTGTGGTGTTCGAATTGCCGTTTTTTGGAATGAAGTTTGAAGATTTCAAAACTCTATATTTAAAAGAAAAAGGGGCGGGGACTTTTCTCTCTGTGTTCTCTCGCTTTACCGGTCTTGCATTCTCTCTTTCTGGATTGGTGTTTCGCAAGGAGCCGTGCGCTCCGGGCCTCCCCGAGGCACCTCGGTGTTAGATAGTGAAGCCCTGTCGCCTCAGGGGCATGCATTTTTTAGCCGTCGACCCCCGCTCGGGGACTCTGACCGCAGCACGGCACATAAGCATGGAGCCTCGGGAGGCCACAGTGCCTCCTGAGGCAGCAGCCGGCAGGACGGAATGGGGGATCGCTCGAGCGTCAAAGGGGGCTCCTGAGCATCACGCCTCAGGAGCCTTACCGGTCACATAGCCACTCGCCACCCTTGATGTCGACCATGGTGATCCGGTCGGCATCAAGGGTGTCGGGGCCTGACCCCGTAGTTGCGTCCTTGGTGATCCGGTCGTACACTACGATGGTCAGGAAATGTGCGGGACTGGGACCTGCCGATGTAGATCGGCTTGAGCATCAAAGGGGGCTCCTGAGCAGCACACCTCAGGAGCCTTACCGGTCATATAGCCACTCGGCCCCCTTGATGTCGTCCTTGGTGATCCGGTCAGCATCAAGGGTGTCGGGGCCTGGCCCCGTAGTTGCGTCCTTGGTGATCTGGTTGTACACTACGGTGGTCGGGAAATGTGCGGGACTGGGGCCTGCAGACACAGAGTGCCGAAAGGGCCCCCAAACCGTCCTGCAAACAAGGAGGAAGCGTCCCAGAAAGAGCCGCGGACTATCTGGACAACCCGGTCGCGCCTCGCGTCGCGCGCAAGATCGTCGCCACCCCACAAGCGAAGTACAATACCGAACCAAGCAAGAACCCCCTAATGTAATGACGACCCGAGGACGGGATAGGAGTTGTGTGCATTAATGTGGGGATGCAGGTACTGTGGGCCATCACGCGCGGCCACCGAGCCCCCTGAGGCCTGAGGCGCTAGGGAAAACGGCACGAGGGAAGGGACCCAGCCATGACGAGCAGCAAGGCCACCAACCAGGGGAGCGGTGGCCACAAGTAGCACCTCGTGAGAAGACACCCCGCGAGGGCCCTGACGGCCGCCGTCGCCAGGCCGCGGCGGCACTGGCATCAAGCTCCGCACACGGAAACTAAACCACGACAACGGCGAACTGGCAACCAGCAATTTAAGACGAGGAAGGACGCAAACCAAGGTAGTACGCAAAAGACTAACGCCCACGGGGGCAGAGTTCTTCTTCAAATATTACAGGCACCAAGAAAAGAAGACAGGGGACGCTTAGGGGGAGAAGCCGCCGTCTCCACCCGCGCCGCCGGCCGCCTCGGCGTCGGAGTCGTCCTCCCCGCTGGAGGCGGGCACCTGGACGAACCGCTCCACCATGGACTCCACGTGCGGGTGCACCTCGTCCCGACGGGGGCGCTGGAGCGCATCACGCACTGGCTCCCTGACATGCCGGAGGTCGAGCAGCGGGGCGAGGCGGCGCAGGTTGGAGAAGACAAGCGTCAAGGCGAGGTCCAGGAGGTCGTGCGCATCAGACTCGCTGTCCACGTTCACGCGGGAGACGCCGGTCTCCAGCGCCTCCGCCACCTTCTGGGAGAAGTCAAGGTAGCCCCCGTCGCCGCACACGTTCAGCAGTGCGGGGGCGTCCCCAATGAATCGGCTCACCGCGCCGGCCGCACAGTGGGCGATGTCCAGGTACTGCTTGGCGCGTTGGGATTCTAGTAGCCTGGCGTGCGCCGCCTCGTCCTGGGCGGCCTGCACAGCGTCAGCCGCCCCCTGGACCTGGTCTTGGAGGGACGCCAGCTCCGCCCTGGCCTCCGCTTCGCCCTGAGTGCGGCTTGGAAAGCGGCCTCGGCGGTCGCCAGCTGGGCCCGCAGTGCCTCCACCTCCTCCTGGAGCTCGCCGAGCCTGTGCTTCTTGGCCGCAGGCGCCCTGGGAGAAGAAGAGGATCATGCTCGGAGCGCCGGACAAAACGACTAAGGAAGAGGGAGGTAGTGGAGTACTCACTCATCGACCATGGCCCAGCGCCGGCGAACTTGCACCGACCCCGAGGGCCCCCCACCGCTGCCTCCTAAGGAGGACGAGGGAGCTGGCGGTGCCGTGCGTTTCCCCGCGCCCGCAGCGCTTCCTCCAGATGCCATGGAAGATGAGAAGATGGGAAGAGGAGAGGGCTTTCTCGGCGGCGCGAAGGAAGCAGGAAGATTCTTCAAGACTGCAATGCCCCTCCCCTGCCACGGCCGGGGCGGATTTATAGGCGTAACTGCAGCCACGAACGGTTCGATCGACGCAGTACCGTTCACGTCATTTCTCCTGCCAATTGACGGGTTACATCCGCGTGGCCCAAGGAGTAGAGGCTCGAAGCAGCAGTAGCATTCAAGGAAGGACAATGATGGCCGGCGCTGCGCTCGGACGTCGCGTCAATTTGACTTGGAGCGCTTCCTGACGCCCTCGGGGAGCAGGGGCATCGCCGCCCAGGCACCCGACGATTGTAAAGCCTGGCCCGTAGGCGTTTGGGGCCAGCGGCGCTTCGGGCCGCCCTCAAGGCTTCGCCCAGAAGCCAGCTCGAGCGCGCCTTGGGCCCGGGGGCTACTGTCGGCGTTCTGGGAATGGGGGTACCCTGAACTGCCTGCCTGCGGCCCAGGGCATGGCCCACTTCGTCAGCCAAGCACAACCAGACGCAGCCCCCCCTCGAGACAAGGCCCTCGCGAGGCCCCTAGGCTCGCGAGGGAGAGCAGCACCAGGACTGGCAAGCGGAGGGCCTCCCCAGCGCCCCTCCGGAGCGGCAGAGATCTCTATGCAGGGCCCAGCCTCAGGCGTCAAAGATGACGCAAGGAAGGACAGGTGGGTGCCAGCGCGCCAGGCGGAGCAGTTTCCCCTTCGGTGCAAAGGGGGCAAGGACGTACGTGGGTTCCCAAAGCACCCCCAAAGGTTTCCATTCCGATGGAACAAGACCGCGACCATGAGCCCCGCAGGACGGATGTCATCCCCGAGCCCACCTCTCCATCATCGACAGCTACTTTGCAGGCGAAGACCGCCTTTGGACAGGGCGGGATGTACTCCTGTCCCCCTCCAAATTTGGCCGTTGTGGGATCCCTTCCCGCCATTGCGATAAGGGAAGAGGACCCGGGCCATCGCTATATATAGAGGCTAGGCTACACCGTAGAGGTGGCGGATCCAAAGCCGGTCGATCGATCCGATCCACCACAAAGCTAGCAGAGAGCCAAGAACACCTCAGGAGCGCCCTCATGAGGCTCTTCATCATTGTACTAGTTCATCCACCATACCTCCACGAGAGGTAATCCACCAAAAGCAGGAGTAGGGTATTACGCTTCGCAGCGGCCCGAACCTGGGTAAACCACCGTGTTCATCTTCTTCCTCGTCATCGTGCGAGTTCATCGTGTTAGCCATCGAGTAGTGAGCTCGGTAGGGTGAGGCTGCAGGGAAACCTTCGCACACGCCCCTGTGTTCGAACCTTGAGGGTTTTGCGGAGCCCAGAATCCAACAAAAGCAGTGGAAGGAGCTAATGAAGGAGGAGACGATGCGAAACGTTTTAACAAGACGGTTCGCTGCTCACCGAAAGAGGTCAAGGCGTGCGCAAAATTGCTAGAGCCAAGGCACAAGGAGAGGGTTATCAAGTCTTGGTTTTGGTTGTGTCTTTGATTTGAAGGTTGATTCGAATATTTCTCGTCCTTTGATGGGCCACCTTTACACCAGGATTGACCCTTCAACTATGATTCTAGACATGGGCGATCCAAATAAGAAATTGCGCATTACAAGCGATGCTGTTCATCTTATTTTTGGTTTCCCTCAAGGTGATTGTACCCCTCCTAGGCCCTCAAATGATGGATTCGATGACACTGTCATGAGGCTGAAGGGCAAACTTGGCTATCAGAGGAGTGATGATATCAAGACAAAGGATCTACAGAAGATCCTCGAGGATCTTGTGAAGGATGACAAGAAAGATGATTTGGCTCTTCAGGTGTTTTACCTGATTCTTCGAAGGTTGTTATTCCTGGTACGTCTACACAGGTTTCCAGGGAGGCAGCAATGGCTGAGAATCTTGTCTCTGAAGATATGGCAAATATGGACTATTGCCAGTTGCTTGTTGATGTATCTAGATTGCCTTATCATTGGCAAGAAGCCTATTGTTGACTTGAGTACTCCTCGCATCAATTTCATGGATCAGGCCAAGCTATCTGAGCTTGCTGCTGCTGACTTGGTTAAGAAGGGTGATGATGACCCAGTCAACTGGGTTTTTGGGAATCTGCATGTGAGTCCTTATTATGCATCATTATTTACTTTGTAGTATAACTTGAACTTCTGGTATTTTCTTCAATTATGTTACTTGTCCCTTCATTATTATCTGACCAGTTTTGACTTTTATTTTGTGTGTAGTGGAAGACATAGGCTGAGGTTGTGTTTTTTAGGCATATCGAACGACTTGTCCTTACCATGTCGCGTGCCACTGGTCATGGCAGTGAAGCTCCCCTCAGAATTGAATGCTCCCAGGATGCCAACACTGGTGCTCCCCCTGTAGATCCTGGAGGTTCTTCTGCCCATGTGAATGCTGAAGCTAGCATTTCTTCAGAGTCTGCTAAGAGTTTCTTTGATGCTGCCAGTGTTTCCCTTGGTAGGATCGATGGTATTTTGAGCATAGTTTGTGGGGAGATTGCCCGTGTTCCGACGACGGTTCAACGTCTTAGTCGTGTTGATGGGATTCTTCCACCTGGTCATTGTTTTGATGCAGAGTCTTCAAAGGAGGCTTTGTCAATTGAAGCTGCAATTCTTGCTGAGATTCGTCAGAGCATGGTCCACCTCCGTACCAGCTTTGGATTGTTCAAGAAAATGCAGGATGCTCGTTGCAAACCTTTTGAAGATGAGGCTAGTGTTTACTTGAGTGAGATTGAGAAGCAAGATTCTGTTCGTTTGGGTCGTGAAGAAGGGAACGAGGAGCGTACTGAAGAGGTAAGTTTTGTTGAATTTATAGTTATTTGAATTAATGTTCATTCTTAGCTTTTCAGTTATTAATTGTTTTGTCATATGTGACCCTTCTTGATTTCATGTATTATGAACTTATTTTTGTGAGTAGTGATGTTTCATATCTGAACTTCTTAGTTTACATAATCTAAACTTCTATGTATACAGTATCTGAACTTATTTTGTTAAACATAACTGACCTTCTATGGATACTCTAATATGTAATTAGTGTTTGTTATTTTTGACCTTCTATGCATAATGTCTTTGGACTTCCTTCATGTGTCAGTGGTCGTATTTGACCTTCTCTATTTAGTTGATGTGAATTTCTGCTAATTACATAATGTTGTACATAGCCTATCAGGTCTTTTTATTCTAATGTTTTCTACGATTTATTTTGTAGGCTGTTAGGGTTGATGATGATAGGGTTTATGAAGATATTTTACATGAAAGTGCATCTGCGCCTCTGCATGAATCTGCTCCTCCAACTGATTCCATTGTTGATGTTGTTCATGGCAGTGATCCTAAGGTATCATTTTTTCTTGTCCATTTTTGTTTCTCTTTTGATGAGGTTCACTTTCCCATTTGTTTATTGAGTCTTGTCTCTGGTGCAGAATGACGATGTTAGTGTTGCTTCAGACGATCTTGCAAACAAGGATGTATCAGGCATTGGCTGCTTCAATGGGCTGGATCAAACTGAACCTCACTCTATTGCTGAGCAGGGCAAGTCGGCTACAGCTGGCATTGCTGGCATTGCTGTTGAGAGTGGTAGTGCTTGTGTAGGGCCGGCGAAGCCTCCTGCTGCTGAGCCATCGACGGTTGTTGCTGCAGATTCTCCAGCTCCTGCTACTGCAAGACAACCTACAGTTTTTGTTGTTTCAGATTCTCCAGCTGCTACTGGTGTACTTGAAGATGATAATGCAATGGCTGCTGGAGATGGCGATGATTCAGAAACTGAAACTAATAGTTTGGGAGAGCAGGATGATATTTCCAGTGCTGCTACTGGTTTAGGCAAGAATCCATAGAGAGGAGCATGCTTCTCTCTTCTTTCCCTGCCCCCATCCCTTTAGTTTATGGTTTGGCTGTTTGATATCCCTATGTACTGTCTGTGTGGTACAAGTTGAACTTCTGGTTTGGTCTTTGTCATGTGACTGTAAATAAAGTGAAGTGCAGTTGTTTTTATGTGGGGGGAATGTGTGTACTGCATGGGTTGTGATGTTTTTAATCTTGTGGTTCTCTTTTTTGGTGTAGCAGCTGAGATGTGGTTGTGTAGTTTGCAGCAGCTGTAGTAATGTATGTGTTTGAATCTGATTTTTGTTAGTAGTGTGCACGGCAATATTTTATTTTCCAGGGAACACTTGTGTCTATGTGATGTATTGTTTATCCCATACCTGAAATCGTTTGTATATATGTATGTTTTCTATGTTGCTCTTATTTTCTATTCTTTTGCTAAGCAGATAGTGACCTTGCTATCGTCAAAAAGAAAGTTGATGACTTTTATTTCAGTGTGACTAGGCTAAAGAATGATCGTTCTATGAGGTGAGTCTAGTTGGTCCGAATTTATGAGCATCTAACTTATGTACTGCCTGTGGTTATGTAGCTAAACTTCTAGGCTTTCTAATGATGAACTTCTTGGCTTTTCTAATGCTGAACTTCTTAACTTTCTAATTATGAAATTCTTGACTTTTCTAATGCTTAACTTCTTGGCCATTGTAATGCTGACCTTCTTGACTTTGTAATGCTGAACTTCTTGACTTTCCTTTTGTTTGTACACTCTAGTTGTTATTGAAGCACACATGGAATATAAAGCCATTTGTTTTTTGTTTTAGATCAAAGGTTATGTTCCAAAACAATGAGTGTGAATCTACCGTTGAAGAAGTCGCATCATCTTTTGGTCCTCGTGGAATACTTGGATCTTCTGTTGCTGAGGTTGCCCTTTATTGCCTACGTTGCAAATATCAGGGGTCAGACAAGCTTATCCTGCCGTATTGGCTTTGTGTAAGTGAACCCTTTAGTTTTCTCTTTTCTCTTTTTATTTTCCAAATTAGTTTAAATATGTCAGTCTCATTTATATTTTATATGTACCTGTTCTTGCTGGCACTTATCTTTTATTTTGCTGCTATCTGTTTATTAGGACAAGATTTACAGAGGGCAATTTGATTCCCGTGTGAGGAAGTTTTTCAATGCAACTGGTCCTGATTGTTGGGGAATGTTGCATGGGAAACAAACATTTTCCTACGCACACGCAAGATCTATCCATGGTGATGAGCATCTACGAGAGGGAGAGTGGATCTACATACCCTTGTAGATCGCTAAGCGGGAAGCGTTAAGAAACGTGGTTGATGTAGTCGAACATCTTCGTGATCCAAATCTCTAGCCGTCCTGCGATCCAATCACGATCTAGTGCCGAACAGACGGCACCTCCGCGTTCAGCACACGTACAACTCGATGACGATCTCCGCCTTCTTGATCTAGCAAGAGGGAGCGGAGAGGTAGATGAGTTCTCCGGCAGCACAACGGCGTGGCGACGGTGGTGGTGGAATTATTCCGGCAGGGGTTCGCCTAAGCACCGCCGAAACTAGGGGAGACGATCTAGTGGGGAGAGAGGGCTGCACCGTGGCCTTTTTGTTTGGGTGCGGCTGCCCTCTCTCCCCTCCAATATATATAGGAGGGAGGGGATGGGCCGGCGCCCGTAGGGCTCCCCCTAGGAGTCGGCCGAAAGGAGGAGGAGGTGGAGGAGTCCACCTCCAATCCTACTCCAAGTAGGATTCCAATCCTACTTGGAAACCCTTCCCCTTCTTGGGCTTTTTTCCTTTTCCCACCTCCTAGCCCCATGGGCCTTAGTGGGGGGAAGGGGGTCGGCCAGCTCACTAGGGGCTGGTTTGCCTCGTCCCATAGCCATGAGGCCCTTTAGGGTGGGTGGCCCCTCCCGATGGACCCCCGGAACCCTCCTGGCACTCCCGGTACACTACCGAAAATACCCGAAACTTTTCCGGTGACCAAAACGGGACTTCCTATATATCAATCTTTGCCTCCGCACCATTCCGGAGCTCCTCGTGACGTCCGGGATCTCATCCGGGAGTCCGAACAACCTTCAGTCACCACCATGCATAACTCAATACTACCGAAACGTCACCGAACGTTAAGTGTGCAGACCCTGCGGGTTCGAGAACTATGTAGACATGACAGAGACACCTCTATGGTCAATAACCAATAGCGGTACCTATATACCCATATTGGTTCCTACATATTCTACGAAGATCTTTATCAGTTGAACCTCTATGTCAAGGATTCGGTTAATCCCGTACGATGTTCCCTTTGTTCTTCGGTATGTTACTTGCCCGAGATTCGATTGTCGGTATCTCTATACCTAGTTCAATCTCGCTACCGGCAAGTCTCTTTACTCGTTCCGTAATACAAGATCCCATGGCTAACTCTTAAGTCACATTGCTTGCAAGGCTTATTGTGATGTTGTATTACCGAGTGGGCCCTGAGATACCTCTCCGTCATACGGAGTAACAAATCCCAGTCTCGATCCATGCCAGCTCAACAGACACCTTCGGAGATACCTGTAGAGCATCTTTATAGTCACCCAATTATGTTGCAACATTTGATACACACAAGGTATTCCTCCGGTGTCAGTGAGTTGCATGATCTCATGGTCATAGGAACAGATACTTGACATGCAGAAAACAATAGCAATAAACTGACACGATCATATGCTACGTTCATAGTTTGGGTCTTGTCCATCACATCATTCTCCTAATGATGTGATCCCGTTATCAAATGACATCTCATGTCTATGACTAGGAAACCTTGACCATCTTTGATCAACGAGCTAGTCTACTAGAGGCATACTAGGGACACAGTATTGTCTATGTATCCACACATGCAATTGAGTTTCCAATCAATACAATTATAGCATGGATAATAAACGATTATCATGAACAAGGAAATATAATAATAACCACTTTATTATTGCCTCCAGGGCATATTTCCAACAGTCTCCCACTTGCACTAGAGTCAATAATCTAGTTCACATCACTATGTGATTTACATTGTAATGAATCAAACACCCATACAGTTCTGGTGTTGATCATTTTTAGCCCTTGGAAGAGCTCTTGATCACCTCCATAAATGATAAACATGTCCTTAGTCCTTTTTAGGTACTTTAGGATATTCTTGACTGCCGTCCAGTGTTCCATTCCTGGATCACTTTGAAACCTTCCGGCCATACTTATGGCAAGGCTGACATCGGGTCTTGTGCACAGCATTGCATACCTGATAGGGCCTATGGCTGAAGCATAGGGGACGACACTCATCTTTTCTCTATCTTCTGCAGTCACTGGGCACCGAGTCTTAGTCAACTTCACACCTTGCAATACAGGCAAGAACCCCTTCTTGGACTGATCCATTTTGAACTTCTTCAAAACTTTGTCAAGGTATGTGCTCTGTGAAAGTCCTATTAAGCGTCACGATCTATCTCTATAGATCTTGATGCCTAATATGAAAGCAACTTCTCCTAGGTCCTTCATTGAAAAACTCTTGTTCAAATATTCCTTCACGCTCTCCAAAAGTTCTATATTGTTTCCAATCAGCAATATGTCATCCACATATAATATTAGAAACGCTATAGAGCTCCCACTCACTTTCTTGTAAATACAAGCTTCTCCGTAAACTTGTATAAACCCGAACGCTTTGATCACCTCATCAAAACGAAGATTCCAACTCCGAGATGCTTGCACCAGTCCATAAATGGATTGTTGGAGTTTGCAAACTTTGTCAGCATTCTCTGGATCAACAAAACCTTCCGGTTGTATCATATACAACTCTTCCTTAAGGAAACCGTTAAGGAACGCTGTTTTGACATCCATCTGCCAAATTTCATAATCGAAAAATGCAGCTATTGCTAACATGATTCTGACGGACTTAAGCATCACTACGGGTAAGAAGGTCTCATCGTAGTCAACTCCTTGAACTTGTGAAAACCCTTTGCAACAAGTCGAGCTTTATAGACGGTGATATTACCGTCCGCGTCCGTCTTCCTCTTAAAGATCCATTTGTTCTGAATGGCCTTTCGCCCCTCAGGTAATACTTCCAAAGCCCATACTTTGTTTTCATACATGGATCCCAACTCGAATTTCATGGCCTCTAACCATTTCTCGGAATCCGGGCCCATCATCGCTTCTCCATAGCTCGTAGGTTCATCGTTGTCCAACAACATGACTTCTAAGACAGGGTTACCATACCACTCAGGAGCAGTACGTGTCCTTGTTGACCTATGAGGTTTGATAGCAACTTGATCTGAAGCTTCATGATCATCATCATTAACTTCCTCTTCAACTGACGTAGGCTCCACAGAAACAACTTTCTGCGCCACGCTACTCTCTAGTTGAAACAAAGGTTCAACAACCTCATCAAGTTCTATCTTCCTCCCACTCAATTCTTTCAAGAGAAACTCTTTCTCAAGAAATGTTCCATTTTTAGCGAAAAACACTTTGCCTTCGGATCTGAGATAGAAGGTATACCCAACTGTCTGTTTTGGGTATCCTATGAAGACGCATTTCTCTGCTTTGGGTTCCAGATTTTCAGGCTGAAGCTTTTTGACATAAGCATCACATCCCCAAACTTTAAGAAACGACAACTTTGGCTTCTTGCCAAACCACAGTTCATATGGCGGCGTCTCAACGGATTTCGACGGTGCCCTATTTAAAGTGAATGCAGCTGTCTCTAATGCATAACCCCAAAACGATAGTGGCAAATCGGCAAGAGACATCGTAGACCACACCATATCTAACAAGGTTCGATTACGGCGTTCGGACACACCATTACGCTATGGTGTTCCAGGCGGTGTCAATTGTGAAACAACTCCACATTGTCTTAGGTGACTACCAAACTCATAACTCAGATATTCTCCTCCTCGATCAGATCGCAGGAATTTGATGTTCTTGTTACGATGATTCTCAACTTCACTCTGAAATTGCTTGAACTTTTCAAACGTTTCAGACTTGTGTTTCATTAAGTAAATATACCCATATCTACTTAAGTCATCAGTGAAGGTGAGAAAATAACAATATCCACCGCGCGCCTCAATGCTCATCGGACCGCACACATCAGTATGTATGATTTCCAATAAGTCACTTGCCCGTTCCATTGTTCCAGAGAACGGGGTTTTAGTCATCTTGCCCATGAGGCATGGTTCACATGTGTCAAGTGATTCAAAATCAAGTGACTCCAAAAGTCCATCAGCATGGAGCTTCTTCATGCGTTTTACACCAATATGACCTAAGCGGCAGTGCCATAAGAAAGTGGTACTATCATTATCAATTCTACATCTTTTGGCATCAATGTTATGAACATGTGTATCATCACTATCGAGATTCAATAAGAATAAACTCCTCACATTGGGTGCATGACCATAAAAGATATTACTCATATAAATAGAACAACCATTATTCTCTGATTTAAATGAGTAACCGTCTCGCAACAAACAAGAACCAGATATAATGTTCAAGCTTAACGCAGTCACTAAATAACAATTATTCAGGTTCATCACTAATCCCGATGGTAATCGAAGAGCGAGCGTGCCGACGGCGATCACATCAACCTTGGAACCATTTCCCACGCGCATCGTCACTTCGTCCTTTGCCAGCCTCCGTCTATTCCGCGGTTCCTGTTTTGAGTTGCAAATGTGAGCAACCGAACTGGTATCAAATACCCAGGCACTACAACGAGAGTTGGTAAGGTACACATCAATAACATGTATATCATATATACCTTGTTTGGTGTTGGCCGCCTTCTTGTCAGCCAGATACTTGGGGCAATTCCGCTTCCAGTGACCAGTTCCCTTGCAATGAAAGCACTCAGTTTCTGGCTTGGGTCCAGCCTTGGCTTTCTTCACAGGAGGGGCAACTGCTTTGCCACTCTTCTTGGAGTTACCCTTCTTACCCTTGCCATTCTTCTTGAAACTAGTGGTTTTATTGACCATCAACACTTGATGCTCCTTCTGAATCTCAGACTCAGCGACTTTCAACATCGCAAACAGTGTCAGTGATCGTGCATGTTATAGTTCAACACGAAGCTCTTGTAGCTAGGTGGCAGTGATTGAAGAACTCTGTCAGTGATCGCCTCTGGTGGAAGGGGCATCCCCAATTTAGCCAGACGGGTGGAATACCTAGACATTTTGAGTATGTGTTCACTAACATACCCGTTCTCCTCCATCTTGCAAGCATAGAACTTATCGGAGGTCTCATACCTCTCGATCCGAGCATTCTTCTGAAAGATAAACTTCAACTCCTGGAACATATCATATGCTCCATGACGTTCAAAACGTCTTTGAAGTCCCGGTTCTAAGCCATACAACATTGCACATTGAACTATTGAGTAATCATCAGAACGTGTCTGCCAGGCGTTCGCAACGTCTGCAGACTCTACTAGAGCGGGTGGTTCACCAAGCGGTGCATCAAGGACATAAGCATTTTGGGAAGCCGTGAGGATAATCCTCAGATTACAGGCCCAGTCTACAAAGTTACTTCCATCATCTTTCAACTTAGCTTTCTCTAGGACCGCATTGAAATTCAGGGGTGCTACTGCGCGAGCCATTGATCTACAAGATAAATTTTGCAAAGACAACTTAGACTATTGTTCAAGATAATGAGTTTAGTTAATCATATTACTTAAAAACTCCCACTCAAATTGACATCCCTCTGGTCATTCGAGTGTCACATGAACCAAATTCACCAACTCAAATCCGATCATCACGTGAGATGAGGTGGTTTCAATGGTGAACATCTTCATGTTGATCATATCTACTATATGACTCATGTTCGACCTTTCGGTCTCTTGTGTTCCGAGGACATGTCTGTACATGCTAGGCTCGTCAAGTTTAACCCGAGTGTTCCGCACATGCAACACTGGATTGCACCTGTTGTATGTGAACGTAGAGTCTATCACACCCGATCATCACGTGGTGTCTCGAAATGACGAACTTTCGCAACGGTGCACACTCGGGGAGAACACAATTTTATTTTGAAATTTTAGTGAGGGATCACCTTATAATGCTACCGTTGTCCTAAGCAAAATAAGATGCATAAAAGGATTAACATCATATGCAAATCATAAGTGACATGATATGGCCATGAACTTGTGCTTTTGATCTCCATCTCCAAAGCACCGGCATGATCTCCATCGTCACCGGCGTGACACCATGATCTCCATCATCTTGATCTCCATCAACGTGTTGCCATGAGGTTGTCGCACCAACTGTTGCTTCCACGACTATTGCTAACTCATAGCGATAAGTAAAGCAAAAACGGCGAAAATAAATTAAAGACAACCCTATGGCTCCTGCCGGTTGTCGTACTCATCGACATGCAAGTCGTGATATTCTATACAAAACATGATCATCTCATACATCACATATATCTCATCATGTAATTGGTCATATCACATCACAACATACCTTGCAACAACAAGTTAGACGTCTTCTAATTGTTGTTGCATGTTTTACGTGGCTGCTATGGGTATCTAGCAAGAGCGATTCTTACCTACGCAAAAACCACAACGGTGATACACAAATTGCTATTCAACCTTCTCAAGGACCGCCTTTGTCGAATCCGATCCAACTAAAGTGGGAGAGACAGACACCCGCCAGCCATCTTTATGCAACAAAGTCACATGTCAGTTGATGGAACCGGTCTCTCGTAAGCGTACGAGTAAGGTTGGTCCGGGCCGCTTCATCCCACAATATCGTTGAATCAAGAAAAGACCAAGGGAGGAAGCAATCTGAGCATCAATGCCCACAAACTCCTTTGTGTTCTACTCGTGATCTCATCTACGCATAGACCTATCTCATGATGCCACTATTGGGGAACGTTGCATGGGAAACAAAATTTTTCCTACACACACGCAAGATCTATCCATGGTGATGAGCATCTACGAGAGCGAGAGTGGATCTACATACCCTTGTAGATCACTAAGCGGGAAGCGTTAAGAAATGCAGTTGATGTATTCGAACATCTTCGCGATCCAAATCGCTAGTCGTCCCGCGATCCAATCACGATCTAGTGCCGAACAGACGGCACCTCCGCGTTCAGCACACGTACAGCTCGATGACGATCTCCACCTTCTTGATCTAGAAAGAGGGAGCGGAGATTTAGATGAGTTCTCCAGCAGCACGACGGCATGGCGACAGTGGTGGTGGAACTATTCTGGCAGGGCTTTGCCTAAGCACCGCCGAAACTAGGGGAGACGATCTAGTGGGGAGAGAGGGCTGCACCGTGGCCTTTTTGTTTGGGTGCGGCTGCCCCCTCTCCCCTCCAATATATATAGGAGGGAGGGGAGGGGCCGGCTCCCCTAGGGCTCCACCTAGGAGTCGGCCAAAAGGAGGAGGAGGTGGAGGAGTCCACCTCCAATCCTACTCCAAGTAGGATTCCAATCCTACGTGGAAACCCTTCCCCCTCTTGGGCTTTTTTCCTTTTCCCACCTCCTAGAAGCATGGGCCTTAGGGGGGGGGGGGTCGGCCAGCCCACTAGGGGCTGGTTTGCCTCGTCCCACAGCCCATGAGGCCCTTTGGGGTGGGTGGCCCCTCCCGAGGGACCCCCGGAACCCTCCCGACACTCCCGGTACACTACCGGAAATACCCGAAACTTTTCCGGTGACCAAAACGGGACTTCCTATATATCAATCTTTACCTCCCCACCATTCCGGAGCTCCTCGTGACATCCGAGATCTCATCCGTGACTCCAAACAACCTTTGGTCACCACCATGCATAACTCAATACTACCGAAACGTCACCGATCGTTAAGTGTGCAGACCCTGCGGGTTCGAGAACTATGTAGACATGACCGAGACACCTCTACGGTCAATAATCAATAGCGGGACCTGGATGCCCATATTGGTTCCTACATATTCTACGAAGATCTTTATCGGTTGAACTTTATGTCAAGGATTCGGTTAATCCCGTACGCTGTTCCCTTTGTTCTTCGGTATGTTACTTGCCCGAGATTCGATCGTCGGTATCTCTATACCTAGTTCAATCTCGTTACCGACAAGTCTCTTTACTCATTCCGTAATACAAGATCTCGTGGCTAACTCTTTAGTCACATTGCTTGCAAGGCTTATTGTGAAGTTGTATTACCGAGTGGGCCCTGAGATACCTCTCCGTCATACGGAGTAACAAATTCCAGTCTCGATCCATGCCAGCTCAACAGACACCTTCGGAGATACCTGTAGAGCATCTTTACAGTCACCCAGTTATGTTGCGATGTTTGATACACACAAGGTATTCCTTCGGTGTCAGTGAGTTGCCTGATCTCATGGTCATAGGAACAGATACTTGACATGCAGAAAACAATAGCAATAAACTAACACGATCATATGCTACGTTCATAGTTTGGGTCTTGTTCATCACATCATTCTCCTAATGATGTGATCCCGTTATCAAATGACACCTCATGTCTATGGCTAGGAAACCTTGACCATCTTTGATCAACGAGCTAGTCTACTAGAGGCATACTAGGGACACAGTGTTGTCTATGTATCCACACATGCAATTGAGTTTCCAATCAATACAATTATAGCATGGATAATAAACGATTATCATGAACAAGGAAATATAATAATAACCACTTTATTATTCCCTCTAGGTCATATTTCCAACACTGATAGCATGGATGCCCACGATTCTGTAAGCAATTCAATGTTGATGCTCTCTGTTTTGTTTTTGTTTTATTTGTGTTGTTCATGTTAATATTAGTTTTAATGATTTGTGTGTTTGTCTTGCTTCAGATTATTTTCCCTACTTTTGACCCACCTGAAATCCCTGCCAGCATGGGTGGTGTTGGGCATTGGGTTTGTGTATTTCATGACTTGAAGAATGAATGGTTTCAGCTTCTCGACTCCTACTATCGACCAAATGACGAATGTGCAGTGCGTCTCTTTCGGCGGATGACTGATAACATCAAGAAACTTTGGAGCGATGCCAGCAATGACAGGGAGACACCCTTCAGTCCACTCTCTATTGACCACTACCCTTTGGATTGGATTGATGTCCCCCAGCAGAATAACAAGTATGAGATCGAGTTTATGTCTATTATTTTTGTTTACATGTATGTGCACAGTTTTGTTAAGCATCGACTTTCTTTGCTTTTTACAATGTTTCTTTGTTTGATGCCAGTATCGACTGCGGGTTCTTCATGCTTACGAACGTTAATTCGTTTCATGATGGGGTTCTTGCGAATTATTCCCATGAGAATATCTTGGATATCAGGAAGACATGGTTGTATTCAATTGCGTCGTCTAACCTGTTTGAAACAGATTTCATGGACCTGTTTGGCTACTACACATGTGAGTCTTGAAACTTACAGTTCTGGCTACTTCATATCTCCTTTTTTGTTATTTCTATCTTGATACAATGTTTCTTTATTAACTTGTATATTTTGTTCTAAAAGGATTTCATGTCTATGCTTTCTTGAACTACAGATTTTGGTGTACTTGAACTTCAGTGATGATACCTTGTTATGTTCTGGTAGCTAAGCTTAAATGATTTTTATGTCACTAGTTTCTATTGAAACTATACCTTTTTGTGTTGCACATGAACTTCATTAGTTTATAAATGCAACACTTTATTTTTAGCTCAAGTTTTTAATTTGTTTGGTAGCTGAAACTAGAGTAGTGATCATGTCATTTGTATTTGTTGGACTGAAGTATGTGTTGTACCTGAACTTCAATTAGTTTTTTGTGGTTTTTTTCTGACAGTGGAGCCGTTGAATTTGACCGACTATCATTACGCATTCCTCAGGACACAGGATTACCAGCCTAGGGAGGAACCGATGAGTACAAGTCCAAGTCATGACGAGAGCGCTCGAACCTCTGTTCCTTCCAGGGTTGGCAAGCAGCCTGTCGGTATTGGAGTTTCTAAAACCCCTGGGAGTGCCGCTCCAAAGACCCCGTCCATTGGGAAGGTGGATGTAGTCCAAGCTGATGAGATTTCATCGGATGATGATTTCGAGAAGATTGCTGGCATGAGTAACGGTAAATCTGCTGCTGCTAAAGTTGTCGGGAGAGGTGGCAAGAATGTTGTCATTGCTAGGAGGAATACGACACTTGAGTCCGGAAATATAACATCCTCAAAGAGAGCAGCAAGATTGCCTCTGAAGTGAAGTTCTGCTGTCCGTCCCCTAAAGAAATACATATACCCTCATCTACCTAAGGCCCGGAAGTTGAAAGAGTTTGTGCTTAGTGAAGATGGTCTGAAGAAATATTCTTAGTGAGTTTTCTTCTTCTGTTTTTGCTCCCTGACATGCTCTAGTGTGTACTTCTATTGTGATAATGACTGGAATTCTCTTAATTTTTTCTCTTTTTCTTTCTTATGTAGTTGCGCTTCTAATATTTTCCCCTGTTTTTGTTCTGCAGGACAACCTACTGCATGTTAACTCTCCCTGGCAATGCGATTGACTTCACTGGACGTGTCCTTCAAACTCTTTTTGATAAAGGGGAGCAGATGGAAGGAGACGTAATGGAATTTATCATAAACCAGTGAAAGGATACGCCGGAGACCGCTGATATCTTCTCTTGTGTTGACAGGGTTGTTCTGAGTCCTTACTTCATACAGGTTTTTGTTTTTGTGACCCTATCTCCCTATTTTTGTGCTAGTTTTTGGTATTATGAGGTATTTTTTTTATTTTGTCGTGTTTTTATGTCCTTTAACTTTATTTGATGGTGTGTTTTGTAATGCAGTACTGCCAGGATTATGATGTGTTCTCTTCGCCAATTCCAAAATTCGATGCAAAAAAATCAGTGGGTCTGCTTCACATGTTTGTCCGTAAGGCAGAAGACCTTCTTAATGCAAACATGGTTAGGTTTTTATAACTATTGGTTTTAAATTATGTATATCCTTTCCTCTGTTCTCCAAAAAGTTATTGTCCATTTGATTTGTTAACTAATTATGGTTTATAGTTTTTGCTCTCCGTGTTTTTTAATGTTTGCAGGTTTTTATGCCATTTTTCAAGCCCATTAATAAAGTAGCACACTAAAGTGTGTACGTGGTGAACAGATATCGTGGGAGCATTGACATCCTTGACTCGCTTCCTTACTCTAACATGGGCATGTCATGAACCCGTTTCCATGAAGACTGCACAAATATCGTGAGTTTTCATAATTCAACCTCCATCATAGTTTAACTTCTGATAATACCGCATCAGAGTTGTGTGCTTGAACTGAGTATCATTTGATAGTTGAACTTCTGATATCTTTTAGTTGGACTTTATGCAAGTCTCAATATATGTACGTGAACTTAGCTATTTTCTCAATATGTTTTTGATTTTAGTGTTCGTGTCATGTCTGGCAGTTCAAATGATTCGTTGGGTTGCTGGAGGAGTTGCACGGCAAGGCTGAGTACAAAGCGGGCAAGCAGCCTAACGGGGTTACTATTGCAAAGAGGCCGACTTTTGTTAAAGTTCCTAAGCAAGGTGCTAATGAGTGTGGTTTCTTCTGCGTGAAGTTCTGCTCTACATATGATGGCGATGAGCTTATCGAAGATTTTGGTGATGTGGATGTATGTTTCCTACTTATTTTTGTTCTCGTCATCTTTTCATGTCCTGATTTCTAGTTTTGCCCACATGCTCCTGATGTG
The DNA here is from genome assembly GCA_039707655.1 of Elymus sibiricus. Taxonomy (NCBI): domain Eukaryota; kingdom Viridiplantae; phylum Streptophyta; class Magnoliopsida; order Poales; family Poaceae; genus Elymus; species Elymus sibiricus. Next base: position 157,968,298 of record CM077663.1, read on the forward strand.
CTTTAGTTTGTGTTGTTTTTAGCCTTACTCTTTTTTTGATTCTTCATTCTTTTTGTTTTGTAGGCTGCCGTAGATGATTGGAAGGCCGAATACATGCACACTTTAGTCTTCAGCTCAAAGTATGAAGTTCTGCATGGAGAGTTTCCAGCTGAGATCCAGGACTTGGCGCCGTGAATTCTGCGTGTAGAAACATTGGTTTAGTGTAGATTTGATTTGTAAAGATTTGGTTTGATAATGATTGGAACGATTTAGTTGCATGAGTTGTGTAAGAATTGTTTAGTAAGAATGATTTAGTTGCCGCATTGTTTTTATGTTATTGATGACAAATGTATCTGTAATCTAGTATGTTTGGTTTGTGAATTTCAATGTATTACATGGTTTTCAATAATCCAGTGTGTTTTCTTTTGCCCGAACATATGAACTTGAACTTCTGCCTGTGTTCTGGCTGAACTGCTGGTTTAATGTGGAGATAGTTTTTTTCTCCACAGAATCCAATGTTGTTTTGATTTGCCAAATCATATGCACTCGAACTTTTCTGCTTGAAATCTGGCTGGACTGTTGGTTTAATATGGAGAGATATTTTGTGTTGTAAAATGTATTAACTATTTTTCAACTCCTTCAAAATGTAGCCTTTTGAAAAAGAAGACTCTTTTTTTGGTAATTCTTGAACTGCGAATAGTTTTCAACTTGAACTTTGTGTAAAAATATTTGTCATACACTCCTTTATGTATCTTTATCATGTTGACATTGTTTGGTGAACTTCTCTGGGTATTGATGTCTACTACACAACCTTCTTCTTGTAGACTCGTGTTGGGCCTCCATGCGCAGAGTTTTGTAGGACAGTCGAAAATTTCCCTCAAGTGGATGACCTAAGGTTTATCAATCCGTGGGAGGCGTAGGATGAAGATGGTGTCTCTTAAACAACCCTGCAACCAAATAACAAAAAGTCTCTTGTGTCCCCAACACACCCAATACAATGGTAAATTGTATAGGTGCACTAGTTCGGCGAAGAGATGGTAATACAAGTGTAATATGGATGGTAGATATAGGTTTTTGTAATCTGAAAATATAAAAACAGCAAGGTAACTAATGATAAAAGTGAGCACAAACGGTATTGCAATGCTTGAAAACAAGGCCTAGGGTTCATACTTTCACTAGTGCAAATTCTCTCAACAATACTAACATAGTTGAATCATATGTAAATCCCTCACGTGCGACAAAGAGTTCACTCCAAAGTCACAAATAGCGGAGAACAAACGAAGAAATTATTGTAGGGTACGAAACTACCTCAAAGTTATCTTTTCCGATCAATCTTATGAGCTAACCCTATAAGTGTCACGAACAGCCCTAGAGTTCGGACTAAAATAACACCTTAAGATACACATCAACCAAAACCCTAATGTCACCTAGATACTCCAATGTCACCACGAGTACCCATGGGCATGATTATACGATATGCATCACACAATTTCAGATTCATCATGTTCAATCCAACACAAAGAACTTCAAAGAGTGCCCCAAAGTTTCTACCGTAGAGTCTAGATGAAAACATGTGCCAACCCCTATGCATAGATTCCCAAGGTCACGGAACCCGCAAGTTGATCACCAAAACATACATCAAGTGGATCAATATAACATCCCATTGTCACCACTGGTATCCCATCGCAAGACATACATCAAGTGTTCTCAAATCCTTAAAGACTCAATCCGATAAGAAAACTTCAAAGGGAAAACTCAATTCATCACAAGAAGATAGAGAGGGGAAAACTCCATATGATTCATCTATATTAATAAAGCTCGAGGTACATCAAGATCATGCCATCTCAAGAACACGAGAGAGAGAGATCAAACACATAGCTACTAGTACATACCCTCAGCCCCGAGGGTGAACTACTCCCTCCTCGTCATGGAGACCGCCGGGATGATGAAGATGGCCTCCGGTGATGGTTTCCCCCTCCGGCAGGGTGCCGGAATGGGCTCCCGATTGGTTTTTCGTGGCTCTGGAGGCTTGCGACGGCGGAACTCCCGATCTAGGTCTGTTTCTGGGGGTTTCTCTATTTATAGGAATTTATGGTGGTAGAAACAAGTCCAGGGGGTCCACGAGGAAGTCACAAGCCAGGGGGGCGCGCCCTAGGGGGGGGGGGGCGCCCCTGTGGCTTGTGGCTTCCTCGGCCTTCCTCTCCGGTGACTCTTTGCTCCAGTATTTTTTATGTTTTCCAAAAATATTCTCCATAAATTTTCAGCTTATTCCGAGAACTTTTATTTCTGCACAAAAACAACACCAAGGTAGTTCTGCTGAAAACAGCGTCAGTCCGGGTTAGTTCTAATAAAACCATACCAAAATCATATAGAATTATTGTAAACATGGCATGAATACTTCATAAATTATAGATACGTTGGAGACGTATCAGCATCCCCAAGCTTAATTCCTGCTCGTCCTCGAGTAGGTAAATGATAAAAGAAATAATTTATGAAGTGTGAATGCTACCCAACATGTTCATCATATTCTTTTCTTCTTTGTATAGCATGGACATTTGGACTTGTAAATGATTCAAAGCAATAGTCTAGTTTTAACATAATGACTTCAATACTCAAGCATGTCAACAAGCAACCATGTCTTTCAAAATATCAACACTAAAGAAAGTTATCCCTAGACCGTCATGCTCAATCATTGATCCATTCATGAAACACACTAAAATATTAGCTATGCCCAATGCTCAAGTACGATCATAGTGCCCCCTAGTTGGTGCTTATAAGAGAAGATGGAGACTCAAAGCAAAAATAAAAATTGCATAAAGTAAATAGATAGGCCCTTCGCAGAGGGAAGTAGGGATTTGTAGAGGTGCCAGAGCTCAAGGTTTAAATTTAGAGAGAAAAATATTTTGAGTGGCATGCTTTTCCTGTCAATGAAAACGACAAAGTAGCTCATAGTACTTTCCATGCTAGATACATTATAGGTGGTTCCCAAACAGAATGGTAAAGTTTGTACTCCCCCTCCACCAATGAATCACACTCCACGGCGAGCCGAATCCACGGGTACCGTCCATACCAACAACATTCCTGGGGGAGTTTTGTTTAATTATTTGCATTATGTTTTTTGATTTCGGGACTGGGAATCCCTATTACTAGCCACTTTCTCGTGAATGATAGTGAATCAACACAGATCGTGAGAATAACCCACCTAGCATGGAAAAATATTGGACACTCCCCACCGTTTCATGAGCGGTACGGGCACACAAAAGAGAAAAATTATTTTGAAAATTTAGAGATGGCACTTACAAATTTGCTTGGAACGGCATGCAAATACCGCATATAGGTAGGTATGGTGGACTCATAAGGCAAAACTTGGTTTAAGGATTTTGGATGCACAAGTAGTATTTCTACTTAGTACAAATGGAGGCTAGCAGATAGATTGGGAAGCAACGAAACCAAGAAACGAAAATTCACATAAGTGAGCATTGAGTCATAACTAATACCGAATAATGCACCACAAGTAGGATATAACTTCGTTGCATAACTATTGACTTTCGTGCATGCATAGGGAATCACAAACCTTAACACCAACATTCCTACTAAAGCATAATTACTCACTAACATGACTCACATATTGCTATCATCATGTTTCAACACTATTACAAAGAATCAAGTTTAATTTGTCCCATGATCTTCATGAAAGTTTTTATTATATCCTCCTTGGATATCTATCACTTTGGGACTAGTTTCATATATTGCCATTTGTCGTGGGAAACGAACACCTATGGGATCGCTATCGAGCGGATCCCTTTACGGTTCGGCAAGGGGAGAGGATTGCACAAAGAGCAGAACTAACGAACAACACACGGGGATTTACCCAGGTTCGGGCCGCACGGATGCGTAAAACCCTACTCCTGCTTTGATTGTATTACTGTGGATGTTCTTGGCCAAGTTCTGGGAGCTACAGTATTCAGTAGCTACGCATGCAGAATGGGCTTCCGAATCCCCTCTCTGTATGCCTCGGGCCTCCTTTTATATAAGTCAAAGGGGCTACCACAGTGGCGTTCGAGATAAGGCATGAGGTGGAAAGTAGCTACAGTGTTATCATACCTAACCCTGACGGCTTAGGACAAACTCATTAAATGCACCGTGAGGTGTCCGTCGAGGTGTCCCTTAGCGTCTCGGGCTTGGAAAAGCTTTACAGGGGATGGGCAAAAGCAGTCATCCCATCAGTACCGCTTAAGCATCTCGTGGCCAGCATTACGCCACGTCACCATGAGGACAAGCCCTAAACGACAAGGCTGGTCGCTACACTGGAGTGATAGCGCTGCACTGTGCAGAGCCTTGCCGGGACAGAATCCTTGCCGGGCCCGGGGCTTGCCGGGACCGGGTCTTGCCGGGCGCGAGGTCTTGCCGGGCCTCCGCAACCCCTTGGTCTTCTGTCTGGTCGTTGACTTGAACGTCTCCTTGGCATCTTAGTCTCGTGATTACTCCTAGCTATTCCCCGACAAGGCTTGCCGCGGTACGGCTACAACTGCCCATGCACAAGTAAGGGGTACTAAAAAGACCCATACTTTAGTACACCGACAGGAGCCCCCGGGCCTAGGCCATACACGGGTGCCAGGCCTGTTGGGCTAGGCCCAAAACAGTGCACGGGCACGCGTGGCAGGGAATAACTGCTCGTAATCATTATCTCTTTTACCACGCCCCTCCACTACGCGCATTAATCGCGCGACGTGGGAGACGTGGGCGGAAACTCCGCTGCAAAAGCGGGCGGTAAAGAGCCTGTCTCGCGCCTTCCCCATAAAAAGGGAATCGCAGAGGGCACTGCTCATTTACCCCCTCCGCCTTTCCAATCTCAATCTCAGATCTGTCGCCATCGTCTTCGTCCTCGCGCCCAAAGCAGAGCTTGTCTCCCTCCACCCTCCTCCACCGTGCTCTCGACGTCTTCAGCGCCCACCTCCATAGCCACCATGCCGCCTAAGCCGAGCAAGGGTAAGGCGGCGGAAGCGACCGCCGCGGAGAGCACGTGGGTGAGGATGCGGAAGGAACGCGCTGTCTTCCCCTCGATGCTTGATGCGGAGACCTTGAAGAAGAGGTACCAGTTCGCATGGGCGACTGAGACCACGGCGCATCTAGCCACCAAAGTGAGTGTAGCTTCTCGTAAGGCAGAGCCAGGAGATTATCCCTTCTTTGCCGATTACTTCTGGTGCGGCCTCTGTCCTCCGTACTCGGATTTCTTCGTAGATATCATGCTCACCTACGGCTTCCAGCTGCTAGATTTCACGCCGAATGTCGTGACTTGTATGTCCGTCTTCGCGCACCTTTGCGAGAATTTTGTTGGGGTCATCCCGAGCACTGCACTTTTCCGGCACTACTTCTATCCCCGTATCCAAAAGGGCGACGCCCTCTCCGGCAGCATCGCCTGGATTCCGAGGACGGCGACCAAGGAGACGTACCCAGAGGGGCTCTTCCGCGAGAGATGGGATGAGTGGCGCGGCAGGTGGTGCTGGGTCTGGGAAAAGGAGCCCAAACCGTTCTGCGAGGTGCGGAAGCAGAAGGTGGTCCGCGGCAAGGATTGGGTCGCCGCGGACCCTGACGACGACAAGCTCACCATCGCCATCACCAGGATACTACGCCTCAAGGCTGCCGGGTTGAAGGTGGAGATGATTGCTTCGGATTTCCTTCGCCGGTGCATCGCCCCACTGCAGAACAAGGGGCGCCCTGCTTGGGAGTACGCGAACGCCGCCGACGTCATGAGGGTGCGGCCTGGGCTGGATAATGATCTGACAGCCATAGGGCACGCGGCCCTCTGCCAACAGCTATTCAAATCTGGAGCAGTGGGAGACTTGCCGGCAGGCGTCGTCCCACTATGCAACAACTCGTCGCTGACCTCCATCATCGCCATGATGCCGGTGTTCAATGCCCATAGCATCGATGAGAGGTGGATCGAGCCGTCCGCGGAGCAGGCGCTGGCGTTCTTCGACAACTTGACGGAGAAGGCCATCCGCGGGGATAACCTTGTCCGCGCCACCACGGAGGAGGAGCTCGCCTACATCGCCAGCAGGGCGGAAGAGGCGAACCTTGCCGAAGAAGCCGGCAGCACTAAGTCCAGCGAAGACGAGGACTTGCTGCGGGAAGATCTTGCCGGGCGAGGTCAGGCTACCGGGGAGCCGAGCAGAGCCGCTGCCGGGAGTTCTTCTGCCGGAGGCGCCGCCAAAGAGGAAGAAGAGGAGGAGGAAGAGCCCCCAGCTCTTCAACACAGGAAGAGGCGCGTCCTCCGGAAGAACGCCACTGGCGCTCCAGCCCGCCAACCTTCCTCAAGCAGCGAGGCCTCCGGCAAAGGGGCGGCCGGCGAGGCCGCACCGCAAACTGCCGCTGCCAAGCGGCCCAGGACCAATCCTCCTCCTCCCCCGTCAGGAACTGCGGCGGGGGTCGGCTTCGACCTCTCCGCCATCAGCTCCGAGGAAGAAGAAGAAGAGTAAGAGTCCCGCCACAGCCTTGATTCTTATCCTTCTAGTTTTGCTTGATTAATTTGCTCTGTTTTTGCCTCCTCAGGGATGCGGAGACTCTGGTGCAGAGGATGGCGAAGAGGGCCAAGACCTCAACAAGCGTCGAGCCGCCGGCAAGCACCTCGGGTGCGCCAGAAACGGTTCTCGTCAGCTCGGAGTCAAGCCCAGAACGCAACCCTCGATGCAGCCCTCGACGCAGCCCCCAGCGCAGCCCCCAGCGTGAGTCTTCTACTCACTACCCACTGGCGCGTGCTGGGGCGTGCATCTTCTCTGCTGACATCTCCGGGCGTGCAGGAGCGGGGCAACAGCGAGAAGCAACAGTGGGAGCTGCCTCTGCCATGCCACCTCCGTCGACCACACCGCCCAGGGGCGAGTCCTCGGGCAAGCTCTACCACGACGATGAGGAGGGGCCGGCAAGCGTAAGCTCTGGCAACCCCTTCCCTGACGCAGGTAAATGGCTCAGCCCAGAACTCTTGTCGCTTTGGTTTTCCTTCTTTTTGTCTTCTTGAACTTCCCTCCCAGCTTCATCTTAATCAATTCCTTGGCTTTCAATCTTCTTCTGACAGAGCTCATGGACACTGACGTTGTCATTGAAGAGACTGCCAAGGATGCCGCCACTAAAGCCGACAAGGTTGCTGCCGAGGAGGCCGCCAAGCATGCCGCCGCCGAGGCCGCCAAAGCTGAGGCCGCCAAGGCCGCTGCCGCTGAGGCCGCCAAGGCCGCTGCCGCTGAGGCCGCCAAGGCCGCGCAAGAGGAGGCCGCCAAGGCTGCGCAAGAGGAGGCCGCCAAGACGCCCGCCGAGGGAGCCGGTGAGGAGACCCGCGGCCATACTGACGGCGCTTCTGCCGCAGGAGCGCCAAGCGCTTCTACTGCCGCGGGGCCCTCGACTGCTGGAGACCAACCCTCGTCGTCCCAGGCCCCCTCCTCAAGTCAATACATCAGGGCCGGCAACAACGTTGTCAGCATGCCGGGGTCGGCAAACATCGAGGAGCTGGTTGAAGGAGAACATCTTGACGGGGAAATCATCGTCGCCGCCGCCAGTGAGCTCAAGGAGGAGCAATTACTTCAAGCCATGGACGACAGCTATTAGAAGCTCCAAACGCTCTACTGTGCCCGGAAGGAGAAACTGGACTCCCGGGCAGCGCTCATCGAGGCCGCAGAAGGAGACTTCCAACAACGCGTCACAGAGACGCAGGCTTGGTACGGTGAGGCCCTCCAAGAGCTGAATGTTTACCGAGAGTAGCTTGCGGAAGAGCGGAACGTCCTCCTGCTGAAGCAATCAGACATCGAGAAAGCGCAGGAGGAGGCCGCCCAGCAAGCCGCCGCGGCAGAAGCCCTCTTGATGCAACGCCGCATCAGCCTTGATGCCCAAGAAGAGGACCTTGCCGCGCGCGAGGCGGCGCTTGCCGCCAAGCTTCGCAACAAGGATGAAGAGCTCGAAAGTCTTGCCGCACGGCGGGTCCAGGAGCTTGAGCAGAAACACTTGAAGATGCTCAGAGCTCTAACTGAAGACCACGCCGGCAAGCTCAAAGAGGCCCTTGACGCTGCCGGAGCTGCGGAGACCGCCAAGCACTTGCTGGAGGAGAAGACGAAGCAGCTGGAGGCCGCTCTTAAGGACCACGGCAAGAAGGTCTCAGCACTTGAGGCCGAGAGAGACAAGGCTCTCCACAGCCTGATGGAGACGCAGGCTACCGTATCCGAGAAGGTCCAGCAGCTTTCCTCCGCCAAGGACTCCATTGAAGATCTGAAGCTGAAGCTATCCACGCTGGAGGAGTCTCTTGAGGATGCCCGAGCTCGCGAGAAGACTCTTATCAAAGACCTCCATGATGAACAGGAGCTGCTCCAGAACGCCGCCACCACCCACAACGAGTACACTTCTAGCGTGAAGCTCTGGACTGCCAGGCTGGCGGACGTCGCCGAGAAGCTTGGCGCGGAGCTGGAGGCCATGGACTTGCCGGGCTTCGGATACTCTGCCGATGACAACGTATCCTCAAGCGCCAGGCTAACCATGTTCTTCGACAAGCTCGTCGACGCCCTCAAGCTACTTCAGGCGAACCAGACAAGCAAGCTGGCCGACGAATCCCGGAAACTCTGCCAGCTCGTCCTCCGCAAGGTGTTGATGAAGGTGGCGCACAGGAACCCTGGTATCGACCTCTCCAAAGCCTTGAAGAGCTTGCCGAAGGACGCGGACGTCAAGGCTCTCGAGGAGCTTGTCGCGCCCATCATCGATCGGGTGAGCCAGGTAAAGAGGGTCGAGGGCGATCGCCGGGACTAGCTGCATCCGCCTCATCTCTTCTCCATCTTGCCGCCGGCGTCATATGAAAAAGACAATTTGTCTTATGTCAGAAACGCGGCAAGCACTAGATGTAATATAACTTGCTCTCTTTGAATTATGGCATGCTATTCCCTTTGTTCAATTTCTCTCTGTATGGTATGTACCCTACGCTTTGCTGGGAACTTGCCGGAGCATAACCCCGACGCGAGCGCTGGATTCGGGTCGTCAGCAGCTTGCGGGCGGTGCTGCTCACGGCAAGAAATCTTCACGCTTTCGGCGCGGCCACCCAGACTGTTGAGCGGACTCGAAACAGAGTAAGGGCGCAGCCGATTATGACAAGATTCCATCACGTGCAGGTTTTCCATACAAAGCCGAAATCGTTCAAATATTTTCAAGAAGCCGAGCCCGCGGTTATGTGGCAACTTGGAAATAGTTTAACATCCGGTTATAGTAAACTTGAAGTAAACTCAAATAAAATACACCAACCGTGTGCATAACCGTGATCGTCTCTTTCCGATGGAGTCGGGAGGAGAACACGGCGGGGTTATGTTTGACTCGTAGGTAGGTGTTCAGGATCACTTATTGATCATAAGTAGTTCTCGTCCGCAAGCATAGACTCTCATCTTACTCTTGTACTCGTAAGTTAGCCACCCAACAAATGCTTAGTGCTGTGGCAAACCTCACCACTTAACCATACCTCACCCACCAGCTTACATAGTCTCGGTACCCGGGTTAATGAGATTGCTGAGTCCCCGTAGCTCACAGATTACTACAACAATACTGGTACATGTACTGATGAGTTTGTTCCAGTTGATGCTTCCCAGCTCCAGTGGGAGTTTGACGAGGAGCATGGGCGTATGTACGTGACTTACCCGGACGAGTAGAGGAGCTACTTGGTCGTCTTCCTGGGCTTAGCGAGATAGACTTCATTGCTTTTATCATTTGATTTCGTCCGTAGTCGGACCCTGTGTTTTCAAATGGTTGTATGGATGATTGTATGCTATTTGTACTTAGCTTGTGGCGAGTGTAAGCCAACTCATATACTCATCTCCTCTTTTAGATGTATTGCGATGATTTCTATACTTGCGAAACGACGAGATGCGCTTCTATCCCCATCGAGGTCCTCGCGCCTTAATAGTGATAGGACCACATATTGGACGTTACACTTTGCAACCTAAATGGTTTGTTGGTTCCACTCGTTTGTCAAAGAAGCAACTAAGTTTTACCCCTTCTTTCATCTTCCTCTTCTCATTCTAAGATCTCGGGGCGAGATCTCTTTGTAGTGGGGGAGAGTTGTAACAGCCCGAGACTGACGCTCCAGATGATTCTCATTTTATTACGTTATCATCATGTGATTTATTGTTTGTCGCATTCATCATCGCATCATTCGCATTGCATCGACACTCCATTGTCATTGTTTTCCAAAACATGCATCCGTTCGTAGTTGCCGGTTCTCCCCATTCTTATCGTCGACGGTTTCAAGACCAAACACACTTCTTTAAAATATTGTTTTATAAGTGGGAATAAAATGTTCTCAAAATGGGTTGAAAGTTGGCATGCGGTCCTATTATATTGTAGGTATACCACCTGCAAAATTTCGTCGCATTCGGAGGTTGTTTGAGACCTGAACCATTAAATTATAGCGGCACTATAGCCGGTTTAAATTGTTAGACATTTTTCATAATTAAAACTTGTTCTCGGGCTATCCATCTTCCCTCTCTTCTAAATTCCTAGCCACTCTCCACAATGCAAAGACCCCCCCCCCCCCCCGCGCTCGATAGTTTCCAGAACCCGAATTGCCGAGTCATGGCGGATGGATCCATCTCAACCGTAATCTACCCCAAACATCTTCTATTTCTCCATTGGACTCCCCTAACCAATTATTCTTGATCGTCCAATCTAAATCGTAGGGTTTCTATTTCATACGTCTCCAACTTATCGATAATTTATGAAGTATTCATGCCATATTTGAATATGTTTACAATACTTTTATATGGTTTTGATGCACTTTATATGATTTATTTAGAACTAACCCAGACTGACACTGTTTTCAGCAGAATTACTGTGGTGTTGTGTTTGTGGAGAAAATAAAAGTTCTCGGAATCGCCCGAAACTTTTTTATGTTTTTTTCTAGAGAAAATAAGAAATACCGGAGCAAAGAACCACCGGAGGGGAGCCACGTGTGGGACACATGGCAACAGGGTGCGCTCACCCCCTGGGCGCGCCCTGCTAGCTTGTGGGGCCCACGTGGCTCCGGCTGGCGTGATTCTGACGTGGCTTGAGACTGCGTCGGTATTTCCCCAAAGAGGAAGGGATGATGCAGCACAACTACGGTAAGTATTTCCCTCAGTTATGAAACCAAGGTTATCGAACCAATAGGAGAACCATGCAACACTATGTAAACGGTACCTGCACACAAAGAACAAATACTTACAACCCGACACGTAAGAGAGGTTGTAAATCTCTCCATGGTAAAAAGATGGATTAGATTGTAGTAGATTGGATAAATAGATCGCACAAGAACACAAAATAAAAGAAGAAAATCAAAAGTGCAGCAAGGTATTTTTGGGTTTTTGGAATAATAGATCTGAAAACAAAAACGACAAAAGATAGATCGGAAAGCAATATGTTGAAAGAGTAGACCCGGGTGGCGTAGGTTTCACTAGTGGATTCTCTCATGAGTATAACACACGGTGGGTAAACAAATTACTATTGGGCAATTGATAGAACATCAAATAATCATGACGATATTCAAGGCGATGATCATTATATAGGCATCACGTCCAAGATTAGTAGACCGCAACGATTCTGCATCTACTACTATTACTCCACACATCGACCGCTATCGAGCATGCATCTAGTGTATTAAGTCCATGGAGAAACGGAGTAATGCAATAATAACGATGACATGATGTAGAAAAGATCTATTCATGTAGGAATAGACCCCACCATGTTATCCTTAATAGTAACAATACGTGCGTGCCTCGCTGCCCTGTCAGGACCGGTTTTTCAATAAAATAATTATTGAAAAATCGCCCCTTCAGTCAGACCAGCACAGAAAATAATTCGTACTGGTAGACAAATCCTTGATACAGAAATCCAGTAGTACTTAATATTATACAGGGTTGAGCTGAGGCTGCTCAACAATTTATTACAAGCACGCCAATATTAAGCATAAAGGCGGATATGACACAATGGAAATAGTGGCAGTACTACTGACTCGCAATATATAGTGGTGGTGGATATGTCACAGTGGAGTGGGTGACATGACTCTAATATCTTACAACTCGCCAAGCGTCGGAGTGAGACTCGACGATTTTATTTGTGTAGAGGAAGCGTGAATAATACAAGTGGTAGACTCCAGGATCGCAAAGGACTGACTAGGACTCCTCTAGGCGTCGGACTCGCTATCGTACTCTTCATCCATAAGATCACCTTCGTCAACATCTGGCCAAATCAACAAGCCAGGTGAGTACTTTGAATGTACTCGCAAGACAGTTTGGACATAAGATATAACAAATGCAAACATGATGCACACAAGCAGGTTAGTAATGCACACACAGGTAATAAATTTGCACAGCAAGATAAATAAAAAGGAAGTCGGGCGGTGGTCCTCCCAAAATCCCAATAAAATAAAGGAAGACCGATCGGGTGTCTGAAGCGACGCCTTGAAAGGTAAAAATAAATAAACATGCCTCAGTCAGGCGTCGGGGCGACACCACATAAAGGGCTTATATTGGAAATAAATAACAGTACGTGCCACAGTCGGACGTCTGAGCGACATCGCATAAAGGGCTTAGAATGAAAGTAAACAACTGAATGCCACAGTCAGACATCCGAGCGACATCACGTAAAGGGCTTGTACTGAAAATAAATAATATGAATGCCACAGTCGGACGTCTGAGCGACATCACGTAAAGGGCTTGTACTGTAAATAAATAACAAGACATGCCACAGTCGGACGTCTGAGCGACATCGCATAAAAGGCTTAAAATGAATGTAAACAACAAGAATGCCACAGTCGGACGTCTGAGCGACATCACGTAAAGGGCTTATATTTCAACATTCAAATACAAGTATCCAGGAGGTTGCACCATCCCCAGGAATACTCGGCACATCAGAGTAATAACCTGGTTAGTCCATTCATGGAAATAATATTCAGCCAAGTTCACTTCTGTCATTTAACATATTAGTTCTCCAGAGACTGACACTGAGACCGACACTTGACATGTCAACCAACGTCCTTGACTGTGGACACGGCTATTCGAATAGTTTTGACTCTGCAGAGGTTGTACTCTTTACCCACAGCCAACGGATTTCAGTAATCCCGAAGGACTAGTTCCATCTACGGTATTTTAGAAGAAAACACACCTAACCAGTACACACCCATTTCACATCCCGATGCTAGGTATCACCCTAGGCAACGTTCAATAAAAACTTTAAGACGGGGAGGCCAACACCTCGAATAGCATGGGATCAAATTTATATCGCGCGTTACTAAGGGGTGCCCCCCTCTCGGTCCCAACCGGAAACACCCATGCCCCCTGACCGGATGACGGGCTTTAATCCAGGGCCATGGAACCCTCATCACGGCCCCGCTATTTGGTGTGTACATGGAGAGAGTTTTACAACTTACTAAACTGCATTCCTTGTAGAAAGCATGTGGTAGCACGAAAATAAGGCGAACGGGGACAAGACTCGATCTATGTCAACACTGGAGTTAAACAGTTTCTTTGATAATACCGGCATGCTCCAACAATACCAGCATACAACATGTCATGTCACCACATGACTAGGTTGTCCAATCATTCATGATCACATCAAGTTTTTAGCTCACTTGCAACTTATCATGCATGAAATATAACATTCTTCATATGCTTATATAAACATGCCATGAGAATAACAATTCAAGCAAACATGAAAAGCACTCATCATATCGAAGGTTCAAACATGCTTGCCTGGATCAACGTAGTCGGAGTCTAGCTCGGCGAAGTTGAAGACACCGTCTCCTCCTTCGGTATCTATGTCATACAAATATTCGAATACTAACGTAAATACCATGCGCGTATAAAAATTGTCTCAAAATATTTTTGAATAAATACTATAAAAAACTGGACTAAAAAATATGGGTGACAGAAAAAGAATCAACTCAAAATCATTTTCTGTTGAAAAGATATAAAGAAAATGAGTCCAGGGACCTATCTGTGATAACCAGAAGGTTTTCCAGGGGGTAGACAGAGAAAACAGATAACGCTTTTGAAAAGAATACGCCTGCCCGAAGGGAAAACGTACTCTGCAGCAGGGCGCTTTCAGAAAACAATTCGGAAAAGAAGAGAACCCTGACGAGGGGGTCCCACCCGTCAGGTTTAAAAAGGCCACCGGCGACAGAGGCTGCGGTGGTCGCCGGTGACGATCCACGGCGAGGGAAGGGACACTAAGGGCATGGGTACACTCACCGCACTATCCCGCGTCGGTGGGTGGTGGAAGGGGTCGCCGACGAGCACCACGTCGACGGCGGCTTCTTCTCCGGCGGACGACGGCGTCGGGCGTGACTGGATCTCACCTGAGGGGATTCCTACCACCAAATTGAGGCGCGGCTTAGGGCTATGGGTGCACTAGAGGGCTACTGATGGAGTTTGAGGCGTGCGCTCACTCACCAGAGAGGAATTTGCCGGGACCTGAGGCGGATCGAGGCGGCCGGAGTCGGGGAAGGAGACCTCCCCGAGGTCCTCTGCTGGCTTGGGAGTGGCTCTGAGGAGCGGTGGAGTGGTGATGGTCTACGCAGTGCTCAGGGGCGTCCTATTTATAGGCGATTCCAAGGCGGTTGCCGTGACAGAGTGATCTCCGGTGCCGATCACGGCGAACGGCGGGCTTGGTAGGGGGTTACGGTTGCGGGGCAGGTTTCTACGTCCACCTAAGCTCCATTTAAACTCTAACCTAGGCTGGTTCTGCAAGGGGCTCGCATCTCGACGGAACGGAGGTCTGCGGCCACGGCGGCGGTAGAGAGCACGCTCTGTGCTGTCCAGGCCATGCCGATGGCTCTGCAGCGCGCGCAAGAGTGGGGGACGGCCACGCGGAGGCTCCTAGTGGTTTGGGCGGCGCTGGGGAACGGCGTTCTGCAGAGGAGGCTTTTGGCGATCGCAGCAGACGGTGCTGTCGCCGCGGGAGGGGTCGGGGACGACGAGCCAGCTCATCACCGACGCCCACAAGCGGCCAACCGACCGTGCGGCGCCTTGGATAAGAGCTAGCCACAGTGAGCAAGCCGCCACAATGGTCACTGCAGAGATTGACGAAGATCTCTGACGATTCTGAAAAAGTATGAAACTGAATTTGCTACAGGCACGCCAGGTGTTCGACTGATTGCCAGAGGGCTCAAATGAATTTATTTTGGGCTGAAACTTGGAGGGATTATCCATTCGGGCTACTAGGGGTCCTCTGAATTTTTGCAGAATTTTTGAAACAAGGTAGGAGAGGTAACCAGCCAGGAATAGATTTCTGGTCCAAATTTCTTTTGAATGTGGTTTAAAAAATTTGAACTATGGACCAGAAAGTTTTTGCATAATTGAGTTGTGGGTCCTAAGGAGTACTAGTGGAAATTTATTTGAGGTCAGAATCAAAAGGAATCTAGTAGTTCCTTTGTAAAACTTGAGACCTCAAAATAAAATATAAAAATAGTTTTTGTGCTAATAGAATAAGAAAAAAATATTTTCCTGGTTGGGTCCTTTGAGAAAAGTTGGGTTGTAACCCTTGGGTCAGAGGGGGAGATAATAGAGAGGTGATTTTGAAATATAGAGCAAGTCAAGAGTGAATAAGATTACCAAAGTAATGTTTTTTTTAGAAATAAATCTCCAAGATATTATCACCAATTTTTTTAGAATAAGCCAAAGTAAATATTTTTGTAGAGAAGGAACTCCAACAGAAATCCTTGGAGGTCAAAACCAAAGTTGGTCAAAAGTTTTATAAGCAATTTTCATCCTTTGGGTTGAACTAGGAAATCAAATCAAAAGTTTTAAAGATTCCATCTCAAAGGAATAAAAATATTTGCCAAATAAAAATAAAAAAATTTGGGGTGTTACAACACCTACCCCCTTAGGAAAAATCTCGTCCCCGAGATTTCAGCTGATCCTCAAATAGGTGTGGGTGCTCTGCCCGAAGAAAATCCTCTCTTTCCCATGTTGCCTCATCCTCGGTGTGATTGCTCCACTGAACCTTGAAAATTTTGATTGTATTCTGACGGGTCCTCCTTTCAGACTCCTCCAATATTTTTATTGGACGTTCCCGGTATGTGAGGTCTGGTTGAACATCAATGCTCTCATGAGATACATGCTTCTCTGGGTTGCTCACACAGTTCCTTAACTGTGAGATGTGGAACACGTCGTGGACGTCTGACAGTTCTGCGGGTAGGTCTAGCTGGTAGGCCACTCTGCCTCTTCATGCAATTATCCTGAAAGGTCCAATAAATCGTGGTGCCAATTTTCCCTTGACCTTAAATCTTTGCAGACCTCTCATCGGGGAAACTCGGAGGTATACATATTCATTTGGCTCAAAATTGACTTCACGGTGTTTTTGATCGTAATAGCTCTTTTGTCGACTCTGGGCTGCCTTGAGTCGATCTCTGATTATTTTAACCCTTTTCTCGGCTTCCTTGAGCATGTCTGGGCCGAATATACGGCTATCTCCTATCTCGGACCAATTAAGCTGGGTACGACATCTTCGTCCACACAAGGCTTCGAAAGGTGCCATTTGTAGACTGGCCTGGTAACTGTTGTTGTACGCGAACTCGGCGTACGGCAGGCTTTCTTCCCAACTTGTTCCATAGGTGAGAACACACGCTCTTAGCATGTCCTCTAGAATTTGGTTCACGCGTTCAGTCTGTCCTCCAGTCTGAGGGTGGTACACTGTGCTGAATACTAGTTGAGTCCCCAGAGCTTGTTGTAAGTGATCCCAAAATCTGGAGACAAATTGAGTGCCCCTGTCTGATATTATGGTCATTGGAACTCCATGTAAGCAGACAATACGGGCGAGATAAAGTCTGGCAAGCTTCTGTGTGGAGTGGGTGGTCTTTACTGGAATAAAATGTGCCACTTTGGTTAACCTGTCGGTGATGACCCATATGGCATCATTTCCGTGTCTTGACCGAGGTAGTCCGACAATAAAATCCATGCCTATCTCGTCCCACTTCCATTCAGGTATCCTGTTTGGCTGTAATAGTCCTGCTGGTTTTTGATGTTCGGCCTTAATGCGCTGGCAGGAGTCACAACATGCGATAAATGTGGCTATATCTCTCTTCATGCCGTGCCACCAAAAAATTTCTTGAATATCTTTGTACATCTTGGTCCCTCCTGGATGGATTGAATACGGAGCGGTGTGGGCTTCTGTCGGGACCCCGATCCTAAGCCATATGAATCCAGCCTGTAACATGTCACACCACTTTGCGGCCTCACACACGGTAACCCACGGCTGCCACCTTAACTTGGCCGGGACCGTTTGCGCCTTTTGGCTCACGGATATGAACATGTGGCTAGCATTCACACGTCGAAGAACCCGGGTCGACATGACTAGTTATAGACCCAAGTGGCACAACCGTACAGGGACAGGCATATGTAACCCAACAATGCAGGTGTCAGTCATCAGCGTGTGTAGACGAGTCATAGCAAGCTACAGGGACTCCATTATGCCATGGGACATAAATGTCATCAACTGCGCGTAGACGAGTCATAGCAGGCTACATGGACTCCATTACACTGCGAGACATTTCCCCGAAGGGACAGACACAGCAGCAAGAAGGATACACGCTGGTCAATCAATGTGTCCGGAGCAGTAGCAAGCTACCAAGGCTCGGTGGAAGCACAAAGAGGCATTTCCCCGTAAGGCAGGCTACTAAAGGTATACAGCTAGGTGTCGAATCCCACACATACCAATGCATTTCAAACATACACGCAATATGCACGATATGTGTAGATACAACATGGCATCACAACAAGACTCTACAACATAACATTTATTTAGAAGGCTCCGAAGAGCCAACATAGTATAATGTTACAAACAGGGAGGGTCACAGGACCCAACATTCAGAGCATACAATCATCAAGCGGAAGTTACATGTCTGAGTATAGACATCTAATAAAAGCGGCTGGAAGAGACTGAAAAGCTACAACGACCCTACCAAAGGAGCCAGACTCCTGTCTGGGTTACTAAGCTAATCCATCGATTTCAACGTCAAGAAGAACATAGAAAGAACAACGTCTATCGCTACAAAAATGTAAATAAGCAAAAGTGAGTATGAAGGTACTCAACAAGTCTTACATCAGAACTAACTACATATGCATCATGTCTCAAAGAACGGGATTGTGGGGTTCACTGCAGAATGCCAGCTTTGACCTTTGGCTAGACTGAAATATGATAAGTATCCAACGTATCACTACTCTCTCGTCTCCCTACGAGAGAGCACACACGATTCCACATGTTCACCATATCAATACACCACTATGGATCCTCTCTCGTCTTCCTACGAGAAGCCATCCATAGCACTCACACTTATCTGGAGTATTTCAGAGTATCCATTTAAATTATCTATGAACAATGCAAGTCTCCAAGTAGTCCATATCCGCGGACGCGGCTATTCGAATAGATAGATTACCCTGCAGGGGTGTAATTCGTCACACATGCTCCCACCACTTATCGCCATGTGCATGTTAAAAAGGCACCTCGGCAACCTTCAAGAGGAAGCCAGGCGAGCGAGTCGTCCAGGGACGTTAACTTACAACGACTCACACCCAAGGAAGTCACCTATTTGAGTTGGAACCCATAATGGAAGTCTGGCCGAGGTTTCCATCATGGCCTCAAACGTTGTGAGCAGGGCCCCAAGCCGGTCCCGACTGGGCCGTTCATCCACTTCGCAGGCCGTGCCACACCTATCAACGTTTCGAACAACTGCGACTCCTGGACTAAGAACATGGTAGGTTAATAGGCCGAGAGAGCTCGAGTTACCGGAGCCCAATGTGCGGTAGTAGCTAGTCTTGGAACACAAACACGGAACTCAGTTCCTATGAGCGGTCTCAATGAGACAACCCACCATGTAATCCTACATGGCCTCTCATCGCTACCTTTACCAAAACAGGTTCAACACTTAACCTTCATCATCAGGACACAATCGTTTCACTCCGGTTCATCACCCAGATGAATCAGACCTGACACAACTCGAAGCATAGCAAAGCATAATAGGGTGATAGCATAACATGGCTCAAGCATCTACCAGGTATGCTAGGTTGCTTGGTTCAGCTATTTACTGTGACAATGACAGGTCATGCAAAGGAGTGGGTTCATCTACGGCAACACAAATAGCAGTTGAATCGCATTGTCCTAATGCATTGAAATGAGAGCAAGAGCGAGAGAGTGGGATTGTATCGAATATGCTCAAGGGGGGGTTGCTTGCCTGTTTATCGGAAGAACTCAGTTGTTCTTTGATGTCGTCGATAACTACGTCTCGCAAGTCTATCGACAAGGACAAACAAGGTATAAATTAAGCACGGAAAATGCTTCACAATGATGCATGATAATGGCATGGCAATATGATGCTGGTTTGAGCTAATGCATCTATCAACATGTTAATTGAAGATGGTTTGAACCCATGGTTCAAAATCAACTCCATATGTTAAGTGGCCTGTTGTGTTTGGAACAAAATGTCCAAGTTTGACTATTTAGCTTGCTCTAACATGCATGAGAATGCCACCATTAGATTCATTGGATTTTTCTGATAAGTTTTCATATATATATTATTTCAATCTGAGCTACAGATTATTTTCTCTGATTTTTTGAAGTTTATAACATTTTCTGGAATTATTTTTATTCTACAAAACATTTATTGGGTCAGCCTGACGTCATCATGACATCACCTAGTCAACTAAGCTGTTCCTGGTCAAATATGACCAGTGGGGCCCCATGTCAGTGACACAGGGCTAATCCCCGGTCAAACCTGAAGCTAATTGGGCTTTGACCCCCTGTGGGGCCCTCTGTCAGTGGCTCTGGGGGTGGGGGTTAGCACTAGGTGGCCGGCCACGTTGGCACCTGCCGGAGGGAGGTCACCGGCGACCAGAACCGCGGTGGAAGTTCGCCGGAATCCGCTACGACCATCGGTTCGTCGCGCTAAGAGCACCAGAAGGTAGCTCTTGCTCGCGCCGATCCAAAGGGATACCTAATGGGCCGAGGGGTCGTCGGAACAATGGCCGGCGACGAGCTATGCGGCAGCGGTGGCTCGGGCACGGCGGTGCTACGACCAGGAGGACGCGGAGATGCTAGGGAGGAGGGGGAAGCGACACGGCGGCTCACGGTGGGCTTGATGGCGTCGAAGGCGAGCTCGGAGAAGCGGGGACGACGGCGAATCGAAGCCGGTAATCCTCGGCAACCGAAGGTGGAAACGGTGATGGGGATAACGCCGCGGGGCCTCCCTGCTCGATTCGCTCAACGGAGAGGTCCAGCTCGATGCGGCGGAGCTCAGGGACAGCTCGGGGTGGCGAGGCGGGGCCGGTGGCCGCGGGGTTCAGCGAGCGGCGGCGATGGTCTGCTCGGGAGAGAGAGAGGGCCAGAGGGGAGGAAGAGAGCAGCGGAGAGAGGGGAAGCTCGAGGGGAAAGAGGCGTGCATGGGAGGGGGCTCGGCGTCCTAATCCGCCCGGGCTCAGCGGCAAGCAGGAGGTGGCCAGGCAGCGTTGGCGCTCGCCACACACCTGCCTGGTCCTTCTGGCAGGAGGAGGAAGAAGACCCCCCTGCCCCTGGTGGGCTGGGCTGGCTTCCCTCCTGGACCAGGCACAGGTAAGGATTGCTCCTTTTCCTATTTCTTTTATTGTTTGGTTTCTATTTTTTTTCTGACATTTGTTTTGGCTCAAAATAAAATAGCTAGCCATTTGTATAAATCCTGAAAATTGTCATGTGGGCTAGGTACAAATAACTAGGGCCACATAAGAAGTTTCAGCATTTTTGAACTTATATTTTATATATTATAAATATAAATCCAATGCAATTACTGTTTGATTAACTCAAATGCCCAATATAAAGTGTTTTTGTTACTCCAAAATATTGGTTGGTATTTTTACCTAAGTCCAATATTTTATTAGAAAACCGCATACATTTTCTTGGGTTTATTTGAAGCAATTTTTATAATGCTTATTTGACAAAAATTTGAATAGTGAGGCTTGCTCAAATCCTCATTTCAATTTCATTTGAAATTTAAATGCATGCATGACAGCTTCGTTCAAAATTTATTGTTTGAGGTCCTCTATATTTGGTACGCATAGTCTGTCTCCGTACCATAATATTCCCTTGTCGTCAACGACAAATTCTGAGGCCTTGCCCATACTTACTTTTTTCTTTATCCCTTCGATGCTGGGATGTCCGTGCTGAGCTTCTTTATTTTGTTCCATCAAGGTGGGTTGGATTTCCAAATTTGCCACGGTGCCTTCCGTGACCAAGACCATGTTGAGTTTGGCAAACTCCTGTTGGAATTCAGGTTGTAAATTTTGTAGACTGCCGTTGCCTGAGCTTGGGTTTCGACTGAGAGCATCTGCCACGACATTTGCCTTGCCTGGATGGTAGTGAATTCCAACATCATAATCCTTCACTAATTCCAACCAGCGTCGTTGCAGTAAATTGAGTTCTGGCTGGGTGAAAATATATTTGACACTTTTATGTTCCGTATATATTTCACAACGATTTCCAAGTAGGAAGTGCCGCCACTCCTTGAGTGCGCGAATTACTGCTGCCAATTCCAAGTCATGGGTAGGATAATTGTCCTCATGTCGTCGAAGCTGTCTTGAAGCATAGGCGACCACTTTACCTTCTTGCATCAGTACACATCCAAGACCCTTCCTGGATGTGTCGCAATATACTTCAAAAATTTTATGTATGTCCGGCACGATTAATACTGGTGCCGTTGTTAATTTCTTCTTCAATTCTTGGAAACTTTTCTCGCAGGCTTCAGTCCACACAAACTTCTTATCCTTCTTGAGTAACTGTGTCATGGGTTTTGCTATGGTGGAAAATCCTTCAATAAATCTTCTATAATATCTAGCCATTCCTAGAAAACTTCGGATATCAGTTACGTTGGCTGGTTGTTTCCACTCAAGTACGGCCTTGACTTTTTCAGGGTCCACGGCAACTGGGTTAGTACATGGCCTAGAAAACCAACTTGTTTTAACCAGAATTCACATTTGCTGTATTTGGTGTACAATTGATGTGGCACCCCAGCTCAGAGAACTGGATTACCAGTGTTTCCAACCCAGAGATCATGTCTTCTGGAAACACACAACAACTTGGTATAGAACAGAACTGAACTTTATTGATAGCTGATGAGTACAAGCTCATATTTTACAATGATAACGAGGCCAAAGGCACCCTCGGTGCTATGACAGTATCCACATTATTTATGGAACATAGCAGGGCCTCGAAACTACTAAGTACTTCTACGGCGTGGCGGATCATAGTGGCAACTCCATCCACAGGGACACTGCTGTGGACACATCCTAGTTAACGTAGCACGAACCATCAGGACCTCCGTCCTCGGCTTCTCCTGCATCTGGCATGATATGCCAGGTGAGTACTTTGAATGTACTCGCAAGCTCACGACAACCAAGTAATGCAGCAAACAATAGCATGGCAATCACATGTTAAATACTTAAGCAATTCACTTACTGCACCGGTCATTAACTTACTCTCAATCGGGTTGCCCCACAACCCTCGGAATACTCATCAGTCATCGAGTACTTCCGACCATACGAAGAGTTCTTCCATCATTACTAACATTGATACAGTTGACCATCTACTGAGGTCTGGACGTGCTGTCCAATACCGTGGACGCGGCTATTCGAATAGATTTTTCACTCTGCAGAGGTTGCGCACTTTACCCACACCATGAAGCACCTGGCCTCGCGATCCCCTTCGGGTGGACCAGCATTGCTTCAATGAAACCTGCCTAACCCGTGACTCTCCCATCGTACCTCTGGCATTTATCCTCCCCCGGAGGCCTGCCCTGGGTGGCCCCTGTGTCCCCATGACACCTGTGTCCTCATGACACCTGCCACCGTCGTGGCCAAACAAAACTGTCCCAAACGGGGACGCCGGCAGAAACAAACAACAACTGGGCTCACAGGATTATCGCCGCCTACCTGATCAGGGTAGCACGCGCGCATAACCCTCCCTCTTTGGAGGTACCGGTGAAAGATCACGTAGTCGGGCCAAGTCAAGGCCGTCCCATACCAGCAAATGTGGTTGCACGGGTAAAGCCCGGACAGGTGACTCAAGATCAACCACTAAGTCACTTAGCAAAATAGTGGTTATCACAACATGCCATTATCTACTTAATTTATTCTATGAATTATCTCAAAGCAACTAAATAAGCATAATATATTAAAATATGCAATGCTATAGGAATGCTTCATGAAATGGGTATCATGGCTTGCCTTGCTCTGTTGGGTTGTTCAAACACTCATGGTCTTCAAATGCACCACAATCTCCTTCTGAAAATATTTTTAAAGTGCAAAGGAAAATGTCACATAATGCTTTTCTGTTCACCAACAATTCTGTGAGTATTGGAAAAATACCAAAATTTGTCACAAAATAAAAGGGCTCGGTACCAACATAATGCAAAAAGAATCAACTGAATTGGGTTTTTAGATTAAAAGTTATTCACGGTAAAAGTTTGGTCAAAATCTGGAATTAAATAAATGAAAAACAGAAAAACCAGAAAACCCTCCAGCGGCCACGTCGAAGGCTCCACCCATACCGCTTCGGGCGCGGGCGGGGTCGCTGACAGGTGGGGCCTGTCTGGTTTAAAACAGAGGGAGAGAAGGGCAGAGAGGAGCGGTGGCTCACCGGCAACGCTCACCGGCGTTAGAGACGGCGACGAGGTCAGGTGATTGCGGGGATGGAACGGGCGCTCAACGGCGAGCACGTACGTACCCGCAGCTCCTCCGGAGGTGGACGGACTGCGTCGCCCCCTTCCTCTCTGGCGGGTGGAGCTCACGGTGTTCGCCGGCGATGGAGATTCCGACGGGGATTGGGCTGGGCAAAGGGTCGAGGGAGACCAGGGGGATCTACTGAGCTCGATGGCTGGCTCAGGAGGGCTGGAACGGGGCTGGAGGTGGCTGGCTACAGAGAGGATTCAGGCGGCGGAGCCTTCACCGGAGTCGAGGGAGACGAGCTCCCGGCTCTTTCTGGAGTGCTCTAGGGTTGATTCAGAGGTGGCGAGAAGGGGTGAGGAGCTAGGAGGGGCTGAGCGGGGCTTTATATAGGCGGAAGACGAAGGCAGCCGAGCTCTCCCGAAGCGGCGAGGTTCGGGCACGCCACTGGAGCAAGGACGGCGAGCTGGCCATCGCGGCGTCGATTGAGGTGATGGAGGAGGGCAGAGGAGCGACGGGACGGGTCCGGCGCCATCAATGGCTTGCGGACGACCACAGTGGCCGAAGCTCACTGTTGCGGCCGTGGTGGAGCTTGGCCGGGAGCGGCGGCGGCCTTCTCCGGCGACCAGGAGGGTTCGAGAGGAGCCACGCGGCTGGCTAAAGCGATGTCGGTACCAAGGGACAAGGGGGAGCAACGAGGGACGGCTCGAGCGAGCTCATCCGGTTCTGGCGCCGTGCAGAGCGCGCGCACTGGCATGCCAGTGCCGTGCTCACCACGGTTGCGGCCACCATGAGGACTCGCACGCCTGCGCACCTTGTCCATAGTGTCGACCTTTGTTCACTTAGCCTCCCTGGGTCACTGGCTCGACCAGGTTCACCCTTCTGTGAAGTGTAGCCTCAGCTACAGCTTCTGCCAGCAATCTTGAGGAGATTCTGGAGGGGAAATGAGATAGGGATGGAGCCAGAGGAGATGTCTAGTGTCATCTAGGTTGGAAGGACTACAGACTGGCAAAGTTTGAGATAGATTGAGAAAGATTTGAGCATAGATCCTTTGAAAACCACAATTCTGGTCCAGAAAGCAAATGAGCTTGTGGCACTCACATGGATGGTCTGCTAATGATGAAACTTGGTGGAGGGAAGTTATTTCGTAGTGTACACATGCCATAAAAATTGTGGATCAATTGTGCACCCCTAGCTGGTACTTCCTTCACAAAGTTCTTAAGTAAGCAGAATCTTGTCAGAGTTGTGCTGCTCAAAATTTGTACTGGACCAGATGATGTTTTTGGATATTGTGGTTATATAGGATCCCTAGGAGCTTGGGGAATTTATTGATAATTTTCTGAGAGAGGAAAAATGGGGTTGCTTCACAATGGACAAATTCTGGTTAGGAATAAAATAATTATTCTGGCCAAAATTTTACATTGGGCAATAGAATATTTTTGGAGATTATGGAATCATATGATGATGAGAAGGTGTGGAACAAGTTTGGGAATTTATTGATCATCCAAACTATAGGTTGCTTCACAACACATAGTGGTGACATAATTTCCCAAATGAAGAAAAGGGTTTATTGGAAAAGATAAAATATTGGAAATTGATCCAGGAGATATGCAGAAGGGTTTTGGCAAGATGAGGAGAGTTTTGGGTTACTTGGAAAGAAAATTCAAAGAATCATAGATCCAATCAACTGGAAAAATTTGAAGATCATCCAAATTTGCAAATAAAACCCAAATGATTTTGAAAAGAAAAAGTTGTCAAAATCAGGGTGTCACAAACCTACCCCCCTTAGGATGAATCTCGTCCTCGAGATTCGGTTGCTCAGGGAACAAGTATGGATATGCGGATCTCAAGAAATCTTCTCTTTCCCATGTAGCCTCTTCCTCAGTGTGGTGCTCCCATAGCACTTTGTAAAACCTGATTATCTTACTCCTGGTAGTTCTTTCCATTTCATCCAGGATCCTGACTGCCTTCTCTTCGTAGGTCAGGTCTTTAGCCAGCTCTAACTCACTCATATCTGCTTGCTTGACTGGTGGTGCAATGCACTTTCTTAATTGTGATATATGGAAAACATCGTGCACTTCAGACAGTTCTGGCGGTAGTTCCAACTGGTATGCTACTCTGCCTCTTCTAGCAACCACTGGAAAGGGACCGATATATCTTGGTGCAAGCTTTCCCCGGGTATGAAACCTCTTTACTCCCTTCATGGGGGTTACTCGCAGGTAAGCATATTCTCCGGGCTCAAAGGTCACTTCTCGGTGCTTTTGGTCATAGTAGCTCTTTTGTCGGGACTTGGCTGCTCGAAGACGCTCCTGAATGTCCTTGACCCGTCTCTCAGCCTCAAGCATCAAGTCCGTGCTGAAGATACGGTTTCTCCTGTCTGGGACCAATTTAAGGGGGTGCGGCACTTCCGCCCATAGAGTGCCTCAAACGGTGACATCTTCAAGCTTGACTGATAGTTGTTGTTATAGGAGAATTCCGCATAGGGTAGGCTGTCTTTCTATTTGGGTCCATGGTTAAGAGCACAGGACCGAAGCATATCCTCCAGTATCTGGTTAACTCTTTCAGTCTATCCATCTGTCTGCGGATGGTACGCCGTGCTATGCTTTAGCATAGTTCCCAAAGCTTGGTGCAATCGCAACCAAAATGCGGAGGTGAATAGGGAACCCCTGTCTGAGGTGATGGACTTGGGTACTCCATGGAGGCTGACTATCCAGGACATGTAGAGCTGTGCCAGCTGATTTGCGTTGAAAGTGGTTTTTACCGGAATAAAGTGAGCCACTTTTGTGAGTATGTCCACAATGACCCAAATAGCATCGTTGCCTCTTGTTGACTTGGGTAGTCCCACAATAAAGTCCATACATATGTCGTCCCACTTCCACTGGGGAACCGGTAAAGGTTGGAGTAGCCTAGCGGGTTTCTGGTGTTCTGCCTTGACCTTGTTGTAGATATCATAGCAGGCGACATAATATGCTATATCTCTTCGCATTCCTGGCCACCAAAATGTCTCTCTCAGATCCTGATACATCTTTGTGCCTCCCGGGTGGATAGAGTATGCGGACTCATGAGCTTCCCTGAGTATTTGCTACCTCAGGTTGTTCTGGTCAGGCACGCATATCCGTTTCTCAAACCATAGGGTGCCCTGATCATCCACGCGGAAGGATTTGGCCTTCCCTTTCGGAATCAGCTCCTTGATCTCTTTTATTCCTTCATCTGGCTCTTGGGCCTTTCTGATTTCTTCCATAAGCGTTGGAGTAATTTTCAAAGTATCCGGGGTAATAAGGCCGCATAGCACCATGTTGAGTTCAGCGAATTCTTCTTGTAACCTTGGATGCATACTTCCCATTAGTGCATTCACGGTGCCTTGCTTTCTGCTGAGAGCATCCGCGGCCACATTAGCTTTTCCCGGATGATAGTTTATTCCAATGTCATAGTCCTTGACTAGTTCAAGCCATCTTCGCTGCCTGAGATTCAGGTCAGGTTGGGTGAAAATATACTTGAGACTCTTATGGTCTGTGTATATTTCACAACGTTGTCCAATGAGGTAATGCCTCCAAATCTTTAGGGCATGAACCACGGCTACCAATTCCAAATCATGCGTGGGGTAGTTCTCCTCATGAGGTCGTAGCTGTCTGGATGCATACGCTAAAACCTTTCCTTCTTGCATCAATACGTAGCCGATTCCACGCCTGGAAGCATCGCAGTATATGTCAAAGCTCTTGTGGATGTTTGGAAGGACTAGGATAGGTGTTGTCGTTAGCCTTGTCTTTAGCTCTAGAAAGCTGCTATCACACTCCGTCGTCCAAGCAAACCTTTGATTTTTCTTTAGCAATTCTGTTAGTGGCTTAGCTATCTTGGAGAAGCCTTCTATGAAACGACGGAAGTAGCCTGCCAATCCCAGGAAGCTACGGACTTCGGTCACCGTGGCTGGTGTCTTCCAATTCAGCACGGCAGTTACTTTGCTGGGGTCGACGGCTACTCCTTGTTCTTTCTAGGACAACACTGAGGTGTTGTTTGTGCTCTTCTTCATCCTTGGAATATATTAGGATATCATCGATGAACACCACCACAAACTTGTCCAAAAAGTCCATGAAGACTTTGTTCATCATGCTCATGAAGTAGGCTGGAGCATTTGTCAGTCCAAATGACATGACTGTAAACTCATACAGACCATATCGGGTGGTGAACGCTGTCTTGGGTATATCCTCTTTTCGGATTTTTAGCTGATGATACCCGGTTCGGAGGTCAATCTTGGAGAATACCCGTGCTCCGTTTAGTTGGTCGAATAAATCATCAATGCGAGGGAGCGGGTACCTATTCTTGATGGTGACCTCATTCAGCTGGCGATAGTCTACGCACATTCTTAGACTCCCATCCTTCTTCTTAACAAAGAGCACTGGTGATCCCCATGGCGAGATGCTTGGGCGAATGTACCCTTTTTGCAACAATTCATCTAACTGCTTCTTCAACTCTGCCAGCTCTGTACCTGACATACGATAGTATTTCTTGTAAATTGGAGCAGTGCCGGGAACCACTTCAATTGCAAACTCCAATTCCCGGTCGGGTGGCATTCCTGGTAGTTCCTCGGGAAATATGTCCAGAAATTCACAGACTACCGGGATTAACTTCATATCCGTGGCGGTAGTTTGGTATGCCATTCCCTTCTTCGTGATCATCTTGCTCGCAAGGAATTGGACGGTTTGCCCTGCTGGGTTAACTAGCGTCACTGTCCTGGTGGCACAATTGATACACACCTGATGTGGTGTCAACCAGTCCATTCCCAGTATTACGTCCAATCCCGAGGATTCAATGGCAATGAGTGCAGTTGGAAATTTAATTCCATGTATCGAGATTTCCAGATCTCTATATATCAGATTGGTTTTGAGTAGGGAGCCAGGGTATTGTACCACCATGATTTTGTCCAGGAGCGAAGGGAGAAATTTGTGCAAGGTGGCAAAACTCCGCGAAATAAACGAATGGGAAGCCCCAGAATCGAATAAAATTACTGCAGGTATGTTGTTAACAGAAAACATACCAAGGACTACTTCTGGAGCTTCGCAGACTTCCTCAGCGGAGATATGATGGACGCGTCCGTGGCTGAAGTTATGATTGGGGCGGCGTCCAATAGAGTTGACCTGTGGCTTGACATCGGAAGATGGCTTCCCGTGGTTGGCGGGGCACTGTTTGGAGTAGTGTCCGCTCTGGCCGCAAGTGAAGCAGGTGTTGTTGCGGCGGCAATCCTCTAGCACTGGTTGTTTGCCGAAGGTCTTGGTCTGACTCACGGTCTTGTTGTTGTTGTTGCCATTGCTCCAGGTGGGCTTATATTCAGATGAGCCTGGCTACCAAATGCGTGGCTTCTGCGTAACCTGCTCACGGTTGTCCTTCTTAGGTTCAAACTTCCGCTTGTGGTTGTCATATCCGGACTTATGTTCCCGTTCGGCTATAAAGCCTTGTTTACCAGAGTTTGGAAGTCCGGAAAATCTAGCATGCAAAGCTGACAACGGAGGGCGTGATTCAGTCCTCCCAGGAACCGATCTATCTTTCTTTCCTCGGTGGCCACATCATAGGTAGAGTACCGGGACAGATTGTTGAACTTGTTTAGGTACTCTGCAACCGACATATTTCCTTGTGTCAAAGCGAGGAACTCCCTCTGCTTCACCTTCATTATGCCAGTGGGAATGTGGTATTTGCGGAATAACTCCTTAAATTTATCCCAGGTGATTTCTTCTTCCGAAGACCATGTTGCCTTTGTATTGTCCCACCAGATAGCTGTTGGCCCTTCCAGGTAGTGGGTGGCAAAAGGAACCTTGTCGGATTCTTCGCAACGGGCTATTTCCAACTTCTTTTCTATAGTCCTTAGCCAATCATCCGCTTCTATCGGGTCCACAGCTTGACCAAAATTGGGCGGTTTGGTGCGCTCGAAGTCGGACAATCTAGAATGTGTTCTATTGTGGTTGTGGTTCTGACCCACCATGGTCTGCATGCTTTTCAGAAATTCCATAAGGTCCTGGTTTCTCTTCTCCTCAAACAATCTCATAATCTGATCAGTGGTCGGTGCTTGAGGCGGTGGGGGTGGTAAATCTTCTGGTGGTTGTCCTGCTTGTCTGGCGGATCGACGAACGGGGGTTCCATCGCCGCCTTGGCTACAACTTCCCTTCATTCTAAATTTGTTCCCATTGCCAAATACCGAATCGATGAGCAACATCCATAAGGGAAACACAGGGGTATGACACCAGAAAGAAAATACGCGAAAAATTCAAATAAAGCAAACAACATAATTATACAAGATAACCCAACATCATACATGGCAAGCTAGTAGGGAAATATCATGCTAGACTGCTCATACGGCAGTTGACATATGCAAAGATGCATGCATAATAACTCAAGCCTCTACTCTAGTGGCGCGGATGGCACGAGCACTGGCAGACTGAAGACTCCTCGTCATCTGATCCTGAGTCGGAATCGGAACTGATGATATGGATCTCATCCTCCGGATCAAAGGAAACACGATGACGCTGCTGGGACGGTTCTCCTTCCGGGGTAGAAGGAGCATGACGCCGCAGCATCGGAGCAGCTGGAGTGGCTAGGGGTGAGGCCCACTCTGCCGGGGTCTCACGGCGGCTACCAGACGGAAAGCCTGGCAGCACCGTAGAGCTAGAAGGAGCCTCAAACCTGGGTGGAGGTGGAACTGGTGGTGGATATATAGGTGGAAAGATAGGATGAGGTGGAGGTGGAACTAGGGCCACAGCTGCAAGTGCCCCCTGGACACGAGTCAGCTCCTCAGCCAAGGATATGATCGTGCGATAACTGGCATTCAGATAACGAGCCAGAACAAAAGTCGCACGCTCACATGCTGGGTCAATTGGCACAAAAAGGACTCGCCCTGTCATAGGCGACAGGGTGGGATAGTGGAAGAAACCTGGGTGAGTCTACATCTCGACCTCGTGGAAACGCAAGTCAGTGAGAGCCTCCATCGCAGCAAACTGGATCGCCAACTCCGTGGTGGAAGCCGTTCCGCCCTTGGTAGAGCGAGAGTAGCTACCAAGGTCCGAGCTCGCGATCAGCAAAGCCTTTGTGTGGTACTCATAGACTGACTTAGCAAGCTGCTCCCGAAACACCTGGTACACTGGATCTTCGCCGTGGGGATACAGTCGAAGCCAGATGCTCCGGAGCAGTACTGGAAAGGTGGATGGTGCAGGCTCAAAATGGTAGTGGTATGGAACTAGTGCCATCTACACTCACAATGCCACGGTTAGTGAAACAATGAACCATGATGCATGCCATGCGACAATCAAATGCAACAAACAATATGCACACTCAACGTCCTATACTAATCGCGGTTCTAGCGCAGGCTAACTAGGGTGTCCTACAGTCAGCACGGCTCTGATACCAAGCGCTGTGGCACCCCGGCTCAGAGAACCGGATTACCAGTGTTTCCAACCCAGAGATCATGTCTTCTGGAAACACACAACAACTTGGTATAGAACAGAACTGAACTTTATTGATAGCTGATGGGTACAAGCTCATATTTTACAATGATAACGAGGCCAAAGGCACCCTCGATGCTATGACAGTATCCACATTATTTATGGAACATAACAGGGCCTCGGAACTACTAAGTACTTCTATGGCGTAGCGGATCATAGTGCCAACTCCATCCACAGGGACACTGCTGTGGACACATCCTAGTTAACGTAGCACGAACCATCATGACCTCCATCCTCGGCTTCTCCTGCATCTGGCATGATACGCCAGGTGAGTACTTTGAATGTACTCGCAAGCTCACGACAACCAAGTAATGCAGCAAACAATAGCATGGCAATCACATGTTAAATACTTAAGCAATTCACTTACTGCACCGGTCATTAACTTACTCTCAATCGGGTTGCCCCACAACCCTCGGAATACTCATTAGTCATCGAGTACTTCCGACCATACGAAGAGTTTTTCCATCATTACTAACACTAGTTGACCCGTTGCGCCAAATGGCGCAGAGACCCGCTAAACCCATGCTTGCGATGAAAAAAAAATCCATGATTTAGTTTCCTTTAACAGGGACAAACGATGTATATACACATTTTAACCTGGTAGGAGGAAGTCTTATTTGAAATAAAATCTATGTTTAGTTGGTTAACTGTGGGTAAGCACGTGTAGCAATAAATCTATATGAGTATGCACATTCTATTTTGGTAGCATAAAGTCCTTGTCTAAATCATGCCGCGCTAAAAATATGTTTATCTTTTTAGTATTCTTTTGTCTGGGTAAATACGTACGCTAATAATTTAGAGTGTTATGTACGGGAAAATCATATTTTTACAGCATGTATAAACCAGTTAATGAGTCCCTTTGAAAGCATGTACAAATTTACATCCATTACATTGAGAATATAACTGTTTTCTCCAATCATGAGATCAAAAGGCAATCTCAATTAAATCAGACCACTATCAGGCCTTTAAGAAAATAAGGTGGTAAGAGAATATCATGCAATAGCCAAGTAATTAACACAACTAACTGAGGTTCATGAATAAATTTCTCAGCATCCATAACTCACGTGGTACAACAGAGGTAGAATAACTCAACAAGAAACTGGTGGTCTTAAAAAAGGAAAAGAAAGATATAAGCTTTGCAGTTTTGCTGGGAGAGTTTCTAGTGCAAACTGCAAAACAATAGAGTTGTCCAACGTCTCCAATCAAATGTAACACGCCTCAGAACTAAAAAAGAAGTGACCTACGAAATTGTTCACCACGACAAACCATGCATATCACACATCTCCTCTTATTTGTTCCAGTGCTGACGTACTGTCGCCAAACCATTCTTTATCTGCGCAAGCTTGACAGAGCCATCACCATCAAACGAATCGAAACCATTAGACAGGATATGGATACCTGTTACAGCAGCCTGCAATCAACACACACATGTATTAAAAAGCACTGGCGGAGCTACAGCCAAGCAAAACTGTGCTATGGCCCGCCCAACTCAGTGCAAATTCACAAGGATATGAGAGCAAAATGGGCCATCAGATTAAAATAGTAGGACTTCCCTTCAATTTGGCCTGCCCAGGTTTTTATGTGTAGCTCCGCCACTGTTAAAAAGTATATTATGTCATGACATGACCGATTTATTTTCCTCGAGCGACTGAACAGGAGTATAAGAATTGCATCATGTCAGTAGTCAAGAATGTAAAATGCGCTAACCTTCAGCAGTTTGCATGCTTTCTGATGGGCTTCAGGGGTCTACACAAAGCAAGCACCTCCAAAGCATCAGTGGTAGACTGGTAGGTTCATGGAGGAAAATAAAACGACTGAAACAAGTGCACACATCCTGCTCATACGCAAGCACGCAATAATATAAACAGCAAGAGAACAAACAGCACACGACGCCCGGCCATATCCGGAATATTAAGACGATCAGCAAGCAAAACAACATGACAGTAAGTATAGGAAGGATAAAACGCATGTAGCTACAAAGGAGAGCAGCAAACCTCGGCCAGGAGAACGGAGACACAGTAACACACGAGAGCGTAGAACCTGCGAAATAGACGGGAACGAACTCGTCAGAACATAGGCAGGGTATGCAACGGCGCACACACAGGCAAGGGAATAGTCGGGACATAGAAAAACAAAAGAGCAGCCTACTTACCTAAGGTGGCAATGAGAAGCACGCGAGCAAAGCAGGCAAGATCGACGAGAAGAGGAAGCGGCAGGAAAAACACCCTGAACCGAAAAAAAGGGTCAGCACGTACGCATTTCATCGAACAGCACATATGCATTTCATCAAACATCTTGTAGGCAAGCATAACGGTCGTGGTCTAACCTCAATGCGAAAGATAGAATGATCCCATGGTTCGACCCAGGCGAGAACGGGAGGCCGAACCAACCTGCTCATGAAGGAAACGAACCCAAGAACGCGAAATTAGAAGGGAGCAGGGAGAAAGCGGTGAAGAACACGAAAAGAACAGGAGGCCGAACCTCAACCAGCAGCGTCCATCGAGCAAAGGAGCCCCATCGCAACAGAGCGCAGAACAGCACAGGCGAAGGAGGCGAGACGATCCGACGGGGAGAGGGCACAGCTGTGTGGAAAGGAGGGAGAGAGCGAGCAGTGGAATGGAACGAGAGCGAAAAGGAAGCAGCAAAATCGAACGATGAAGAGGGCTCTCTCCACCGCGGCGGCACACCAGCTCGCACACGGAAACGGCCACTCCCACGAAACAAAGGCCGACATGTGTTCCAAATGGGAACCCGAGCCCACCGGCAGGGAGAGCAAACAAGAAGGGGCAGAAATTCAACCGACAGCAGACGCACACCTCACACACGCGGGGTCCACCGCGCGGCGCCCGCACGCCCATCTGTCCTTGCCGCGCGTCGGCCACAGTAAGGTAGCAGCGGGGGCACACCCAAACGAAAACGAGACGCGCCACATACCAGTGGGCCCTCCCCGCAAAGGGGCCACAGTCAGTACCACGGGGAGAAACGGGCAGGTGCAAGAAAGAACAGACGCTACCACCTACCCAAACAGCGCGCACACGGACGGCCGGGGAGTCAAAATTCACGCAGAGAAAATGACCTGACGCAGTAACATGCGGGGCCACTAAGCACGAGCCCGCGTTCCAGCGAAAGGAGAAGACAAAAACACGGTAACAAAGGGATCACATGCGGAGCCGAGCCCTCTCTCCAGGGGACGCTGACGGGCGGGCCCAAGAATAAAAAGGGCCACTGAACAGAGGGCCTGGCAGCAGCAAATGGTCATGGTCGATCTGAATGAAAAAGCGCCCGTACAACGTTGGACACGATGCGGCATGCAATAGGAGTCAGCCAGTGCATGGCGTGCGCACGACGCAGGAGTCAACCCCGCTCCTCTCTTAGCCGGTGGATGAGACACAACGGCAGCAACAGTCCACACGAAGTAAAACAAGTCAAGCGACAGACGCATGGGACCAACACGAGACAGGGGCCACCTGCAGCCACACAAACAAACGGGCAGGCAGCAAACCAACCTCGCACGCGTGCCCGCAAAACGCGCGACGCGCACGCGGCGCGCAGGGAGAGGGCGGACGCGCACCTCCAAAAGCTCACCCAGCCAACCTCTACCAGCCACGAGCCCACCCGTCATAAGCCTTGGGAAAACAACCGCGCGGTCAAACCGAATCGAACGAAAATCTAATGGCCAAAACGAGCGCTGACCAGGATTGAACGGCCAGAAAGGCCCCAAATCGAGGGATCGCTCTAGAGCCGAGTTGGCCAGAAACCTTATAGGTTAGAATTGATACAGTTGACCATCTACTGAGGTCTGGACGGGCTGTCCAATACCGTGGACGCGGCTATTCGAATAGATTTTTCACTCTGCAGAGGTTGCGCACTTTACCCACACCATGAAGCACCTGGCCTCGCGACCCCCTTCGGGTGGACCAGCGTTGCTTCAATGAAACCTACCTGACCCGTGACTCTCCCATCGTACCTCCGGCATTTATCCTCCCCCGGAGGCCTGCCCTGGGTGGCCCCTGTGTCCCCATGACACCTGTGTCCTCATGACACCTACCATCGTCATGGCCAAACAAAACTGTCCCAAACGGGGACGCCGGCACAAACAAACAACAACTGGGCTCACAGGATTATTGCCGCCTACCTGATCAGGGTAGCACGCGCGCATAACCCTCCCTCTTTGGAGGTACTGGTGAAAGATCACTTAGTCGGGCCAAGTCAAGGGCGTCCCATACCGGCAAATGTGGTTGCACGGGTAAGCCCGGACAGGTGACTCAAGATCAACCACTAAGTCACTTAGCAAAATAGTGGTTATCACAACATGCCATTATATACATAATTTATTCTATGAATTATCTCAAAGCAACTAAATAAGCATAATATATTAGAATATGCAATGCTATTGGAATGCTTCATGAAATGGGTATCATGGCTTGCCTTGCTCTGTTGGGTTGTTCAAACACTCTTGGTCTTCAAATGCACCACAATCTCCTTCTGAAAATATTTTTAAAGTGCAAAGGAAAATGCCACATAATGCTTTTCTGTTCACCAACAATTCTGTGAGTATTGGAAAAATACCAAAATTTGTCAGAAAATAAAAGGGCTCAGTACCAACACAATGCAAAAAAGAATCAACTGAATTGGGTTTGTAGATTAAAAGTTATTCAGGGTCAAAGTTTGGTCAAAATCTTGAATTAAATAAATGAAAAACAGAAAAACCAGAAAACCCTCCAGCGGCCACGTCGAAGGCGTATTCCTAGAATACGCCTCCACTCAGACCGCTTCGGGCGCGGGCGGGGTCGCTGACAGGTGGGGCTTGTCTGGTTTAAAATAGAGGGAGAGAAGGGCAGAGAGGAGCGGCGGCTCACCGGCGACGCTCACCGGCGTTAGAGATGGCGGCGAGGTCAGGCGATTGTGGGGATGGAACGGGCGCTCAACGGCGAGCACGTACGTACCCGCAGCTCCTCCGGAGGTGGACGAACGGCGTCGCCCCCTTCCTCTCCGGCGGGTGGAGCTCACGGTGGTCACCGGCGATGGAGATTCCGACGGGAATTGGGCTGGGCAAAGGGTCGAGGGAGACCAGGGGGATCTACTGAGCTCGATGGCTGGCTCGGGAGGGCTGGAACGGGGCTGGAGGTGGCTGGCTATAGAGAGGATTCAGGTGGCGGAGCCTTCGCCGGAGTCGAGGTAGACGATCTCCCGGCTCTTGCTGGAGTGCTCTAGGGTCGATTTAGAGGTGGCGAGGAGGGGTGAGGAGCTAGGAGGGGCTGAGCGGGGCTTTATATAGGCGGAAGACGAAGGCATCCGAGCTCTCCCAAAGCGGCGAGGCTCGGGCACACCACTAGAGCAAGGACGGCGAGCTAGCCGTCGCGGCATGGATTGAGGTGATGGAGGAGGGCAGAGGAGCGACGGGATGGGTCCGGCGCCATCAATGGCTTGCGGACGACCACAGTGGCCGAAGCTCACTGTTGCGCCTGTGGCGGAGCTTGGCCGGGAGCGGCGACGGCCTTCTCCGGCGACCAGGAGGGTTCGAGAGCAGCCACGCGGCTGGCTGAAGCGATGTCGGCACCAAGGGACAAGGGGGAGCAACGAGGGACGGCTCGGGCAAGCTGATCCGGTTCTGGCGCCGTGCAGAGCGCGCGCACTGGCATGCCAGTGCCGTGCTCACCACGGTTGCGGCCACCATGAGGACACGCACGCCTGGCGCACCTTGTCCATAGTGTCGACCTTTGTTCACTTAGCCTCCCTGGGTCACTGGCTCGACCAGGTTCACCCTTCTGTGAAGTGTAGCCTCAGCTATAGCTTCTGCGAGCAATCTTGAGGAGATTCTGGAGGGGAAATGAGATAGGGATGGAGCCAGAGGAGATGTCTAGTGTCATCTAGGTTGGAAGGACTACAGACTGGCAAAGTTCAAGATAGATTAAGAAAGATTTGAGCATAGATCCTTTGAAAACCACAATTCTGGTCCAGAAAGCAAATGAGCTTGTGGCACTCACATGGATGCTCTGCTAATGATGAAACTTGGTGGAGGTAAGTTATTTGGTAGTGCACACATGCCATAAAAATTGTGGATCAATTGTGCACACCTAGCTGGTACTTCCTTCACAAAGTTCTTAAGTAAGCAGAATCTTGTCAGAGTTGTGCTGCTCAAAATTTGTACTGGACCAGATGATGTTTTTGGATATTGTGGCTATATAGGATCCCTAGGAGCTTGGGGAATTTATTGAGAATTTTCTGAGACAGGAAAAATGGGGTTGCTTCACAATGGACAAATTCTGGTTAGGAATAAAATAATTATTCTGGCCAAAATTTTACATTGGGCAATAGAATATTTTTGGAGATTATGGAATCATATGATGATGAGAAGCTGTGGAACAAGTTTGGGAATTTATTGATCATCCAAACTATAGGTTGCTTCACAACCCATAGTGGTGACATAATTTCCCAAATGAAGAAAAGGGTTTATTGGAAAATATAAAATATTGGAAATTGATCCAGGAGATATGCAGAAGGGTTTTGGCAAGATGAGGAGAGTTTTGGGTTACTTGGAAAGAAAAATCAAAGAATCATAGATCCAATCAACTGGAAAAATTTGAAGATCATCCAAATTTGCAAATAAAACCCAAATGATTTTCAAAAGAAAAAGTTGTCAAAATTAGGGTGTCACAATTGATGTTTCCTTAATTCTCCCAGTACAATTCTGAGATGTTGAGCATGTTCTTTTGGTGTCTTGGAATATACTAGAATATCATCAATGAATACCACAACAAATTTGTACATATATTTCATAAACACCTTGTTCATGAGATGCACAAAATATGCGGGGGCATTTGTCAGTCCGAACGGCATTACTGTAAATTCATATAATCCATATCTAGAGGTGAATGCCATCTTAGGAATGTCTTCGGTCCTTATTTTTAATTGATGGTATCCTGACCTCAGATCAATTTTTGAGAACACTTTGGCTTGTGCGAGCTGCTCAAACAAATCCTTTATCCGTGGCAACGGATATTTATTTTTAATGGTGACCATGTTGAGAGCTCGATAGTCCACACATAATCTTAGATTTCCATCTCTTTTCTTGGCAAATAATACTGGTGAACCCCATGGTGATGAGCTGGGTCTAATATAACCCTTGTCCAGTAATTCTTTTATTTGCTTCTTTA
Organism: Elymus sibiricus; assembly: GCA_039707655.1. Lineage (NCBI taxonomy): Eukaryota > Viridiplantae > Streptophyta > Magnoliopsida > Poales > Poaceae > Elymus > Elymus sibiricus. The sequence goes on from CM077663.1 coordinate 158,006,587, forward strand.
ATTCTACCAGCTTAGAGGGTGCCATCCTGTATGGTTTCTTGTAAATGGGAGCGGTGCCGGGTGCTAGTTCAATGATGAACTCTATCTCCCAGTCTCGAGGCATACCTGGTAGCTCTTCAGGAAATACATCTGGGAATTCACACACCACTGGAACTTTGATTAATTCTGAAATATCCACCTTGTTCAGCCTTACGTGCGGTGGGGCTGGTCTTTCTATGGCTGAAATTCTTATTGTCTTCCATGGTGATGAGTGAGAGTCACAGTCCGATTGAAACAGTCAATAAAACCCTTGTTGGTTGTCAACCAATCCATTCCAAGAATAACGTCCAGTCCATTGTGCTCCAACACAATGAGATTTGCCCAAAACTTTAATCCTTTAATCTCGATAATCACACCTTGGCAGTAACTTTGAGTGATATGCTTAACTCCCGGGGACTGTATGGTCATAGAATTTTCCAACGGAGAAATAGGAAAATCATGTTGCAAGGCAAATTTCTTGGAAATGAACGAGTGAGAAGCTCCAGAATCAAACAAAACCGTGGCAGGAATTGTGTTGACAGGGAACGTACCGAGTACGATGTCCGGGGCATTATGTGCTTCATCTTGGGCCACATGGTTTACGTGACCCTTCCTGTGATTGTTATTGGGGTTGAAATTGTTGTGCTTAGGAGCTGAATTATTCCCATTGTTGTTCGGCTTGGGAGCCGAGTTTCTTGGCTTTGGGCACTGCTTGGCATAGTGTCCTTCTCCACATGCGAAGCAAGTAATGCCTGGGCGGTATGTAAAATCTTTATCCCTGGCATGAAAATTATTGTTTGGGCGAGGGACTGCAGTTGAGGATTTATTCGCTCCATTTCTCTGAAAATCATTTTTGGACTTGTTGTTGCGAGAATGAGCAGACTTGTCCCTCTTGCGCTTGCGAATGTCATCCAAGCTGCGGCGCTCATTTTCTAATACAATGGCCTTGTCCACAAGTGTCTTGAAGTCTGTAAAGGTGTGAACGACCAGCTGGCATTTAAGTGCTGGTGCGAGGCCGTCCATAATTTTTTCCATCTTTTTGTCTTCAGTCATATATTCATCATTGGCATATCGGGGTAGCTGGGTAAACTGACTGAGGTAGTCTGTTACAGTCATACTGCGCTGCTTGAGATCTTCAAATTCCCTCTTTTTGAGTTTCATCACACTGTTGGGGATGTGCGCCCCACGAAAGCTTTCCTTGAATTCTTCCCAGGTAACGTTGTTCTCATTGGTGTGCATGCGTAGGAAATTCTCCCACCATGATGCAGCGGCTCCAGTCAAATAATGCGGAGCATACAATACTTTTTCATGGTCTGAACACTGAGCACTAATTAATTTCCTCTCAATATCGCGAAGCCAATCGTCTGCTTCCAGGGGTTGATCAGTGTGAGAGAAAACTGTAGGGCGTGTCTTTTGCAGCTCAGATAATTTGGAACGCTGCTGGTATGGTTCGCGGTGATTTCCCATATTGATAATATGATTCATCATCTCTTGATGCTGCTGTTGGCTTTGCTCATAAAGGCGGCATACTTGAGAAAATGCGGCTTCACTGTCCTGTTGACTTGATTGTCCCTGTGTGAAATTGTTACCTGTCAGTGTACCATGATTTTCTTCTGGCGGACTTGGCATGGAACGAGTCCAGGGACGATGCATTTTTCACTCTGGGGTATTTTTGCAAAACACATGAGAAAAATCTGTGTGGCAAAAATAAATAATTTTGCAAAGGCAAAAACTTAAATACTCCAAGATTTTGCACGAAAATATTTGATTTCGCACGGAGAAGGACCGCATAGTACATATCTTACAGGCAACCATAATTATACAATACATCACTCAGGATGCGCGTACACATTCCTGACATGTTATTTAAGCTAGTGCACTTCTCCGAACTCCTAGATGATGTGCACACAGACTACTTCTCACCAAGCCTATATGTACATATAAACATATATCACATGCTGCCTCATCACACTGCTACTCGGCGTACTCAGTCTGAAATGGTAAGGACGTCGCTCGGCCTGCCGAGGGTAAGTCCCAGACGAGGTGCTGGAGACTCAACCTCCTCAAGAATAGGCTCTAGGCGAGGAGCACGGGGCTGTGGAGCTGGTGCGGGTGTGGCAGGTGGTGCATCTCTAACTAGGGTAGGAGCAATAACTTGGTCAAACTCCTCAGTGGTACGCAGGCGGCGTGTGGTGGCCATGACGTCGGGTGAATATGATGTTGCGGACGAGATGTACTACAGTGGTGGTGCTGTATGGAGAAGCTCCCTCCTGTTGAGGACACAGGCCTGAACAGAGTCCATACGAGTAGCCACAAAGTCGTCCATGAGGTTATCAAAAGCTGCCTCAAGAGCCTTGAGATACTCAACAAGCATCTCAATGGCTTCATCTCTCTCTCCCCTAGCGCAAGCAAATACATAATGACAAGTGTAGGGAACGTGGCATGGGAGGTAGCGGTAGCAATGAGTCTTCATGGAAGGAAGGACGTCCCGGAGACATGCAATTGCCTCTCGGGAAGCCATCTGCACAGCATGCCTCTCCGTAAGCATGGCTCTCCCAACAAATCGGAAGCGGCGCGATTCAGCGCGCCCTCCCTTGAATTGCACCGAGGCCTGGTGCATAGTCACACTATCGCTGAGCTTGTGCTGGTAGAGTGTGAACTCCGGATGAGTCAATGGCCCAATCGCGATCTTGGCGATGGAGACGAGGAGCTTGGAAAACCCCACGGGTACATTGTCGAACACCTGTGACTCACAGTCGCCGCCAGCCATCTACAAAAGTAGACAAAAATTCCAGATAGTCATATCATCAATTTATGATGACTAACAGAAAAATTGCTACAATTTGGATAATGCTAAAAAAATATATTATTACGCTAATAACTGATTAGCGATCTCACCTAGTGGCTTCCTACAGTCAGCCTAGCTCTGATACCAAGGTTGTCTGGACCGGTTTTTCAATAAAATAATTATTGAAAAATCGCCCCTTCAGTCAGACCAGCACAGAAAATAATTCATACTGGTAGACAAATCCTTGATACAGAAATCCAGTAGTACTTAATATTATACAGGGTTGAGCTGAGGCTGCTCAACAATTTATTACAAGCACGCCAATATTAAGCATAAAGGCGGATATGACACAATGGAAATGGTGGCAGTACTACTGACTCGCAATATAGAGTGGTGGTGGATATGTCACAGTGGAGTGGGTGACATGACTCTAATATCTTACAACTCGCCAAGCATCGGAGTGAGGCTCGATGATTTTATTTGTGTAGCGGAAGCATGAATAATACAATTGGCAGACTCCAGGATCGCAAGGGACTGACTGGGACTCCTCTAGGCGTCGGACTCGCTATCGTACTCTTCATCCATAAGATCGCCTTCGTCAACATCTGGCCAAATCAACAAGCCAGGTGAGTACTTTGAATGTACTCGCAAGACAGTTTGGACATAAGATATAACAAATGCAAACATGATGCACACAAGCAGGTTAGTAATGCACACACAGGTAATAAATTTGCACATCAAGATAAATAAAAAGGAAGTCGGGCGGTGGTCCTCCCGAAATCCCAATAAAATAAAGGAAGACCGATCGGGTGTCTGAAGCGACGCCTCGAAAGATAAAAATAAATAAACATGCCTCAGTCGGGCGTCGGGGCGACACCACATAAATGGCTTATACTAGAAATAAATAACAGTACATGCCACAGTCGGACGTCTGAGCGACATCGCATAAAGGGCTTATAATGAAAGTAAACAACTGAATGCCACAGTCGGACGCCTGAGCGACATCACGTAAACGGCTTGTTCTGAAAATAAATAACAAGAATGCCACAGTCGGACGTCTGAGCGACATCACGTAAAGGGCTTGTACTGTAAATAACTAACAAGAAATGCCACAGTCGGACGTCTAAGCGACATCGTATAAAGGGCTTAAAATGAATGTAAACAACAAGAATGCCACAGTCGGACGTCTGAGCGACATCACGGAAAGGGCTTATATTTCAACATTCAAATACGAGTATCCAGGAGGTAGCACCATCCCAAGGAATACTCGGCACATCACAGTAATAACCTGGTTAGTCCATTCATGGAAATAATATTCAGCCAAGTTCACTTCTGTCATTTAACATATTAGTTCTCCAGAGACTGACACTGAGACCGACACTTGACCCGTCAACCAACGTCCTTGACCGTGGACACGGCTATTAGAATAGTTTTGACTCTGCAGAGGTTGTACTCTTTACCCACAGCCAACGGATTTCAGTAATCCCGAAGGACTAGTTCCGTCTACGGTAGTTTAAAAGAAAACACACCTAACCAGTACACACCCATTTCAGATCCCGATGCCAGGTATCACCCTAGGCAACGTTCAAGAAAAACTTTAAGACGGGGAGGCCAACACCTCGAATAGCATGGGATCAAATTTATATCGCGCGCTACTAAGGGGTTCCCCCCTCTCGGTCCCAACCGGAAACACCCATGCCCCCTGACCGGATGACGGGATTTAATCCAGGGCCATGGAACCCTCATCACGGCCCGTCTATTTGGTGTGTACATGGAAAGAGGTTTACAACTTACTAAACCGCATTCCTGAAAGCATGTGGTAGCACGAAAATAAGGCGAACGGGGACAAGACTCGATCTATGTCAACACTGGAGTTAAACAGTTTCTTTGATAATACCGGCATGCTCCAACAATACCAGCATACAACCTATCATGTCACCACATGACTAGGTTGTCCAATCATTCATGATCACATCAAGTTTTTAGCTCACTTGCAACTTATCGTGCATGAAATATAACATTCATCATATGCTTATATAAACATGCCATGATAATAACAATTCAAGCAAACATGAAAAACACTCATCATATCAAAGGTTCAAACATGCTTGCCTGGATCAACGTAGTCGGAGTCTAGCTCGGCAAAATTGACAGCACCGTCTCCTCCTTCGGTATCTATGTCATACAAATATTTGAATACTAACGTAAATACCGTGCGCATAAAAATTGTCTCAAAATATTTTTGAATAAATACTATAAAAAACTAGACTGAAAAATATGGGTGACAGAAAAAGAATCAACTCAAAATCATTTTCTGTTATAAAGATATAAAGAAAATAAGTCCAGGGACCTATCTGTGATAAAACAGAAAACGCTTTTGAAAAGAATACGCCAGCCCGAAGGGAAAACGCACTCTGCAGTAGGGCGCTTTTAGAAAACGATTCGGAAAAGAAGAGAACCCTGACGAGGGGGTCCCACACGTCAGGTTTAAAAGGCCACCGGCGACAGAGGCTGCGGTGGTCGCCGGCGACGATCCACGGCGAGGGAAGGGAAACTAAGGGCATGGGTACACTCACCGCACTATCCTGCGTCGGTGGGTGGTGGAAGGGGTCGCCGATGAGCACCACGTCGACGACGACTTCTTCTCCGGCGGACGACGGCGTCGGGCATCACTGGATCTCACCGGAGGGGATTCCTACCACCAAATTGAGGTGCGGCTTTGGGCTATGGGTGCACTAGAGGGCTACTGATGGAGTTTGAGGTGCGCGCGCTCAGTCACCAGAGAGGATTTGGCCGGGACCTGAGGCGGATCGAGGCGGCCGGAGTCGGGGAAGGAGACCTCCCCAAGGTCCTCTGCTGGCTTGGGAGTGGCTCTGAGGAGCGGTGGAGTGGTGATGGCCTACGCAGTGCTCGGGGGCGTCCTATTTATAGGCGATTCCAAGGCGGTTGCCGTGACGAAGTGATCTCCGGTGCCGATCACGATGAACGGCTGGCTTGGCAGTGGGTTACGGCTGCGGGGTAGGTTTCTATGTCCACCTAAGCTCCATTTAAACTCTAACCTAGGCTGGTTCTGCAGGGGGCTCGCCTCTCGACGGAACGGAGGTCCGCGGCCACAGCGGCGGCAGAGAGCACGCTCTATGCTGTCCAGGCCACGCCGATGGCTCTACAGCGCGCGTAGGAGTGGGGGACAGCCACGCGGAGGCTCCTAGTGGTTTGGGTGGCATTGGGAAACGGCGTTCTCCAGAATGTCAATAGGTTAGTCCCAAAAAATGATATAAAGTTGCTATAAAATGATTGTAAAACATCCAAGAATGATCATATAACAACATGGAACAATTAAAATTATAGATACGCTGGAGACGTGTCAACATCCCCAAGTTTAATTCCTACTCATCCTCAAGTAGGTAAATGATAAAAATAGAATTTTTGATGTGGAATGCTGCCTAACATGTTCATCGCATATTCTTTTATTTTGTGGCATGGACATTTGGACTTTTAGATGGTTCAAAGCAATAGTCTAGTTTTGACATAAAGACTTTAATACTCTAGCATGCCAACAAGCAACCATGTCTTTCAAAATATCAACACTAAAGAAAGTTATGCCTAGCCCATCATGCTCAATCATTGATCCATTCATGAAGCACACTCAAATATTAGCTACACCCAATGCACAAGTATGATCATAGTGCCCCCTAGTTGGTGCTTTATAAGAGAAGATGGAGACACAAATTAAAAATAAAAATTGCATAAAGTAAATAGATAGGCCCTTCGTAGAGGGAAGTAGGGATTTGTAGAGGTGACAGAACTCAAAGCTTAAATTGGGAGAGAAAAATATTTTGGGTGGCATGCCTTTCTTGTCAACGAAAACGACCGAATAGTTCTCAATACTTTCCATGCTAGATACATCATAGGCGGTTCCCAAACATAAAATAAAGTTTATTCCTTTTTCCATCATTCTTTCACAATCCATGGCTAGCCGTATCCATGGTTGCCTTCCATACCAACACTTTCCAAGGAATTTATTATTTGACAACATAAAGGAAATTTGTTTTTCATTTCGGGACCGGGCATCCCTATTACCGCCGTACTCTCGTGCAATGACAATTAAATAAACAGTCATCTTGAGAATAACACATCTAGCTTGGAAAAATATTGGACACCCCCTACCGTTTCATGAGCAGTACGAGCACACAAAAAGGAAATTCATTTTCAAAATTAGAGATGGCACATACAAATTTTCTTAGAACGGCATGGAAATACCACATATAGGTAGGTATGGTGGACTCATATGGCAAAACTGGGTTTAAGGATTTTTTCTGCACAAGTAGTATTTCTACTTAGTACAAGTGGAGGCTAGCAAATAGTGTGAGAAGCAACCAACCAAGAAACGAAAATTCACATAAACGGGCATTAAACATAACTACACCGAATAATGCACCATAAGTAGGATGTAATTTCATTGCACAACTATTGACTTTCGTGCTTGCATAGGGAATCACAAACCTTAACACCAATATTCTTACTAAAGCATAATTACTGTAGCGACCCGACCTGAAACGGTCGAATATCCGGTGTTTCCGTACCATCCCAAGATCATGCTGGTACACACGCGGTACTTCAATGTATATATCAAAGGGAAATCACACAGCTTTATTAATCGAAATCTCATATCGAGTCCTTTATTACAATAAAGATTACAATAAAGTGGCTGAAGGCCAACTCATGAGATAAAACTAATCAAAATCTTGCGAAAGCTTCAAAGGTAGTTGAGTCCATCTGACTCCAAGGGCATCTCACCGAGCGTAGAGAGTATCCTCACTCCTGGTCGGAAAAGTACTCTGCAACATGATACGTTGCAGCCGTGTAGGTCAGCATATTGAATATGCCGGCAAGTCACAAAAGAGAGGGTGAAAATAATCATCTATTCTATATGAATATATGGTAGGTGGGGCTGTAAGTTTAAGTTTAGCGTAAAGCCAATTTTTCCTACAACAAGAGAGGGGGGGAAAGCAAAATTATTACTACAATGTTGGTTGTTTAATGAGAAGGTTCCACCAACCATTTCTCATACCCAAGTTAACAATAATACCCACATCATTAATATTATTTGTGTTGAGAGTTCCTGATAGTTTCAGTTCCTTTGGCTCAAGTTGTCCATGACCGTGGACACGGCTAATCGACTAGGTCTGGTACTCTGCAGAGTTTTGCACACGTTCCCCACAAGATTTGATCGCCTTCGTTGAAGTCCTCGCACTTCAGGGTGTTTGAGAACCGTAGGATCAAAACATGGTCTTCCAAAGGGTTCCTCTGAGCCACCGCCGGTGCCCATCCAATCCTACCGTTCTTCTACATCTCGTAGCACCGTCCGTCCAGAGTCGCCACGATGTCCAACCAAGACAGAGCCCATAATGGCTTGTGGCTGTGCAGGTAAGCCTCGGGTCTTGAAGTATCCATCCGTCTCTTCGTGCCTGGGTGGAACTTTCCGCGTGAATACTGGCACTTCTCCAGCAACACCTAGGCTACCACTGGGTCCTCCAGGATGCCGTTCAACCATCTTCCACCCAGAGATGTATTGCATCATGAGGTCTTGAAAAAATTCTTGAAGTCTTGGGGACTTAGTCATGAATTAATTCTCACAACTCTCATGATAAACACTCAACCATACCCCGTCTACTAAAAGCCTAGCAAAATAAAAATAACATTTCCTGGGCCATAGTGACAAGGGTATTGGGGTGCCTACCACATGATACTACTCAAGAACCAAGTTTCCAATTACCTACTTTGCATGCAATGGGTGAAGAGGTTGAACTAATGCAAATAAAACCATAGGTAAAATACATGATCTTCGAACTCGAGTGACTCTAAATAGCAAGCCTCGCACTTCGGATGATAGAACGAATCAAACAATACACACAATAAGAATAACCATAACACAACTTATAATAACAGCAAATAAAACTAATAATACTAAAACAATTCAATAATGCAAACAAAGAAAATAAAACAAAAGGAAACAAAGATTCATCCAAAACTCCATTGCAAAGCTTCTTCTAAAGTAAAACAGACTTTAAATAGTTTTCTGTAACTAATAATTTTTTAACAGAAAGAAAAATAAAGTTTTATTAGAAAAACAGAAAGGAAATTTACTACAAATTTCTATGCAAAAAGAATCAATTTAAAAAGTTTTATAAAACAAAAGTTGTGGCCTAATTAAAATAGACCTTTAATCTGTCCAGATCGAAAATTTATATAAACAATTTTTTTTATTAGTCCTCTGGTTAGGTATAACATATAGAAACCAGTAGCAAAAAGAAACACTCAAAAACCAATTTGTAAATAAAAGTTATACCTTAATTAGTGATTTATACAAATATGTTTGAACTCATTTAAAAGTTCCAAAAATATTTTTCGTTGGTTTCTCTGGAAAGATGAGATTTTTGTGAATATGTAGCAAAAAGAATCAACTGAATCGGAGGTGTAAAACTAAAGATACAAAAAAAACGCTATATTGTTTTAGTATTTTCTGAAAAACGCTATATTGAGGCCGTTCGCGACTAGGGCGTCATGTGGCCTGATAGGGTTGGCTGGTTGTGTTCATTGCGAAGATTAAGCGGTGGACGATCTCTTCTTAACCTTTCGGGAAGGGGCATCTAATAAATAAATAAAAACCGCGAGCCGGTTCGATCTAAATTGGACTAACCGAACAAAAACCGATCTAATCTAATAACCCGTAACGTTTCGATCTAAAGAAAAAAAAACTAGCGAACGGGGAGAGTACGAACGCTTACAGAGAAGGGATCGGCGGGGGCAGAGAAGAGGGTGGCGATGGGGCGGCGGCTCCGGCGATCAACGACGTCGGTGAGGTTGTCCAACGGAAGCGGGACGTCGGGGGCGACCGATTTTTGCTGAAGGTGGATGTTGGGGATGACGGAGACGAGCGGGGCGTCGAGATGAACTCCGTGAACTACAGCGGCGTTGCGAGGTCGATGCGGTGGCTCCGACGCTTCCTGGACGTCCATACCATGTCAAAAAGATTCACAATGATGAGGCATAGTGGACTACGGAAGGAGGGGTTTAGGTGATGCTTACACGCGTCGGAATCGACCGGTGAACTGCCTCGGTTCCGGCGAGATCCAAACGAAGAAGGCGAGAGACAGAGGTGGTTTTGGCGTGGGTTTTTTGGGGGTATCGGTCGAGGAGATCAAGGGATTTTATAGGACACGAAACGTGGACAAGGGGAAGCCTCGGGCTAGGGTTTCCGAAGATTGTGGACACGGGGTGGCATGAGAATCTTCTGTTAGGAGGAGGTTTCGTGAGGAGGAAGATGACCGAGCGGGTCCCGTGTGTTAGGGAGAGCGGGGGAGTACGAGAGAGAGAGAGAGAGAGAGAGAGAGAGGAAGTCGAGAGGAGAGAGAGATCAAAATGGGAGAGGTGACGGTGGCCACGCTAGGAGCGAACGCTGGCTTCTGGCTTCGCTAGGGCTGCTGTCCTCGTGCACAAGTGGGCAGGCAGCGCTGGCTGGCTAGGCCACGGCCTGGTCTTTTTCGTTTTTTTACAAAAGAACGAACTAGAACAAAAGTATTAAATACGAAAAAAACATATAGGGTATTATATATCAAAACTATCGGAAAAATAAATCCTATAACGTGAACAGTTTTTTAGACGCAAAATAAAAACTTTATAAAAATTTATTTTTTTGAAAATTCAAATAAAACCAAATTTGTCTTTCAACTAAATTGACACTATTTTCCTCTAACTTTTGGGGTGTCATGTTACCTCCTCTCATACTCTTTGCACAAAGTATTATGTCAGGAATTTGTAAATAAAAATCAAATGCTAATTGAAATGAAATCAAATTCAAAAAAAAATCAATTGCCACTTTCATTTCAATCAAAATGCATAGATGCTTAACTATAATTGTAAAACATTCCAAATTGAAAATTTGGGGTGTTACAATTACTCACCAACATGACTCACTTATTACTATCATCATGTCTCAAAACTATTACAAGGAATCAAGTTTAATTTGTCCAATGATCTTCATCAAAGTTTTTATTATATCCCTCTTGAATATCTATCACTTTGGGACTAGTTTCATATATTGCTATTGCTTTTGACAAGCTCAAATAAATTTAAGTGAAGAACATGAGCATAAAAATTTCATCTCTCAAAATAGTATAAGTGAAGCATGAGAGAATTTCTTCAAAATTTACTAACTCTTAAATTAATCTAAGTGAAGCAAGAGAGTATTTCTTCAAAAATTTAAAGCACACCGTGCTCAAAAAGATATAAGTGAAGCACTAGAGCAATTCCGTAGCTCAAATTTTTTTAAGTGAAGCATATAGAGCAATTCTAACAAATCACAACATAATTTTGGCTCTCTCAAATAGGTGTGTCCAGCAAGGATACTTGTGAGAAACTAAAAAGCAAGTCAACCAAAGACTCAAATAATACAAGACGCTCCAAGCAAAACTCATGATATGTGACGAATAAAAATATAGCTCCAAGTAAACTACCGATGGTCGTTAGAAGAAAGAGGGGATGCCACTCGGGGCATACCCAAGCTTAGTTGCTTGTTTCTCCTTGGATATTTTCTTGGGGGTGCTGTAGTATCCCCAATCTTAGGCTCTTTTCACTCCTTATTCCTTCATCCATCGTGATCTCACCCAAAACTTGAAAACTTCAATCACACAAAACTCAACAAAACCTTCGTGAGATCCGTTAGTATAATAAAGCAAATCACCACTCTAAGTATTGTTGCAAACCCATTAATATTTTATTATTGCATTATATCTATTGTATTCTAACTTTGCCATGGCTTATACCCTCAAATACAAACCATAGATTCATCAAAACAAGCACACAATGCAACGAAATAAGAATCTGTTAAAAACAGAACGGTCTGTAGTAATGTGTACTCTAACCATACTTCTGTAACTCCAAAAATTCGGAAAAATTAGGACAACGTAAAGAATTTGTATCGCAATATTGTGTTAAAATTTCAGCTCATGATAACGCTCCAGTAAAAAAATGAAAATTCCTGCACTGGAGTCAAAGTTTCTCTTTCAGATTCAGCATTGTTTCTACTCATCTTGTGAATCATCCTAAAGGCTTTACTTGGCACAAACACTAATTAAAACATAAAAACACAATAATAACAGTAGCATAATTGTGTCAACACGCAAGAACAGAAAGAAAAAGGTGAAAATAAATTTATTCATTGGGTTGCCTCCCAACAAGAGCTATCGTTTTACGCCCCTAGCTATGCATAATGCATAGATTCAAGTGTTGTCATCTTTAGTTTTCAAGTCCTCAATCATACAACAAGATTTCTTCAAGAATTTAGCATGCACACTTTCAATGACAATACTTCTAGGAATAAGACCAAAAAATCCATTCTTGTAAGTAGGGTCTTTCGCTATTTCAACAAAATTGGGATAAACACTAATCATTTTAAGATCTTCCTTGTGGCTATCAGTTGTGGCACCTTTGTTCTTAGTGACTTTTGTAGACTTGGCAATTTTTACGGGAGTTTTTTCAATAGTTTTAACAGAAGAAAAGGCTGAGCTCAAGTTACTAAAAATTTCTTCCAACTTATCAATCCGGGAGGGACTTTCTTCTATTCTTTCGTTAACTACGGCTTCCTTTTCTTTCAAAAATTTAAAGGCATCCCCCGCTTTTGACCCACTTTTATTAGCAAGATTATGCATTTCTTATCCAAATTTTCAAGATGTTCTTTGGTAATCATGTTCTTGTCAATAGCATCTAGCCTTTCCTTAACATGTTCAAGAGTTAAGGGTGTTTCATTAATCATGAGAGATGTTGAACCCACTAAATTTCCCATAGCATTAAAAGCGTCCAAAGATGAACACATCGAGAAATTTCCACCGGTAATCGTATCAAGGACGAATCTATACCAAGTGGTGATGCGCACATAAAAACTGCGAAGAAGAACAACGGTAGATTGCTTATGAATAAATCTATTATGAGCATTGCAAATCCAATACCAAGTATCTTTTAGGTTCTCCCCTCCCCTTTGCTTAAAATTTAGAACTTCATTCTCGGGAGTACACGCAATAGAGGAAGAACTAGCCATAACAACAAGGTAGGCAAACAAGAGATCTGACGAGAAAAAGGGCAAACGAAAAAGAGGGCATAAAATGGCAAATTTGGTGAAGTGGGGGAGAGGAAAACGAGACGAAAATAGCAAATAATGTAAATTGCAAGGAGATGAGATTTGTGATTAGGAACCTGATAGATGTTGATGATGTCTCCCCAGCAACGACACCAACAATTGCTTTGACGTTGCTTGAAACTGGGTCGGTATTTCCCCAAAGAGGAAGGGATGATGTAGCACAGCTACGGTAAGTATTTCCCTCTGTTATGAAACCAAGGTTATCGAACCAGTAGGAGAACCATGCAACACTATGTAAACGGTACCTGCACACAAAGAACAAATACTTGTAACCCGACACGTAAGAGAGGTTGTAAATCTCTCCATGGTAAAAAGATAGATTAGATTGTAGTAGATTGGATAAATAGATCGCACAAGAACACAAAATAAAAGAAGAAAATCAAAAGTGCAGCAAGGTATTTTTGGGTTTTTGGAATAATAGATCTGAAAACAAAAACGACAAAAGATAGATCGGAAAGCAATATGTTGAAAGAGTAGACCCGAGGGGCGTAGGTTTCACTACTGGATTCTCTCATGAGTATAGCACACAGTGGGTAAACAAATTACTATTGGGCAATTGATAGAAGATCAAATAATCATGACGATATCCAAGGCGATGATCATTATATAGGCATCACGTCCAAGATTTAGTAGACCGAAACGATTCTGCATCTACTACTATTACTGCACACATCGACCGCTATCCAGCATGCATCTAGTGTATTAAGTTCATGGAGAAACGGAGTAATGCAATAAGAACGATGAAATGAAGTAGACAAGATCTATTCATGTAGGAATAGACCCCATCTTGATATCCTTAATAGCAACAATACATGCGTGCCTCGCTGCCTCTTCTGTCACTTGGAGAGGACACCGCAAGATTAAACCCATCACAAAGCACCTCTTCCCATGGCAAGAAAAATCGATCTAGTTGTCCTAACTAAACCAAAGATTCGAAGAAGAAATACGAGGCTATAAGTAATCATGCATATAAGAGATCAAAGAAGACTCAAATAATATATGAATAGAAACTGATCATGAACTCAAAATTCATCGGATCCCAACAAACACACCGCAAAAAGTCATTACATCAAATAGATCTCCAAGAGACCATTGTATTCAGAATCAAAAGTGAGAGAGAAAGCCATCTACCTACTGCCTACGGACCCGTAGGTCTATGGTGGACTACTCACGCATCATCGGAGAGGCACCAATGAGGATGATGAACCCTTCCGTGATGGTGTTAGATTGGATCTCGCGGTTCTGGAACTTGCGGCGGCTGGAAGTGTTTTTCATCGACTCCTCTAGGGTGTTGGGAATATTTGGGTATTTATAGAGCTCAGAGGCGGTGGAGGAGACCCTCGAGGGCACGACGACCCACCAAGGCGCGCCGGGGGCCTCTGGTGCGCCCTGGTGTCTTCTGGGCCCCACGGGCCTCCTCCCAGGTGCTTCCTTGGCTCCAAAGTTGTCTTCTGGTCCAAAAAAATCTCCAAAAAGTTTCATCACGATTGGACTCCGTTTGGTATTGATATTCTGCGAAGTAAAAAAAACAAGCAAAAAACAACAACTGGCACTTGGCACTATGTCAAAAGGTTAGTCCGAAAAAATGATAAAAGTTGCTATAAATTGATTGTAAAACATCCAAGAATGATAATATAACAGCATGGAACAATAAAAAATTATAGATACGTTGGAGACATATCAGATTCCAACGCTGAAAAATCCTACATATACAGAAACCTTCAGAAATTAACCTAGAACTTCCGCTCTGCGGCCGCAACTCTCTGTATCGAAGAAAATACCATCTAAAGCCTTTCCAGTACCCTGTCAGATGGGGGAAATCATCACCGGTGGCAATCTTCATCTTCCTGGTGGAGGCCATGACGAGGAGGGAGTAGTTCATCCTCGGGGCTGAGGGTATGTACTAGTAGCTATGTGTTTAATCTCTCTCTCCTGTTCTTGAGATGGCACGATCTTGATGTATCACGGGATTTGTTAATATAGTTGGTTCATATGATGTTCTTCCCTTGCAATCTTGTTGTGATGAATTGAATCTTTCCCTTTGAGATTTTGTTATGTCGGATTGAATACTGGATTTGAGACCACTTAATTTATGTATTGCATGTGGATACCGGATGTCTACTACGCAACTTTATTCTTGTAGACTCTTGTTGGGCCTCCAAGCGCAGAGTTTTGTAGGACAGTAGCAATTTTCCCTCAAGTGGATGACCTAAGGTTTATCAATCCGTGGGAGGTTTAGGATGAAGATGGTCTCTCTCAAACAACCCTGCAATCAAATACAAGAAATCTCTTGTGTCCCCAACACACCCAATACAATGGCAAATTGTATAGGTGCACTAGTTCGGTGAAGAGATGGTAATACAAGTGCAATATGGATGGTAGATAAAGGTTTTTGCAATCTGAAAATATAAAAACAGCAAGGTAACAAATAGTAAACAGCGAGCAAAACGGTATATTAATGCTTGGAAACAAGTCCTAGGGTCCGTACTTTCACTAGTGCAATCTCTCAACAATGCTAATATAATTTGATCGCATAACCATCCCTCAATGTGCAACGAAGAATCACTCCAAAGTTCTTATCTAGCGGAGAACACAAGAAGAAATTGTTTGTAGGGTATGAAACCAACTTAAAGTTATCCTTTCCGATCGATCTATCTAAGAGTTCGTACTAAAATAACACCAAGTTATCCTTTCCGATCGATATATCTAAGAGTTCGTACTAGAATAACACCATATGATACGCATCAACCAACTCTAATGTCACCTAGATACTCCAATGTCACCACAAGTATCCATGAGTTAATTATACGATACACATCAAACAATTTCAGATTCATAATACTCAATCCAACACAAAGAACCTCAAAGAGTGCCGCAAGTTTTCTATCGGAGAATAAGGCATGAAAACGTGTAATCAACCCCTATGCGTAGATCCCCAAGGTTACTGGAATCCGCAAGTTGACGCCATAACATATATCAAGTGAATCACTTGAATACCCCAATGTCACTAGGAGTATCGGCATGCAAGACATAAATCAAGTACTCTCAAATCCATAAAAGTATTCAATCCAATAATAACAAAATCTCAAAGGGAAAACTCAATTCATCACAACAAGATAGAGAGGGGAAAACACCATATGATCCAACTATATTAACAAAGCCCGTGATACATCAAGATCATGCCATCTCAACAACACGAGAGATAGAGAGATTAAACACATAGCTACCGGTACAAACCCTCAGCCCCAGGGTGGATTACTCACACATTATCATGGTGAGAAAGGGAGAGTTGTTGATGGAGAGGTGCAGCCCCAAAGAGATGGAGGCGATGGCGGCCACGGCGCCGACGACAGGCGGCGGCGGTGGCGACGGGCGGCGGCCCCTTGCCCCCCTTCTTCCTTGGTCTTGGTGCTGCAATGGAGGAGCCTCTCCCCCTCTTGGCGGCTGCCAAGGGAGAGGCCAATTCGTCGCTCTTGGTGGCTCTCCCGAAATTAGGGTTTTTCTGTCCTTATATGTGCCTCTGTGGTGCTCTACGGCCCTCCGATGGAAGGACCCTTGATCCAATGGCTCTTGGGCACCTCTAGAACTTTCCTAGGGACTCCTCACAGCCCTCACGAGTCCTCAAAGTCGTGGCTTGGCCGAATACATCAGATATGGTAAGAGTTGGACTCAGTCACGTCATCAATTCTCGTAATCCCGTAATCAGATATTTTCCTCCAGTAAAACTGGTCTACAGATCGCATCCGAACTCCGTTATGGACGAAATTGTAGTCCAGAATCAATGCCATAAAATTCCACACGCTTTCCTAGTTTTAGCGTTTTTCATTTGACGCCGTCTTCGGGGGTCAAACTGACGATCTCTAAAAACTGTTTATGGACAGATTTCAGGAAAGTCAGAGTCCTCCTCCAACAAGGCTCCTTTTGCGTTTTTTCACCAATTTCCAATTAATTCCTACACATCAAAGTGTGAAACAAGAACTTGTGCAATTTTGCAACTATTAATAGGTTAGTCCCAATAAATCATAAAACCATAGTAAAAACATAGGCAAATATGACATGAATACTTCATAAATTATCGATACGTTGGAGACGTATCAGCATCCCAAGCTTAATTCCTACTCGTCCTCGAGTAGGTAAATGATAAAAGAACTAATTTATAAAGTGTGAATGCTAGCATAATATATAAGTTTGATCATTGATAATTTCATCAATTTTCTAGCATCATAACCAGCAACTTTTTCTCATAAAAATCATCATGATAGAGTAGCAACCAATTCACATGTTATGGTTTAAACAATGAATTGTCTTGAAACTTAGCAACCTATGTTCTTAGTTAACAAACAATTCCTATTCAACTTATTCTCAACAAAGTCTATGTAAGAGCCCCACATACTCAATCATCATATAGTCTTCTATGATTGCTAGTACTCAAAGCATATTTTTAGAATAAATGGCATCCATCGAACACAGAGAAAGATAGGGTCTTAATGTTTCGCCTCCCAACTCAATTATCATAGAGATAATTGTCAACAATAATAAGTCATGATCAAATATATTTGACTGGATATATATGTTTGGATCTATCCCCACCACATGATGCTTGTCAACTAATAGACTGAGGTTGGAATAAGAAATTGACTCAACATGAATAGTAAATAACATGAAAGTAAATAGATTGTCCCTTCGCAGAGGGAAGCAGGGATTTGCAAAGGTGCCAGAGCTCAAAGCTTAAATCAGAGATAAATATAATTTTGGGAGGTGCATCCTTCATGTCAACGTTACGACCAAGAGTTATCAATATCTTCCATGTTAAACACATTAGCGGTGGTCCCCAAGCGGTAAAAGTAAAGGTTTACTCCCCCTCCACCAACAAACACACTCCACGGCTAGCCGAATCCACGGGTACCGTCCATACCAACAACATTCCTGGGGGAGTTTTGTTTAATTATTTGCATTTTTTTTATTTTGGGACTGGGAATCCCTATTACCGCCCCTCTCGTGCAAGGACGAGTGAATAAACACTCATCATGAGAATAACCCACTAAACATGGAAGATACTGACCGCCCCCGCCCCCCCCCCCCCCCCCCCCCCCCGTCGCTCCAGGAGCGGTCCAGACACACAAAACAGATGCTCATTTGAAATTTTAGAGGTGGCACATGCAAATTTACTTGGAACGAGAGGGTAATACCGCATATAGGTAGATATAGTGGACTCTCAAGGCAAGAAACTGGGTTTAAGGGTTTTTGGATGCACAAGTAGTATCTCTACTTAGTACGAATTTTTGGCTAGCAAAAGATCCTAAGCAAACACCACATGTTGGAGGATTCATAACAATATAACTTCTATGCAAATATACACAACCATAACTCATTACGTTGTCTTCCTTGTCCAACTTCAACTAATATGCTCAAGTTTGAAAATAATTAATGGGTATTCACAATCATAGAAGAAGTCCAAGATAATATATTTGTATGTGAAAGTTCTCTTTCTTATACTAATCATTCATGAATTGCTTGAATGACCAATTTGATGATTGTCAAACTTCAATAGATTTTACTTTATAAACCAGATGTGAAACTACTACTAAGCATAAAGCACATTAATAATTTCAGATTTATGATATCCAATTCATCCACAATTTACTCTTAGGATATAAGTGAAGCACAAGAGTAAACATCAAACTACTCTCAAAAGATATAAGTGAAGATCAATGAGTAGTCAAATAATTAAGTAGCTATGTGAGGACTCTCTCTCAATAAATATTTTCAGATCTGAGTAGTTTATTCAAACAGCAAACTAAATAAATATTCATTCCAATAATAGTACATATCATGTAGACAAATAAAAATGTAGGCTCAACATAGGCTAACCGATATTTGTTTGATGAAGAGAGGTGGGATGCGTAGCATCCCCAAGCTTAGATGCTTGAGACTTCTTGAAATATTTACTTGGGGTGCCTTGGGCATCCCCAAGCTTGAGCTTTTGTATCTCGTTCAATCCTCTCATATCCCGGTTACACCTAAGTCTCGAAAACTTCATCCACACAAAACTCAAAAAGAACTTGTGATATAGGTTAGTACACATAAGAATAAATCAACACTTCATGTACTGCCAAGAATAGTTGCATAATAATTTCCAAACATCATCTACTTTTTAATATCATTTCCATAATTTATATCTACCAATATAGGCTATGGAAACTATAGGATAAGCAGATAACAAAACTATGGCAGCAATCTGTCCAAACAGAACAGTCTGTAGCAATTTATGAAAACAGTAAACTTCTGTAACTCAAACAATTATGAAAATTTAGGACATGCTAAATAATTTATATGAACATACTGTGTAAAAATTTCAGAAACTTTCCACGTTCCAGTAAAATATGAAAATTCAAACACTACAGAGAAAGTTTCTTTTTTTACACAGCACACATCAAAACATGCAATGCAAGCATCCTAAGACAATTCTTGGAACTTTTTATTGAAAAACAAGATTGTAAATGACACCTAAAATAAAATAACAAAATAAAATGATGCTCCAAGCAAAGCACATATTATGTGACGAATAAAAATATAGCTCTAAGTAAGATATACCGATAGTGTTGAAGACGAAAGAGGGGATGCCTTACGGGGCATCCCCAAGCTTAGGCGCTTGAGTCTTCCATGGATATTACCTTGGGGGTGACTTGGGCATCCCCAAACTTAGGTTGTTTTCACTCCTTATTCTTCTCATATCGGTGTCTCACCCAAAACTTGAAAACTTCAATCACACAAAAACTTAATGGAACTTCGTGAGAAGGGTTAGTGTAATAAAGATAAATCATTCACTTAGGTACTGTCATGAAAAGATTCATAATTGTTCCCACATGATACCTACTGTATTCTACCATTCACATAATTTATATCACTGAATATAAGCTATGGGAACACTAAAACAAGCAAACTATGCATGCAAAACAGAATCTGTCAAAAACAGAACAGCCTGTGAAGATCTGTAGTATAGCCATACTTCCCTGTCTCTAAATTTTTATAAAAACTAGGACAACCTGAAGAATTTGTATATGAATACTGTGTAAAAATTTGAGATCATTATCACGCTCCAGTAAAAAATGAAAATTCCTGTACTGGAGTCAAAAGTTTCTGTTTTGGTTCAGCATCAATTCTACTCATCTTGTGAGTCATCCCAGAGGCTTTACTTGGCACTTTATTGTAATAAAACATAAAAAACATGATTGCTACAGTATCTTAATCATGTGAACACACAAAAACAGAAAGGAAAAGTGTTGGGTTGTCTCCCAACAAGCGCTTTTCTTTAATGCCTTTTTAGCTAGGCATGATGATTTCAATGATGCTCGCATAAAAGTAATGAATTGAAACATAAAGAGAGCATCATGAATCACATGGAAAGCACATTTAAGTCTAACCCACTTCCTATGCATAGGGATTTTGTGAAAAAAACAATTTATGGGAGCAAAAATCAACTAGCGTAGGAAGGCAAAACAAGTGTAACTTCAAAACTTTGAGCACAAAGAGAGGAAACTTGATATTATTGCAATTCCTACAAGCATATGTTCCTCCCTCATAATAATTTTCAGTAGCATCATGAAGGAATTTCACAATATAACTATCACATAAAGCATCCTTTTCATGATCTACAAGCATAGAAAATTTATTACTCTCCACATAAGCACTTTTCTTCTCATTCATTGTAGTGGGAGCAAACTCAACAAAAATAACTATCATGAGACACTTGATTGACATAACCACATTCAATATTAAAATCATGATGACAAGTTTCATGGTTACTATCACTCTTTATAGCATACATGTCATCATCATAATCATCATAGATAGGAGGCATGCCATCATCATCATAAATTTTCTCATCAAAACTTGGGGAACTAAAAATATCATCTTCATCAAACATAGCATCCCCAAACTTGTGGGTTTGCATATCATTAGCATCATGGATATTCAAAGAATTCATACTAGCAACATTGCAATCATGCTCATCATTTAAGGAATTCTCATTAAGTATTTTCATAATTTCTTCCTCTACCAATTGAGCACAATTTTCCGAATCCTTATATTCACGAAAGACATTATAAAGACGATACAAATGATGCAACCTAAACTCCATTTTTTTGTAGTTTTCATTTATAAAACCAAACTAGTGAAAAACAAGAAACTAAAATATTTAATTGGAAGATCTAAAGATATATTTTCAAGCACTCACCTCCCCGGCAATGGCGCCAGAAAAGATCTTGATGTCTACTACGCAACTTTACTCTTGTAGACTCTTGTTGGGCCTCCAAGCGCAGAGTTTTGTAGGACAGTAGCAATTTTCCCTCAAGTGGATGATCTAAGGTTTATCAATCCATGGGAGGTGTAGGATGAAGATGGTCTCTCTCAAACAACCCTGCAATCAAATACAAGAAATCTCTTGTGTCCCCAACACACCCAATACAATGGCAAATTGTATAGGTGCACTAGTTCGGCGAAGAGATGGTAATACAAGTGCAATATGGATGGTAGATAAAGGTTTTTGTAATCTGAAAATATAAAAACAGCATGGTAACAAATAGTAAACAGCGAGCAAAATGGTATATTAATGCTTGGAAACAAGGCCTAGGGTCCGTACTTTTGCTAGTGCAATCTCTCAACAATGCTAATATAATTGGATCACATAACCATCCCTCAATGTGCAATGAAGAATCACTCCAAAGTTCTTATCTAGTGGAGAACAGAAGAAGAAATTGTTTGTAGGGTACGAAACCACCTTAAAGTTATCCTTTCCGATAGATCTATCCAAGAGTTCATACTAAAATAACACCAAGTTATCCTTTCCGATCGATCTATCTAAGAGTTCGTACTAGAATAACACCATATGATACGCATCAACCAACTCTAATGTCACCTAGATACTCCAATGTCACCACAACTATCGATGAGTTAATTATACGATACGCATCAAACAATTTCAGATTCATAATACTCAATCCAACACAAAGAACCTCAAAGAGTGCCCCAAGATTTCTATCGGAGAACAAGGCATGAAAACGTGCAATCAACCCCTGTGTGTAGATCCCCAAGGTCACCGGAATCCGCAAGTTGACGCCATAAGATATATCCAGTGAATCACTTGAAAACTCCAATGTCACTATGGGTATGTGCATGCAAGACATACATCAAGTGCTCTCAAATCAATAAAAGTATTCAATCCGATAATAACAAAATCTCAAAGGGAAAACTCAATTCATCATAACTAGATAGAGAGGGGAAAACACCATATGATCCAACTATATTAACAAAGCCCATGATACATCAAGATTGTGCCATCTCAAGAACACGAGAGAGAGACAGAGATTAAACAAATAGCTACCGGTACAAACCCTCAGCCCCAAGGTGGATTACTCACACATTATCATGGTAAGAAAGAGAGAGTTGTTGATGGAGAGGTGCAGCCCCAAAGAGATGGAGGCGATGGCGGCCACGGCGCCGACGACGGGTGGCGGCGGTGGCGACGGGCGGCGGCCCCTTGCCCCCCTTCTTCCTTGTTCTTGGTGCGCCATTGGAGGAGCCTCTCCCCCTCTTGGCGGCTGCCATGGGAGAGGCAAATTCGTCGCTCTTGGTGGCTCTCCCAAAATTAGGGTTTTTCTCTCCTTATATGTGCCTCTGTGGTGCTCTATGGCCCTCCGATGGATGGACCCTTGATCCAATGGCTCTAGGGCACCTCTAGAACCTTCCTAAGACTCCTCACAGCCCTCATGAGTCCTCAAAGTCGTGGCTTGGCCGAATACATCAGATATTGTAAGAGTTGGACTCAATCACATATTCAATTCTCGTAATCCCATAATCAGATATTTTCCTCCAGTAAAACTGGTCTACAGATCGCATCCGAACTCCGTTTTGGACGAAATTGGAGTCTAGAATAAATGCCATAAAATTCCCCACACTTTTCTAGTTTTAGCTTTTTCCATTTGACGCCGTCTTCGGGGGTCAAACTGATGATCTCTAAAAACTGTTTGTGGACAGATTTCAGGAAAGTCAGAGTCCTCCAACATGGCTCCTTTTGCGTTTTTTCGCCAGTTTCCAATTAATTCCTACACATCAAAGTGTGAAACAAGAACTTGTGCAATTTTTCAACTATTAATAGGTTAGTCCCAATAAATTATAAAACCATAGTAAAAACATAGGCAAATATGACGTGAATACTTCATAAATTATCGATACGTTGGATACGTATCAATACCCGTGGTGACAATGGGGTATTCTATTGATTCACTTGATATATGTTATGGAATCAACTTGCGGATTCTGGTGACGTTGGGGATGCATAGGGGTTGATTGCACGTTCTTGTCCTACCTTCTCCGATAGAAATCTTGGGGTACTCTTTGAAGTTCTTTGTGTTTAATTGAATATGATGAATCTGAAATTGTTTGATGCATGTTGAATAAGTAGCCCACGAATACTTGTGGCAACATTAGAGTATCAAGGTGACATTAGGGTTGATTTATATATATCATTGGTGTTATTTTAATACAAACTCTAGGGCTGTTTGTGACACCTATAGGAATAGCCCAATAGATCGATCGTAATGGGTAACTTTGAGGTCTTTCTATTACCTACAACAATTTTATCTCATATTCCCCTCTAGATATGAACTTTGGAGTGATTCTTTGTTGCACGTTGAGGGATGATCATATGATTCTATTATGTTAACATTGTTAAGAGATTGCACCAGTGAACCCTAGGCCTTATTTCCAAGCATTTATACAACGTTTTGCTCGATGTTTGCCACTTGCTACCTTGCTGTTTTTATATTTTCAGATTACAAAAACCTATATCTACCATCCATATTGCACTTGTATCACCATCTCTTCGCCGAACTAGTGCACCTATACAAGTTACCATTGTATTGGGTGTGTTGGGACACAAGAGATTTCTTGTATTTGATTGCAGGGTTGTTTGAGAGAGACCATCTTCATCCTACACCTCCCATGGATTGATAAGCCTTAGGTCATCCACTTGAGGGAAAATTGCTACTGTCCTACAAAGCTCTGCGCTTGGAGGCTCAATAGAGTCTACAAGAATAAAGTTGCATAGTAGACATCAAGTTATTTTCTGGCGCCGTTGCTGGGGAGGTGAGTGCTTGAAGATATATCTTAAGATCTTGCAATTAAATCTTTTAGTTTCTTTTTTATCAATAGTTTGGTTTATAAAAGAAAACTACAAAAAAATGGAATTGATTTTGCCCCAAGTTCTTTACCTTTATGATGTTTTTCTTGAAAATGATGGATCAGAAAATTGTGCCAAAGTGTTAGAAGAAGAGTTCAATAAAATGTTTGGCATTAAATCCTTGAATGATGAGCATGATAGCAATATTGTTAGTATTAATTCTCTGAATAGCCATGATGCTAATGATGATATCTCTACTCATGATAAAAATATTTCCTATAAGCATGTCAATTTTTGTGGAGTGAATAAAATTTGTGATGACACGCCATATAGGGATGACAAATTTTGTAAGAAGCATAAACATGATAAAACTAATTGGTGACTTAAAGTTATAGATGAATTTGCTGCAAGATTATGCTCTCTCCATCCCATTACTTGTGAACTTTGCAATAGGGTTGGTCATCTTTATATCCAATGCATGCATTTTCATGATCAAATCATTTCCAAATATTGTGATAATTTGGTCTCCGGTGAACTCTAATGAACATTGTTTATTTTTGGGGTGTGAAGAATTGTCACATAAAAATGATTGGTTTGATATATTCATTGTCACTAACGATAATGAAACTAATCTACAAGAAATCTATATGTTTTGTGTCGGGACCCCGATCCTAAGCCATATGAATCCAGCCTGTAACATGTCACACCACTTTGCGGCCTCACGCACGGTAACCCACGGCTGCCACCTTACCTTGGCCGGGACCGTTTGCGCCTTTTGGCTCACGGATATGAACATATCACTAGCATTCACACGTCAAAGAACCCGGGTCGACATGACTAGTCATAGACCCAAGTGGCACAACCGTACAGGGACAGGCATACGTAACCCAGCAATGCAGGTCTCGGTCATCAATGTGTGTAGACGAGTCATAGCAAGCTACATGGACTCCATTGCACCGCGTGACATTTCCCCATAGGGACAGACACAGCAGCAAAGAAGGATACACGCCGGTCAATCTATGTGTCCGGAGCAGTAGCAAGCTACCAAGGCTCATGGAAGCACAAAGAGGCATTTCCCCGTAAGGAAAGCTACTGAAGGCACACAACTAGGTGTCGAATCCCACACATACCAATGCATTTCAATCATACACGCACTATGCATGGTATGCGTAGATACAACATGGCATCACAACAAAACTCTACAACATAACATTTATTTAGGAGGCTCCAAAGAGCCAACATAGTATAATGTTACAAGCAGGGTGGGTCACATGACCCAACATTCAGAGCATACAGACAACAAGCGGAAGTTACATGTCTAGGTACAGACATCTAATAAAGGCGGCTAGAAGAGCCTGAAAAGCTACAACGACCCTACCAAAGGAGCCAGACTCCTGTCTGGGTTACTAAGCTATTCCGTCGATGTCATCGTCAGAAGAAACATAAAGTGAACAACGTCTATCTCTGCAAAAATGTAAATAAGCAACAGTGAGTATGAAGGTACTCATCAAGTCTTACATCAGAACTATCTACTTATGCATCATGTTTCAATGAACGGGATTGTGGGGTTTACTGCAGAACGCCATCTTTGACCTCTGGCTAGACTGAAATATGATATAGTACCCAACGTATCACTACTCTCTCGTATCCCTACGAGAGAGCACACACGAGTCCACATATTCTCCATATCAATACACCACTATGGATCCTCTCTCGTCTTCCTACGAGAAGCCATCCATAGCACTCACACTTATCTGGAGTATTTTAGAGTATCCATTTAAATTGTCTATGAACAATGCAAGTCTCCAAGTAGTCCATATCCGCGGACGCGGCTATTCGAATAGATTGTTTACCCTGCAGGGGTGTACTTCGTCACACATGCTCCCGCCACTTACCGCCATGTGCACGTAAAAGGCACCTCGGCAACCTTCAAGCGGAAGCCCAGCGAGGGAGTCGGCCACGGGCTTTAACTTACAATGACTCACGCCCAAGGCAGTTGCCTATCTGAGTTGGAACCCATAATGGAAGTCCGGCCGAGGTTTCCAACATGGCCTCAAACGTTGTGAGCAGGGCCCCAAGCCGGTCCCGGCTGGGCCGTTCATCCAGTTCGCAAGTCGTGCCACACCTATCAACGTTTCGAACTACTGCGACTCCTGGACTGAGAACAGAGTATGTTAATAGGCCGAGAGGGGTCGAGTTACCGGAACCCAATGTGCGGTAGTAGCTAGTCTTGGATCACAAACACGGAACTCAGCTCCTATGAGCGGCTTCAATGAGACAACCCACCATGTACTCCTACATGGCCTCTCATCGCTACCTTTACCAAAACAGGTTCAACACTTAACCCTCATCATCAGGACACAATCATTTCACTCCGGTTCATCACCCAGATGAATCAGACCTGACACAACTCTAAGCATAGCAAAGCATAACAGGGTGATAGCACAACATGGTCAAGCATCTACCAGGTATGCTAGGTTGCATGGTTTAGCAATTTACTGTGACAATGACAGGTCATGCAAAGGAGTGGGTTCATCTACCGCAACACAAGTAGCAGTTGAATCGCATTGTCCAAATGCATTAAAATGAGAGCAAGAGCGAGAGAGTGGGATTGTATCGAATATGCTCAAGGGGGGGTTGCTTGCCTGTTTATCGGAAGAACTCAGCTGTTCTTCGATGTCGTCGATAACTACGTCTCGCAAGTCTATCGACAAGGACAAACAAGGTATAAATTAAGCACGGCGAATGCTTCACAATGATGCATGAGTATGAGATGGCAAAATGATGCTGGTTTGAGCTAATGCACCTATCAACATGTTAAATGAAGATGGTTTGAACCCTAGGTTCAAATTCAACTCCATAAGTGATATGGCATAGAGTGATTTGAACAAATTGTCCATGTTTGCCTATTTAGCTTGCTCTAACATGCATGAAAATGCCACCATCAGATTCTTTGGATTTTTCTAATAATTTTTCATATATAAATTATTTCAATCTGAGCTACAGATTATTATCTATGATTTTTCAATGATTTTACTATTTTCTGGAATTATTTTTATTACAGAAATATATTTATTGCGTCTTCACTTCGTCATGCTGGCGTCAGCGAGTCAACCGGGCCAGTCCCAGGTGAAACCTGACCAGTGGGGTCCACTGGTCAGTGACCCAGGGCTAATCCCGTGTTGACCGGGGTTTGACCCGCAGCTGGGGCCCGCTGTCAGCGGCTGGGGGGCCTAATTAAGCGGGGGATTAGTGCTAAACGGTCGGCCACGTCGGCGCCCACCGGAGTTGGGCCGGCGGCGACCAAACCCGCAGCGAAGGCTCATTGGAGTTGGTCGAAAACGTGCCACATGGCACGGTTTCGCGCGCCGAGAGCACTGGGAGGGAGCCCGTGCTCGACAGCATCTAGTGGGGCTGGCCAGAGGGCTTGGGGTCGCCGGAGACAACGGCCACGATGAGCTCGTCGGCGACCGACGATCGGCTGCGTGCGGATGCGGGGCTACGGGGCACTAGCGGCCTGGTTCAAGGGCTCTACGGCCTCTACGGAGCTCCGGGAGTTCATTCAGGAACTTGGACGCGCGGGTGGAGGACCACAGCGATGGCGGCGACATGGCCGGCGTCAAGGAGCTCTCGGCTCCGGTGGCCCTGCTAGCTACGGCACGCGAGATGAGAAACGGGAGGAGGGGATCGATGCGGCAGCCTACCACGATTCCAACAGAAGCAACATCAGGCTCGGGGAGGTCCTGTGGCCGGTGAATTCGACGGCGATGCTCCGGCGGCCGAGGCGGTGGAATCAGCGATGATGGCGACGATGAGGGGCTCCCGGTTCGATTCCTTCGGCTAGGAGGAGCAGGTGGGGGCGGCGCAACTCGTGGGTAGCTCGGGGAGGCAAGGGTAGGCCGGTGGCCGCGACGGCAGCGAGCAGCGGCGGCGGATGTGTGCCGCTGCGAGAGGAGAGAGCAGCAAGGAGAGGGAGAGAGCAGCAGAGAGAGAGAGGGAGAAAGTGCTCGAGGGGGGCGGCGTCCTTATCCCGCGGCCAGGCAGGCAGGGAGGAGGTGGAGGCTCGGCCGCGCTCGAGCTGCCACGCCTCGTCCTCCTGGCGGGAGGTCGGGGACGACTGGCACTTGGGCCTGATGGGCCTCAGGTGCTGGGCAAGGTAAGCTACAGATAGGTCTTCTGCTTTCCTTTTTATGTCTTTTTCCATTTTTCTGACATTTGTTTTAGTTTGCAAAATATAGCAAACCATTTTAGTAAATGCTGGAAATATATATGTGGACTAAAGGGATTTATCCTGTGCCACACAATAATTTTCAGTATTATTGGGCATATATTTTCCATATAGAAAATATATATCTATTGCAAATAGGGTTTGAATTAATTCAAATGCCCAATATAAAATGTTTCTGTGATCCAAAAATATGATTGACATTTTCACATCATGCCAATATTTTATCAGAACCCCAGGGACATTTTCTTGGATCTGTTTGAAGCAATTTTTATAATGCTTATTTTGGCAAAAATGATTTTTGAGGCTAGATCAAATCCTCATTTCAATTTGATTTGAAAATTAAATGCATGCATGAATACATTGGCAAGCATTAAGAAATTAGGGTTGTGACAACTCACCCCCACTAAACAAGAATCTCGTCCCGAGATTCAGGAGTAGTCGGGAAGAGTGCAGGGTACTCAAGGCGAAGACGATCTTCGCGCTCCCAGGTTGCTTCGTCCTCGGAATGGTGCGACCACTGAACCTTGAGAAACTTGATGCTGCGACGTCGAGTGCTGCGCTCGGCTTCATCGAGAATACGAACAGGATATTCTCGGTATGAGAGGTCATGTTGAAGATCAAGCATTTCGTGGTCTACTTCGCGGACAGGATCCTTGAAGCAACGCGTGAGTTGAGAAACGTGGAACACATCATGAACTTTGGAAAGTTGTGGGGGTAGTTCCAACTGGTAGGCAACTTCTCCTCGTTTGGTGAGAATGCGAAAAGGACCAATGTAACGAGGAGCCAATTTGCCTTTGATACCAAAGCGATGGGTACCCTTGAGAGGTGTAACCCGAAGGTAAGCCTTCTCATCAACTTCATAACCTACGTCCTTATGACGACGGTCATATTGACTCTTTTGACGAGACTGGGCTGTTTTCAGATTCTCACGAATGATGCGAACTTGTTCTTCTGCATCCTGGATCGTATCCGGTCCAAAGAATTGTCTTTCACCGGTTTCTGACCAGTTTAATGGCGTTCGACATCTTTGTCCATACAGAACTTCGAAGGGAGCTTTGCCCAGACTAGACTGGAAGTTGTTGTTATAAGCAAACTCGGCGAATGGAAGACATTTCTCCCAATTCATTCCGAATGAGATAACACAGGCTCTGAGCATATCTTCGAGAATTTGATTGACTCTTTCGACTTGACCACATGACTGAGGGTGATATGCGGTGCTAAAGGAAAGATGGGTTCCCATAGCATTCTGGAAACTTTCCCAAAATCGAGAAGTGAAAAGACTTCCACGATCTGAATTGATCTCTAGAGGAACACCATGAAGAGAAACTATTCGAGAAATATATAGGTCTGCTAACTGACTAGCAGTTATACTTTCTCGAACTGGAAGGAAATTAGCAACTTTCGAAAGGCGATCGATGACCATGAAGATGGCATCATTCCCTTTCTTAGTCTTTGGAAAGCTGGTGATGAAATCCATACCGACCTTGTCCCAATTCCACTCGGGAATAGCCAAGGGCTGAAGAGTTCCAGCAGGCCTTTGATGCTCTGCCTTAACGCGATGACAAACATCGCAGTTAGCAACGAATTGAGCGATTTCTCTCTTCATCCGGGTCCACCAGAACCTCTGGCGTAGGTCCTGAAACATTTTGGTACTACCGGGATGAATCGTGAGAGGAGAATCATGAGCTTCTTTAAGGATCAGCTCTTGGATTTGTTGCTTCTTGGGAACCACCAAGCGGTCATCAAAGAATACAACACCTTGATCATCTACCGAGAAGCGTCCAGCAACTCCTCTAGCGAGGTTGCTCTTGATCCGGGAAATTCCCGTATCATGCTTCTGGGCTTCTACGATCTGATCCTGAAGAGTCAGTTTCGCCACCAAGGTAGAAAGGGATCCTCGAGAAACAATGTGAAGATTTAACTTATGAAATTCCTCGTGGAGAAGTGGTTGACTTTGTAGCAACATGAGGTTGTTACAATAGGATTTACGACTTAGTGCATCAGCCATGACATTGGCTTTGCCTGGGGTGTAAGATATTCCTATGTCGTAGTCCGTAATCAACTCAATCCACCGTCTTTGCCTGAGATTCAAATCCGGTTGGGTGAATATATATTTGAGACTCTGGTGATCAGTGTATATTTCGCAACGATTACCCAGAAGGTAATGTTGCCAAGTGACAAGTGCATGAACTACAGCGGCAAGTTCCAGATCGTGTGTTGGATAATTCTCCTCATGTGGACGCAACTGTCGAGATGCGTAGGCAATCAGATGACGATCTTGCATAAGAATGCAACCTAGACCTTGTCGCGAGGCATCACAGTAGATAACAAAGTCCTTTGTGATATCCGGGGGTACAAGTACCGGGGCAGTAGTCAGTCGTCTTTTCAACTCCTGAAAACTTTCCTCACATTTTGGAGTCCACTCGAACTTCTTATCTTTCTTGAGGAGTTCAGTTAGAGGTTTGGCAACTTTGGAGAAGTTCTCAACGAAGCGGCGACAGTAGCTCGCTAAGCCAAGGAAACTCCTAACTTGCTTCACCGATTCAGGTTGAGTCCAATCAAGGACAGCTCGAACTCTCTCGGGATTGACAGCAATACCTTTCGCAGAGATTACGTGACCTAGATAGGTCACTTCTGGCAACCAGAATTCACACTTGGAGAATTTGGCGTAAAGGCGGTGCTCTCGAAGTTTCATCAATACCAGCCTAAGATGCTCAGCATGTTCTTCTTCGTTCTTCGAGTATATGAGGATATCATCGAGGTAAACCACAACAAATTTGTCTAGATACTCCATGAAGATCGAATTCTTTAAGCGGGAGAAGGTGGCTGGGGCATTGGTGAGACCGAAGGACATGACGGTGTACTCGTATTGGCCATAACGAGTGACAAAAGCCGTCTTTGGAATGTCCCCGTTCCTGATTTTGATTTGATGATACCCTAATCTCAAATCCATCTTGGAGAAGACTGCAAATCCAGCGAGCTGATCATACAGATCGTTGATCCTGGAGAGCAGATATTTGTTCTTTATCATGACCAGATTAACCGACCGATAATCGACAACCATCCGGTCCGTACCATCCTTCTTCTTGACGAAGAGGACAGGGCAAGCCCATGGAGAAGAACTAGGACGGATGAAACCTTTCTTCAAAGATTCATCGAGTTGGATTTTGAGCTCAGCTAACTCTTGGGGTGACATCTTATATGGTCTCCTAGCAATTGGAGCGGTTCCTGGGATCAGGTCTATGACAAACTCTACTTCTCTGTCAGGTGGAACACCTGGCAGTTCTTCTGGAAAGACATCCGGAAAGTCACGGACTACCGGGATGTTTTCAAGGTCTGGGAGAGGATTGGCATTGAGAGAATATATCCGCCCTTCTAGAATACGGGTTTGGACTTTGACTATCTGGCCAGAAGGATGGGTAAGATGAACAGACCTAGAGAAGTAATCAATTTTGGCATGATGGGCTGTCATCCAGTCCATCCCCAAGATGATATTGATGTCTGAAGTTTTGAGGGCTATTAGCGAGGCAAGGAATACTAAACCATCGACAAGGATTTGGTTCCCATGGCTTACTACATTAGTTTGCCATTTGGAACCTGGAGTTTGAATTACTAAAGGAGAGGGCATAACTTCGAAAGCAATGTTATGCAAGGAGGCATAACGTTCAGAGATGAAGGAGTGGGATGCTCCTGAGTCAAACAGAACTGAAGCTGGATGAGAATAGACAAGGAGCGTCTTAAGCACGACATTAACATCATCTTCAGCTTCTTCTGCAGTTACATGGTGCACACATCCACGAGAATAAACCACTGGCCTGACATTAAGCTTCTTGGTTGGCGGCTTGCAACGAACAACACCACTTGCTGAAGAAGGTGGAACATATCCACGCAGAGGACAATCCCTTGAATAATGCCCTTGCTGGCTACATTTGAAGCATGATCCATAAGTGGGACGTGGATTTGGGTTGATCACTTGCTTGACGAGGTTCTTCTGGGGAGCACATGGCATCGGCAGACGAGGTGCCACATAGGATGGCCTTGGTGCATATCCAACAGGAAGAGCGGCGTTTGGGATCCATGTCCTATGCTTCTGGGATATAGCAACTGAAGATGACCCGATATCACGGGTGTGCTTGCGAGACTCCTCATAGGTCATCCTGCTTGTCTCCGCTTGGAGCGCTTTGTTCACAAGAACCTGGAAGCTAACGAACTCATGCAGACTGAGATCATGACGAAGCTTCGGGTCAAGGCCTTTCCTGAACCTTGCTTGCTTCTTGGCATCTGTGGATACTTTCTCTGGGGCATAACGCGTGAGGCGTTCAAACTCTCGACTATAGGCATCCACATCGATCTTGCCTTGGGTCATATTGTAGAACTCCTCTTGCTTACGATCTATCAGGGCCTGGGGAATATTATGCTCTTGGAAAGCCTCACAGAATTCCTTCCATGAAGTAGCTTGGCCTGCAGGTCGCATGGCCTCGAAGTTCTCCCACCATAGACTGGCGGAACCTTCAAGGTGATATGCGGCATAGGTGACCTTGTCTCCTTCAGCCACGTTTGCATAACGCAGCTTGTTGTTGATACTTCGGAGCCAATCATCTGCATCCAGTGGCTCAATGGAATGATGGAAGGTGGGCGGTTGCAACTTGATGAAGTCTCTGATGGAAACTAGCTCATTGCGCTGATGGGCTGTATTCTGCTCGATGTGCTCCAACAGACGGTTGGTGGCACGCTTGTTTCTCTCAACTTCTAGCATAACCTCCGCCAACAGAGGCTGGTTGGGAGCATCTTCTGCATCCCTACCATCTCCATGATTCTGACCACGACTAGCAAATCTCCGGCTTACTGGCGACATCCTGAAGGAAAACCAGGGTTCACAAACAAGGAAGAACACCGGAACATATCTAAACCTAGAAGAACTCGGACAGCATAACGGCTGTATGGGCATGAAATATGAGGCAACCTGCACAAGATTTGGGCAACATAACAGCTCAACATCATGGTTTCAAGGCACACTGAGAACATAGCATCACTTCTCACGACTCTGATGGAACATACTTGACACAACAACCATTCTATAAGTCTGTGGTCCAGTAACTCGTCATCCTAGCAGATAGATAAGAAACCTAGTCCTTAATCCCCGTAGAAAGGAAGAGAGTGACCCATAATAGAGTAACTTGAGGGAAGGAGTAAAAATAAGCCTTACGTTCCCTTCCACAATCAATTCCCTTATATAACTAAAGCATTACTAGACTCAACATCGACCAGTTTGGCTTCGTAAACCTACAGACAGTTCAGCTCTGATACCAACGCTGTCGGGACCCCGATCCTAAGCCATATGAATCCAGCCTGTAACATGTCACACCACTTTGCGGCCTCACGCACGGTAACCCACGGCTGCCACCTTACCTTGGCCGGGACCGTTTGCGCCTT
Organism: Elymus sibiricus; assembly: GCA_039707655.1. NCBI lineage: Eukaryota > Viridiplantae > Streptophyta > Magnoliopsida > Poales > Poaceae > Elymus > Elymus sibiricus. Next base: position 158,040,428 of record CM077663.1, read on the forward strand.
TTGGCTCACGGATATGAACATATCGCCAGCATTCACACGTCAAAGAACCCGGGTCGACATGACTAGTCATAGACCCAAGTGGCACAATCGTACAGGGACAGGCATACGTAACCCAACAATGCATGTGTCGGTCATCAGCGTGTGTAGACGAGTCGTAGCAAGCTACATGGACTCCATTACACCGCGTGACATTTCCCCGTAGGGACAGACACAGCAGCAAAGAAGGATACACGCCGGTTAATCTATGTGTCTGGAGCAGTAGCAAGCTACCAAGGCTCATGGAAGCACAAAGAGGCATTTCCCCGTAAGGAAGGCTACTGAAGGCACACAACTAGGTGTCGAATCCCACACATACCAATGCATTTCAATCATACACGCACTATGCACGATATGCGTAGATACAACATGGCATCACAACAAAAACTCTACAACATAACATTTATTTAGTAGGCTCCGAAGAGCCAACATAGTATAATGTTACAAGCAGGGTGGGTCACATGACCCAACATTCAGAGCATACAGACAACAAGTGGAAGCTACATGTCTGGGTACAGACATCTACTAAAGGTGGCGGGAAGAGCCTGAAAAGCTACAACGACCCTACCAAAGTAGCCAGACTCCTGTCTGGGTTACTAAGCTATTCCGTCGATGTCATCGTCAGAAGAAACATAAAGTGAACAACGTCTATCTCTACAAAAATGTAAATAAGCAACAGTGAGTACGAAGGTACTCAGCAAGTCTTACATCAGAACTATCTACTTATGCATCATGTTTCAATGAACGGGATTGTGGGGTTTACTGCAGAACGCCAGCATTGACCTTTGGCTAGACTGAAATATGATATAGTACCCAACGTATCACTACTCTCTCGTCTCCCTACGAGAGAGCACACACGAGTCCACATATTCTCCATATCAATACACCACTATGGATCCGCTCTCGTCTTCCTACGAGAAGCCATCCATAGCACTCACACTTATGTGGAGTATTTTACAGTATCCATTCAAATTGTCTATGAACAATGCAAGTCTCCAAGTAGTCCATATCCGCGGACGCGGCTATTCGAATAGATTGTTTACCCTGTAGGGCTGTACTTCATCACACATGCTCCCGCCACTTACCTCCATGTGCACGTAAAAGGCACCTCGGCAACCTTCAAGCGGAAGCCCAGCGAGGGAGTCGGCCACGGACGTTAACTTACAACGACTCACGCCCATGGCAGTCGCCTATCTGAGTTGGAACCCATAATGGAAGTCCGGCCGAGGTTTCCAACATGGCCTCAAACGTTGTGAGCAGGGCCCCAAGCCGGTCCCGGCTGGGACGTTCATCCACTTCGCAAGCCGTGCCACACCTATCAACGTTTCGAACTACTGCGACTCCTGGACTGAGAACAGAGTATGTTAATAGGCCGAGATGGGTCGAGTTACCGGAACCCAATGTGCGGTAGTAGCTAGTCTTGGATCACAAACACGGAACTCAGCTCCTATGAGCGGCTTCAATGAGACAACCCACCATGTACTCCTACATGGCCTCTCATGGCTACCTTTACCAAAACAGGTTCAACACTTAACCCTCATCATCAGGACACAATCATTTCACTCCGGTTCATCACCCAGATCAATCAGACCTGACACAACTCTAAGCATAGCAAAGCATAACAGGGTGATAGCACAACATGGCTCAATCATCTACCAGGTATGCTAGGTTGCATGGTTTAGCAATTTACTGTGACAATGACAGGTCATGCAAAGGAGTGGGTTCATCTACCGCAACACAAGTTGCAGTTGAATCGCATTGTCCTAATGCATTAAAATGAGAGCAAGAGAGAGAGAGAGAGTGGGATTGTATCGAATATGCTCAAGGGCGGCGGGGGGGGGGGGGGGTTGCTTGCCTGTTTATCGGAAGAACTCAGTTGTTCTTCGATGTCGTCGATAACTATGTCTCGCAAGTCTATCGACAAGGACAAACAAGGTATAAATTAAGCACGGTGAATGCTTCACAATGATGCATGAGTATGACATGGCAAAATGATGCTGGTTTGAGCTAATGAACCTATCAACATGTTAAATGAAGATGGTTTGAACCCTAGGTTCAAATTCAACTCCATAAGTGATATGGCATAGAGTGATTTGAACAAATTGTCCATGTTTGGCTATTTAGCTTGGTCTAACATGCATGAAAATGCCACCATCAGATTCTTTGGATTTTTCTGATAAATTTTCATATATAAACTATTTCAATCTGAGCTACAGATTATTATCTATGATTTTTCAAAGATTTTATTATTTTCTGGAATTATTTTTATTACAGAAATATATTTATTGCTTCATCACTGCGTCATGCTCGCGTCAGCGAGTAAACCGGGCCAGTCCCAGGTGAAACCTGACCAGTGGGGTCCACTGGTCAGTGACCCAGGGCTAATCCCGCGCTGACCGGGGTTTGACCCGCAGCTGGGGCCCGCTGTCAGCGGTTGGGGGGCCTAATTAAGCGGGGGATTAGTGCTAAACGGTCGGCCACGTCGGCGCCCACCGGAGTTGGGCCGGCGGCGACCAAACCCGCGGCGGAGGCTCGCCGGAGTTGGTCGAAAACGTGCCATAGGGCACGGTTTCGCGCACCGAGAGCACTGGGAGGGAGCCCGTGCTCGACCGCATCTAGTGGGGCTGGCCAGAGGGCTTGGGGCCGCCGGAGACGACGGCCACGACGATCTCGGCGGCGACCGGCGACCGGCTGCGTGCGGATGTGGCGCTGCGGGGCACTAGCAGCCTGGTTCAAGGGCTCTACGGCCTCTACGGAGCTCCGAGAGTTCATTCACGAGCTTGGACGCGCGGGTGGAGGACCACAGCGACGGCGGCGACATGGCCTGCGTCGAGGAGCTCTCGGCTCCGGTGGCCCTGCTAGCTACGGCACGCGAGAGGAGAAACGGGAGGAGGGGATCGACGCGGCAGCTCATCATGATTCCAACAGAAGCAACGGCAGGCTCGGGGAGGTCCTGTGGCCGGCGAATTCGACGGCGATGCTCCGGCGGCCGAGGTAGTGGAATCGGCGACGATGGCGACGATGAGGGGCTCCCGGTTTGATTCCTTCAGCTAGGAGGAGCAGGTGGGGGCGGCGCAACTCGTGGGTAGCTCGGGGAGGCGAGGGTAGGCCGGTGGCCGCGACGGCAGCGAGCAGCGGCGGTGGATGTGTGCGGCTGCGAGAGGAGAGAGCAGCAGGGAGAGGGAGACAGGTAGCAGAGAGAGAGGGAGAAAGTGCTCGAGGGGGGCGGCGTCCTTATCCCGCGGCCAGGCAGGAAGGATGGAGGTGGTGGCTCGGCCGCGCTCGAGCTGCCATGCCTCGTCCTCCTGACGGGAGGTCGGGGACGACTGGCACTTGGGCCTGATGGGCCTCAGGTGCTGGGCCTGGTAAGCTACAGGTAGGTTTTCTGCTTTCCTTTTTATGTATTTTTCCATTTTTCTGACATTTGTTTTAATTTGCAAAATATAGCAAACCATTTTAGTAAATGCTGGAAATATATATGTGGACTAAAGGGATTTATCCTGTGCCACACAATAATTTTTAGAATTATTGGACATATATTTTCCATATAGAAAATATATATCTATTGCAAATAGGGTTTAAATTAATTCAAATGCCCAATATAAAATGTTTCTGTGATCCAAAAATATGATTGACATTTTCACATCATGCCAATATTTTATAAGAACCCCAGGGACATTTTCTTGGATCTGTTTGAAGCAATTTTTATAATGCTTATTTTGTCAAAAATGATTTCCGAGGCTAGCTCAAATCCTCATTTCAATTTCATTTGAAAATTAAATGCATGCATGAATGCATTGGCAAGCATTAAGAAACTAGGGCTGTGACATTTTGCGTAGTAAATTGCAATGAGAATGCTTATGTTGCCAACTATAGAAAGACAGGAAAACCAATAGAATATAAAAGGTATACTAATGAATGGGTAAAGGTCTCCCAATACCCTCCTATTGTTTCTTATAATGAATCAGGTTGCAAGGAGGAGCTTCCCGTCTCTTCAATAAGAATCTCTAAAAAATTACTTAAACCCACACATAAGGTGGGGAAGAAGAACAAAATAAGGAAAAGTAGAGGTAAAAAGGCATCCCTCTCAAATAATGTTGCTCCTATCATTGTTGAGAATGAATCCGAAAGCAGTATGGATGATGATACAGTTGATGATTATTTTGTTATGCCTACTACTTGTGGTGATGAGGATGATTGGGAAGATAATTATACTCCTTATAATATTGAAAACCTTTTTGGCACTAACTTGGAATGATAATAATTGTTATACTATTGGTGCCATTCATGCTATTGATGATTATGCTAATGATATGAAAACCCACAATCTTGGGGATGCAATGTTGTATGAAGATGATCTTTTTAGTTCCACTACTTTCAATGATCAGATTTGTTATGATGATTGCATGCCTCCTATTTATGATGATTGCGATTTTTATGAAAGTGGGTTTGGAAGAGTGTCAACTTTAGATGATTATTATCCCACTATTTTGGAGGATGTTGAATCTTATTATAACGATAAAAGTGGATTTGGAGAGGTCATGAGTTTATTTAGTAATGATTCCACTATCTTGGAAGAGGTCTTATTTAATCTCTACTCCTAAAGAGGGACTTGATAGCTTCCGTTCCGGGTTTTTTTGTCTTACCTCCGACCTTCGTCTGATTTTTATCCGTCTGGTTTTTTTCGTCCCTCCTCACATCATCTTATATTTAGTAATGTATTTATGTGAAAGAATCGATCAAGATTAATTTTAATGAATCTTTAAAGACCAAATCTGAATTAATTAACCTTACCATAAATCGCTCGATCACATTAATTAATATTTCCTTACATCACCAAATTACATTAATTAACATTCCGTTCTAGATTTTTTTTCTCTTTCTCCTCCCACCTTCTTTTGTTTTTTTTTGGTCTGGTTTTTTGTCCCTCCTCCCATCTCTACTCCTAAAGGGGGAGCGTTCCAGGTTTATTTATGTCGGGTTTTTTTTGTCTCACTTACCACCATCCCCTCTCACTACCCCCTGCCACCGGTTTATTTTTCTCTTCACTATTTTCTTGTAACCAACAATTTCCTAACGTAGAAAATATCACAGATATAACTTTCCTAACTTACCCAAATCAACCGATCTCAGTCATCAATGCAATTTACTTTAGGAAACAAAATAACGGACTTTAAGGAAACAAACAACGAATTTGAAAAAAATATTGACTAATCGATAGATATGTATCTGAACCTTCCTTCTTAAAATCTCTACTTCTAATTGGGGACTTGGTAGTCTGCGTTCCATGGTTTTATTTTGTCTGGTTTCTTTTTATCTCACCTCCCACCATCATCTCCTCACATTTGTTTTTCCACCCTGGCATTAAAACCTTTCATAACATTTCTAAACTTTCCTAATGAGTCACTTTACAAACGGGTAGGAACCGATAGCACGTTACCAAATACTAAAATCCAAGTTCATGACAATAAATGCCAAATCCTAACTTTCCTAAACTTTCTTAACGAGACACGTTACAAATGGGCAGGAACCGATATCAGGTTACCAAATAATCTCTACTCATAAAGGGGGACTTGGTAATCTTCGTTCCACGGGGTTTTTTCGCGTCACCTCCCACCTTCATTTGGGCTTTTTTCGTCTCTCCACCCACCACCATCTGATTTTTTTGTCTCTTCTCCCACCACCGTCTCGCGCTCGTTTTTTTCGCTTCACCTCCCACATAATGAGAAAAAATCTAAACGGATCAAAACTTTCCATGCAGGTGCAATTTATTTAGTAATATATTTATGTGAAAGAATCAATCATGATCAAGCATGATCAATTTACTTAGCAATATCTTTATTTACTTAAAAACACATAAGGTTCCACTGATTCTGATTCTTTCCTATTCCTACTCATACCCATTTTTCCAGGTATATAGTTCTCGTTTCCCGTCTCCTAAATCAATGTTACCCCTGTCCCAAATCCCAACCCCGTGCCGCACGGAGTAAGTCCTGCCGTCAGGATGAAGGAATATGCGGTGGCCGAGAGCTCGCCGCAGGGGAACTGTGGGAGTAGCTCGATAACGACATCCTCTTCTTGTACTTTGCTATCGATACCACGCCTTGTCCAAACCCATCGGGGAGCGACTCATGGAGGACTCTCATGGCCTATCTCCGGCTAATACCCCCACCACAATAGGTCGCCCCAATGGACGCTGATGTGCCCATGTAGGATAGGTATGGCTGCATCTTTAACAAAGATTTCTTATGCTATATATCTGACTTGATTTGATTCGAGATGCAGTTTGTGTCCAGTATGCATTCACGTCTTAGGCTAACCCTTTTTCTCTCAAGCCCTCACTGTTTGCAGTATCTCGAACTACCTCACAAAGTCACAGTGAGCAGTCATGTTGGAGCTTCATCCGCCCACCCAACGTTTTCGCGTCTATGCCGGAGCAGTGTACGTTGCAAGGATGATGCATGGGGTAAGGGGGAAGCACTTGCCAACGGCCGCCAAGAAGCACGAGATCGGCGGGCATAGCGGCTTGACCGCCACCATCTGGTAAGGCAACCGGGAGGCAGCATGATCTTAGGATTGCCCCCCCCCCCCACGACTTAGGCTTATACAGACTATAGATGTTTATGTGTATTTTGCCTCTCTTTGTTTTTTTGTTCTGTGAGTGGACTTCTTACTGGCTGTGCGCATCTTAGTTATGCAGAGGTCGGGTGTAATTCTTAAATCTTTTAAGTAATAAAGCGCCCCTTATCGAAAAAGGCAACCGAGAGGCCAAAGTGGGTGGGAGCACTTCAAACAGCAGCATGTTTTTTTATTATTCCTCTTGAAGTTGAAATTATTTTCTGAATTGCATACACATCAAGGCTAAAATCTTACAAATCATAGACTACAATTGCCAATCTATGATGTGTTTATTCTATACTTAAGCAGGGCACAATTTGTTAATTCATGGTGTTAACCCCGATGCCCCATCGTTGAATACTTTTTTCTTTTATAGATGCTCTCTTCCTTGTTCCGTTGCTGGTTTCAAAAATACAAGTGTAGATTTCATCTAAGCATGTTGCATGCTCTTATATTCAGAGAGAGAGAGAGAGAAAGACAGAGATTTTTGTGTCTACGTTGTTTTTGTTGTTCGTGACGCTACTGCTGCTACACTGATGTGTGTGTGTGTGTAGAGAGAGAGAGAGAGAGAGAGAGAGAGAGATGGATTAGGGGTGAAAGAGATCCAAGAGATGAGATATGATAGTTTATGCTACACTGTTGTTGCTTTTTCTATTGAAAGTTGATGTATAGATGAGGGAGGGAGGGAGGGAGGGGGAATTGAAACTTTGTTGTGTACATGTTGTATAATTATTTGATTTTTTTTATTGCTTGCTTGTTACTCCAGCGCAGTGATGAACCCATCCATGTAATTGTCAAGTGATTCAAAATGATTCAAATGATGATATGGCCCCAACGTTTGGTGGTTTGGTATTGGACAATGCACTGCTCATTGTTTTCCTTGGTACTTGTATCTTGACTTTCAGGTCATTCCGTGTCCAGACTCACATCAACAGGCAAATAATTCTCTCCCTTTATGTGATTTCTGTTTTTCTTCTTTCTATGCAAGCATACTCATGTGTACAGATGGACATATATGCATATGATTTTTAACCATTTCACAAGATTTTCTTATTCACTACCAGCTGTGTTTTCTATGTAAGATTATTTTAATATCTAAAGCGGGTAGGTAGATTCTCTCACTAATGTTTTTCTTTTATGATCTTCCTAAAGTATCTTGTCAAAGTATTTCCAGTTGGCAACGGTTTCACAGATCTTGTATCTGCTCAAACAAGTGAAAGAGCATGAGGTAGAGCAATATTCAAATGTGGGTTGGGTTTACCTGATTTTAGCAGTAAGGAATTTATGACATCTGTTTTATTTGCAGGATACCCAAACCAAAGGTAACATTTTTTATGGCTTTGAAATTTTGGTATTCTCATGTATAAATTCTAGAATTTTTTGTTCATTGCTAAATCGTTCATGAGGTGTTCATGCAATGCTTTCGGTGGTGACACTAGACCATCTGATGTTCATGTAGACAATTTCTATTCAAACTTGCTGTGACATTGCACCACCTACACCTTTTTTATTTAAAAATTATTAATATTAACGTGTTTAAGGAGAACATGCATAAATCCGTCAAACTTCAATAAAATATTATACACATCACGGTTGCTGGACATATGTGATGGCAAAAAGATGTAGAGGGTTGCACGAGAGTCACCAAGGAGGCGAACGGAGGAGCAAGTGGCAATATGTTGATGTTTATGGAATAATTAAAGATAAAATGGTTGTTGGACCACTTTGATATGTATATTCCCTTTGCAAAGAATATGCAGTAATGTTGTGAAATAAGGCACTGATAAACTTGGCCACTATGGTTGCCTTAGATTGTCCGCATAATTTCTAACTACACTTTATGTCCTTCGTTGGTGCACATATCATTTATTTTGACTGGTTTTTATATTACAGGACATCATAAGCACAGATAGGAGTTGAAGCAAAACATGTTCCAACTGATCTTTGATGGCAATATTTTTTTTATGAAGTGCAAATATCTTACATCACATCATAAGTGAAAATTATAGCAAGTTCTTATTTTTATTAAGAAATCTTTGATGGATTTTTTTTACTTCGTTGGAAGTACTTTATCGATATGCTTAGAATAATTATCAAATTGCACGAAACATATTTTTGACACCAGTTCTAACTAAGGACTAAATCAACCTCAATTTTGTTTTGTGACAAATCGAAGCAACCTCCTACCCTACCAGAAAATAAAATATATACTCCCTATGTTCCTTTATATAAGGTGTATTTATTTTTTCAAAAGTCAAACGAGGCCATGTTTGACCGAGTATTTAGAAAAATATATCAATATATACAATACAAAATTTATATCATTTGATCCACCATGAAAAGTAGTTTCATATTTTATCTATTTGGTATTGCAGATGTTGTTACTTTATTGTATAATCTTAGTCAAATATTCAAATGGTTGATTTGCACAAAAAACAATACACCTTATATTCTAGAACCGAGGGAGTACTACATTGAAGGGATTGCCTGTTGCCATTGAAGCATTTTCTATGGTCAATCTAAACAAATAAAATTTAACCATATGGAAGCAATATTTAGTTGACATAGAAGCAATTTGATCGAAAAAGGTATTTTTACAATACGAAAAAGAATGTGAAAAAATCTAGGCAGAAAACTATAGTTCCTGAAGCATGGATTATCAAGATTCGAAACAAAATATATTTTTGTACAGAAGTAATTTACATCTATGTAAGCAAATTATGACATCTCTACTCTTAAAGGAGAGTTGGTTCTGTCACCTCCCCACATTCTCGGTTTTTCCATCCCCATGTTCCCCTCCCCTCTTTGGTTTCCAGTTGGTTTTTGGTATCCCCAACCGATGTCACACAAAATAAAAATCAACATAAATATAGTAACTTGGAATATTCAAGATGAAATTGATACTTTTCCAAAACCATGTGCTGCATTGACTCAATCAAATCAGTTTTACCAAAAATTTCACTCAATCAAAACTTTCCTTGCCTTCTCTTATCCTAATAGAATCAAATTAAATGTTATCAAAATCTAGATTAGGGTGGATGTAAGGTACATTTCAGCAAAGATTGATGTTCAACCAGTAGAATTTGTATGCCCTCGTTGTAACACACGGGCTCTAGGCACGACATATCGCTTGCATTGCAGCTGTCTTGCCTCCGAACTCTCCGAATGAGGAGAGAGAGGAGCAGGAGGCGGCGTCGGAGTAGGGGGTGCAACATAGGTGTGTTGTATACATTTTTGTGGCCACCCAGGGTTTGCCTCGTGCAAGTGGAGGCACCATAGCCCTCACCCATCATCGGAGAAGATGCAAGTGGATGATGGTGGTAGAGGACAAAGTCGGGGAAAGATGAAGTGGGAGAGAGAGAGAGACAGAGGTGGGGGAGAGGAAAAATGGTGACAATTACATGAGGTAAGGGGGGCAATGATTGGAATTACTAGGGTGCAGGTAATAGACAGTCGATTTGTATTGGAAGAAATTTCCTAAACACATAGTTTTTGTGGTCGTCAACTTGATGATCTAGGAACATGTGCATGCCCCATGCACCCGTCGAGATGGATTAGTTATCTTTTCCTCTTGTTTTTGTTAATTCAGGGATTCCCTTTAATATACGCACGTTAGACTTGTTTTTTCAAACACAACAACATAGCTACTCAATTGAATAACTTTCCATGTGTTGGTATTCATCATTATAAATAACCCCTAGAAATTCTTGTTCATCACTAATCTATATCAATATGTGTTGTGTTCTCTTTCAGAGAAGTGAAGTCTAAAAACCCTCCTCATTCCGAACAATGAAAATTCTGAGTCTGAAAAGTACAAACTTGGTACGACAAATTGACAGTCTTGGTGAAAAAAATGGGTGTATTTGGAGCCGGATGGAAAGATAGGAAGATTTGGAGTAGGGTGGCAACGGAGCACATTGTTATCACAATGACCAAAAAAGCTAAAGTGGAAAAGGAGATGGAATGACAATGACGCAACCTTGTTGTGTGATGTTGTATGTATATTTGAGGTTAGTAAAAGAAGTATTATTGAGATAAAGTGATAGAGATGCATCTTAGGTGGAGGTGGAAGCAGAGCCCAGAGACAAATATAGCATTATTAGTTTGTGAATGAACATGCGGTGGAAAGAATCTTTTCGTATTCATATGTCCCCTTTTCTTATTATTAGTACTAAGGTGAGGTGCCTTGTATCTCATCATTTGTTGACGATGTTCCACGTTGCACGACATATGTATTAGAGTGAGACAACAAGACAACAACATAGGACCATAATGCAAAGTCAAGGGGCAATAGATTAAGAGGATGATTGATTTATGGACAAATAAGGCAAGGGTGGACAAGTTCAACCGAGAAGAGAAGCTAGAGGGATGCATCGCGTTTGTTGAAACAGACGAAAGATACTTGCGTTTGTGTTGTGGTGAAACATTGCGTCTAATGTACTCGTTCATGGAATAAATTAAGCATTGTTTATAAATTTATTTGTTGGCCTGTGGCAACGGACGGGCGGTCTACTAGTTATGATGGGAACCAAGTTACTACTTATGATGATTATTGTGATGATACTTATGCTATAAAAAGTAATGATGATTATTATTATAAAACTTGTCACAAATATGAATACCCTTTTTCTGAACATTATTCTTTTAATGTGGAAACAATTTATACATTCGAGTCCCCTATGATACTCCCACTATTATGTATGAGAAATTTTCTTGTGGGGAAAGTAATAAATTTTCTATGCTTGAGGATCATGAAAAGAATGCTTTATGTGATAGTTATATTGTGGAATTCCTTCATGATGCTACTGAAAAGTATTATGAGGGAGTAACATATGCTTGTTGGAATTACAATAATATCAAGTTTCCTCCCTATGTGTTCAAAGTTTTGAAGTTATGCTTGTTTTGCCTTCCTAAGCTAGTTGATTCTTGCTCCAATAAATTGTTTGCTTGCAAAATCACTATGCATAGAAAGTGGGTTAGACTTAAATGTGTTTGTCATGTGATTCATGCTGCTCTTTTGCATGGTTCATTTACTATTCCTATGTGAGCATCTTTGAAATCATCTTGCCTAGCTAAAAGGCTTTAAAGAAAAGTGCTTGTCGGGAGACAACCTGTCAGGGTACGACCATCTATGGGACCATCGAGCCCCTTTGCGGTTCTACTGTGGGGATCTAGATGAGCAAAGAGCAATACCAAATCAAGCGAAATTGGGGTTTAGATAGGTTCGGGCCGCTCGGAAGCGTAAAACCCTACGTCCTGTGTGCTTATGATTGAGTGTATATGTTTGAGTTACAAGGAGCGCGGTCCTCCGACAAGACACTTAAGGGTGCTGCTACACAGGTAATTGAACAGGTTTTCGACCTTCGTAAAAGTAGCCATGTCCCTCCTTTTATAGATGAAAGGGGTTACTGCAGTGGCTAAAATGGTAAAATACATCAGGGTGAATAGTAGCTACGGTAGTGGGAAATACCTAACCCTGACGGACTAGGACAGGCACATTAAATGCGCCGTGAGGTGTCGCACCGACGATGCTCCCCGGCAAGGCCTGCCTCTCCTTCGGTGCCGTTCGCCCAGCTACCTCTTATTATCTTAACACGCCGTCCGGACGGGTGTCATTAAAGCTATTGTAATTTCCCGAAGTTGCCACGTGCCCCAACAAGGCCTACCTAACAGCCTGCCCGCTCGACACCTCATTGATGGTGACGATCGGCTCATTGAGGTGGAGTGGGGGCGTGGTAGTGGAGCCTTGCCGTGCGCCGGGTCTTCTTCACCGGCAAGAAGCCTTGCCAATGGCTCAGTCTTGTGGTGTAGTGTTTGGCCGGATGGAGTGTCGCCCGGCAGGGCTTGCCGAGCCGGAGGAGGCTACCGCCTGTGCACATGTCAGGGCGCTAAGGACCCGATCTTTAGTGCACCGACAGGAGCCCCCGGGCCTGGGTCATACCAGAGTCTATGACGTCATTGGGCTAGGTCCAAAGTAGTGCGCAGGCGTAGCCCTATCTTGACTGCGATTGTAATGATGGTTTTATTGCCCCGCCCACGACGCGCATTGAATGCGGGACGTGGGAGAGGTGGCTTGGAACGGTGCTGTGGGGACACTCCTAAAAAGGTGCAGCCATGCTGGACTAGGAGAGGTGGCCTCTGCGTATCCCCCCTCCTGATAGGGGCATTTGTAGAGACGCAACATGCTTCGTCCACCTGTCTCGTTCTGCCGCTGTTTCCCTCCGTATTCTACTCTTTTACCGCGCCCTTATGATGCGTGTTGCATGTGAGGCGCGGTATTGGCGAAGAAGGGCGGCTTGGAGTAGTGCTCTCTACAGTGTGTAGTCGTTTCAAAAAATAGTAGAGAGCCAGCCCCCGCGCCTTCCCTATAAAGAGGGCACCATGGAGGGCGTTGCTCATCCACACTTCCCTGCTCCGGTCAGTCGGCGACCATCGGCTTCTTCCTTCGCTTTCCTCCCTCCGGCACTTCTCCCAAGAGATCTCTTGTGAAATGGCGAGAGGCAGAGGGCGAGCCTGGGGATCCGCCACCGTCTTGAGGGCTTCCCCCCGGAGGACGCGCATCCGGGTGACCGCCGTGCGAGCTGGCTCGAGCTCCCGTGAAGGGGCCGCATGTAGGAGCCATGGGAGGTTTTGATACGGGGCACGCCCGTGTGCGTCGATCTTTCACGAATTGGAGGTGGATTTGTGAGGGAGCGCGAAGAACACGAAGAACACAAGGGTAAAATCACAAGAGGAAAACACTCAAGAACGATCCACGATCACACATCCACTAGAATCACCCGAGTACATGAGAATTACGGTTCACAAACAACCAAAAGATACACGTAACGGTAGTCTCCTCGCTCCGAAGGAGGAGGTCTTGTATCCCGAGGGGATCTTCCCTTAGAGGGGCCTTGGCATCACTCCGGATCTTCTCACGTAGAGGGTAGTCGCTCCACGAGGGAAGGGAGATAATGGAGCTAGGCTCAACAAGTGTATTCGCTAAACCTAAGCTAACCCTAGGAAGAGGAGGGGAAAGAGTATATATAGTCCTAGGCGAAACGAAGGGGTACATGGGCCAAAGCCCACGGGCCTATGCGCAGACAGGGTCCGGACGTCCGGACGCGGTCGGACGTCCGAGACATCACGGCGGTCCGGACGTCCGGAGGTGGCCGGTCGTCCGAGGATCCGGCTCTGGATCGGGGTCTTCGGATTTCCGTGGCGCGTCGGACGTCCGGGGTCCGGTCGTCCGGAGGTCTTCGGACTTCCGAGGTTTCAGTGCGGGTGCCGGGGAGTCCGATTTCCGGACGGGTCCGGTCGTCCGGGTGCTGGAACGTGTCGGACGTCCGGACGTGGTCGGTCGTTCGAGCGCTGGGGCGTCCTGGAGTTTCCTGGCGAGGTCGGTCTTCAGGCGTCGGACGTCCGAGGCTGTCCGGACGTCCGAGGCTGTCCGGACGTCTGAGAGCTGGGCCTTGTCCACAGCTTCTCCCTTTTCCTTCCCAGCTTGACGTACTCCGCTACGAGCATCTTCTAGACCATCTCCATTTCCATTGTACCTGATCATGCAAAGGATCTCCGATTGAGGTAGCATCCAAGTTCCATGAACATCAAAGAGAGAATCATATAGGAGAGATGTCACCTCGTGTTCAATAGCAGGTGCCCGGGCTCTAGTCATGGGTCCCTTTGTGGCTTGGTGTGATGGTGTAGAGTCCATGGGGATGATGGTGGGATGCTCCGCATCATCTCCCCCCCCCCCTTGGGGAAGATCCGTCCTCGGATCAAGATCTTCATCACCATGGTAAGGGGATAGATCCGTGACGTTGAAGGTGTCACTCACGTTGTACTTGTCGCGTGGTATGTCGATCTTGTAGGCATTGTTGTTGTAGTGTGCCAACACCTTGAAGGGGCCGTCGGCTCGAGGAAGTAGCTTCGATTTGCGTTCGTTGGGGAAGCGGTCCTTGCGAAGGTGTAGCCAAACAAGATCACCGGGCTTGAAGACCATGGGATGCTTGTTGAGGTTGCGCTTGTTGGTGATGCGTTCCACTTGTCGTTCAATCGTGTGCCTTGTATCTTCGTGCATCCTCTTTATGTAGGTTGCCCTTGCACTTGCATCCATGTTGACGCGCTCTTGTAGAGGTAGAGGTAGGATGTCCAATGGGGACAAAGGAATGAAGCCGTAAACCACTTGGAACGGAGACTTGCCGGTGGTGGAGTGACTTGCGCGGTTGTAGGCGTACTTGGCTATGGGTAGGCAATCTTCCCATTCCTTGATGTTCTTCTTTATCAACACGCAAAGGAGGGTAGAAAGTGTCCAGTTCATCACTTCCGTTTGTCCATCGGTTTGAGGATGGTATGCCGAGGAGAAAAGAAGCTTGATTCCGAGCTTGGCGCATAGGGTCTTCCAAAAGTAGCTCAAGAACTTGACATCGCGATCCGAGACAACGGTCTTGGGGATGCCATGTAGACGCAAGATATCCCTACAATAGAGATTCGCAATATGTGAAGCATCGTCTATCTTGTGACATGGAATGAAATGAGCCATCTTGGAAAAGCGGTCCACAACGACGAAAACGGAATCATGGCCATTTTTTGTTCGTGGCAAACCAAGCACAAAATCCATACTAATGTCTTCCCAAGGTTGGAAAGGTATAGGTAAAGGCATATAAAGGCCATGGGATTGAGCTTTTGACTTAGTTTGCGGCATGTAGAGCATCGGTTGGTGAAGCGTGCAACATCATGAAACATCTTGGGCCAAAAGTACTTGTTTGACAGCGTGGCATACGTCTTGTCACGTCCAAAGTGACCCATAAGTCCTCCCCCGTGAGCCTCTTGCAAAAGCAAAAAACGAAGAGAACACTCGGGTATACACAATTTGTTAGCACGCATAAGATAGCCATCTTTCATATAATAGTTCTCCCAACAAGTTTTCGCTTGGCACCTAGTGTAAGGATTAGCAAAATAGGTATCATACTCATACAAGTCTTTGATGTGCTCAAAACCAATAACATTCAATTCAAGTTGAGTAACTAGCATGCATTTGTGGGAAAGAGCATCCGCCACGACATTTTCCTTACCCTTGATATATTTGATGACATAAGGAAAGGACTCAATAAATTCACTCCATTTGGCATGCCATTTGTTCAACTTAGTTTGACCCTTTAAGTACTTAAGCGTTTCATGGTCGGTATGGATAACAAACTCATGAGGGCGCAAATAATGTTCCCACACATGCAAAACTCTCACCAAAGCATACAATTCTTTGTCATAGATGGGGTAGTTAAGTTGAGCGCCTGATAGTTTCTCGCTAAAGTACATGATAGGACGCTTCTCTTGCATAAGCACACCACCTATTCCACTACCACTAGCATCACAATGCACTTCAAATGTTTTATCAAAGTTTGGTAAAGCAAGCAAAGGTGCATGGGTGAGCAAATTTTTAAGTTCATGGAAGGCGGAGTCTTGGGAGGGACCCCAAATAAATGGTGCATTCTTCTTGCTCAAAGCATGAAGAGGTGATGCAATAGTGCTAAAGTCTTTCACAAAACAGCGATAGAAACCTGCTAGTCCTAGAAAGCTACGCACTTGTTGCAAATTCGTTGGTGTGGGCCAAGTTTTAATAGCATCAATCTTAGTTTCATCTACATGAACGCCCTTAGAAGATACTACAAAGCCCAAGAAAACTACTTTCTCAACACCAAATGTGCATTTCTCCATGTTTGCATAGAGTTGTTCTTTCCTAAGGATTTGCAAAACATCACGAACATGTGTAGCATGCTCCTCAAGAGACTTGCTAAAGACAAGAATATCATCAAAGTAGACCACAACGCAATATCCTATGAGTGGTCACAAAACATAGTGCATGACACGCATGAAGGTACCAACCATTCATAGAGACCAAATTTAGTCTTGAATGCGGTTTTCCACTCGTCACCCTCTTGTATGTGAATTTGGTAGTAACCACTTTTTAAGTCAATTTTAGAAAATATAGTGGCACCACTAAGTTCATCTAGCATGTCGTCTAAACGTGGAATGGGATGACGGTAGTGAATTGTGATAGCATTGATAGGACGACAATCGGAACACATGCGCATAGAACCATCATGCTTAGGCACTAGAATGACCGGAACCGCACAAGGACTCAAGCTCTCGCGTACATGCCCTTTATCTAGGAGTTTTTGGACTTGCCTTTGTATTTCCTTTGTTTCTTCGGGGTTGACGCGGTAGGGAGCCTTGTTAGGAAGCGGTGCTCCGGGGATGAGGTCGATGCGGTGTTCGATCCCTCGTTTTGGTGGTAGTCCCGGAGGCAGCTCATCGGGGAAAACATCCTTGAATTCCTGTAACAACTTAGATAACACAAGAGGAAGATGTTGTGAAGGGTTAGTCCGAACGACTTCATCTTTGCACATAAGTACATAGTGAACAACAGTCGATGGGCTCTCACTCACATCCCTCAAATCTCTTTTGGTGGCTAAAAGGACTATATCTCTCATGTCCCTCATCGTGGAGTCGCTCATTTTTGGCTTGTGGCACTCACTCTCTTTGAGGTGGATCACTCTCTCACTTTTATCTCCATGATGGGATGAAGCTTGCTTGTCGGCGATGACTTGACTTGGCGTCATTGGGCGGAGCACGTATTGCTTGCCCTTCATCTTGAAGCTATATTGATTCGTCCGACCGTTGTGTGTGACGCCACGGTCGAATTGCCAAGGTCTACCAAGTAGGAGGTGGCAAACTGACATTGGAACCACATCATACTCCAAAGTGTCTTCATAAGCACCTATCTTGAAAGAAACTTCCACGGTGTGGTCAACTTGGAGTGTGCCGGAATCACTAAGCCATTCGACCTTGTAAGGATGAGGGTGCTTTTTGTTGACCAATTGCAGCTTGGAACAAAGGTCTTCACTTGCCAAGTTGTGGCAACTCCCTCCGTCGATGATGACCTTGATGTATCTTCCTTGGATGCCCGCCTTGGTATGGAAGATGTGGCACCGTTGGTCCTCATCTTCTTGTTGTTGGAGCGTCAAAACTTTGGAGACAACGAGAGCAGGGCTCGAATCATTGTCGCAAAAGATTTGCGAATCTTCATCTTCATCCACTTGGCGATGTATGGCCACTTGCTCCAAAGCTTGCATCTCGTCGTCGCTCATAGAGTCATAAGTGCCATCGTCAAGGATGATCATGTTGCGTTTGGTTGGGCATTCGAAGGTCTTGTGGGCTCGCCCTTGGCACGTGAAACACTTGATAGAGCTAGTCTTGGCGGTAGTATCTGGTGTCGGTGTAGAGGATGAAGCCCTTGGCTTGTAGGTGCTTGAGGTTGGTCGGCTTGACGAAGTCGTCTTGTCCTTGTGGCTTGACTTGTCGCCGGTAGGTGTTGGAGATTTCGTAGTTGAGGTTCTCGTTGTTGTAGTAGCTTGAACACTTGAGCCATAGGTCTTGGAGGAGAACTTGGAGTACTTGTAGTAATCTTGCACTTGCCGTTCTGCCTTGGTTGCTTGGTGCACGAGCTCAAGTAGGTTGGAGTAAGGTTGGAAGTCGGCTATCTTCTTGACTTGGTAGTTGAGGCCATTCAAGAAGCGTGCCATTGTTTGCTCATCATCTTCCTTGACATTGGCTCGGATCATAGCAATCTCCATCTCTTGATAGTACTCTTCTACGGACTTGGTTCCTTGCTTGAGTTGTTGGAGCTTCTTGAAGAGATCCCGGTTGTAGTGTGTAGGCACAAAACGAGCTCACATGAGATCCTTCATTTGGGCCCAAGTGGTGATAGGAGGTTCACCTCTTTCTCTTCGCCTGTCAATCACTTGTTCCCACCAAATAAGGACATATTCTTGGAACTCAAGGGAAGCCATGGCGATCTTCTTCTCTTCATCATAGTTGTGGAGGCGAAAGATCTTGTCAACCTTGAGGGCCCATGACAAGTAGTCTTCGGGATCATTGCTTCCGGAAAACTTTGGCATTGTGAACTTGAGCTTGCTGAAGCGTTGTTCATCATTGTGGTTGTGAGGCCGAAATCCTTGTCGTGGAGGTGGGTCCTCATTGTCATTGCCTTGCGCTTGTCGACGTTGATCTTGTCCTTGTCCATTTTCATGGTCCGGTTCAACGCGATGATCTTGAGGATTTCGACGAGGTGGACGCACTCGGTTGCGCCTTTCTTGATGCTCCTCTTGACGATTGGCTTCTTCTTGTCGTTGTCGACGAAGTTCTTCTTGATGTTCTTGGCGAAGTGCTTCTTGCTCGAGATGAGCTTGGCGGTTGCGCTCCTCCAAGGCACGAGTAGCTTCTTGTAAAGCGCGATGTGTGTCAAGCGCGCGTTCATGACGGCGATGTTGTTCTTCTTCTCGGTGTCGTTGTGCTTGTTCTTGTACTTGACGTTGTCGATCTTGCTCCAATGCATCTTGATCTTGTGGGTGGCGGTGTTCTCGAGCGCGGACGCGATCTTGTAATCCATTGCCATGAAATGGATTTTCTGGACGAGGACGACCTTGTGGAGAACTTGGACCGGAGTGTTCGTCACGATGATGACGACGCGCTTGTGGACTTGCGTCGGAAGAGTACGTCGATGAGTGGCGACTTGTGTGACGACTCCTTGTCGATGGAGATGAGGAAGGTGCGCACGTGACCATTAAGGACCGGAGCTCCTCCATTTGGCTTGAGAGCTTGTTGTCGAGGTATTCCCTTATGCGCATTTCGGATTCGCGCAAGTTAGAGGCGAGGTGGTCGATGCGGTCGTTTAAGACATCTTGAGCTTGAGTAATTCCCTTGTGCGCGCCGAGGAAGTGCAACTTGGTGACGTGGTTGTTCACGTCGTCTTCATTCTCCTCGAAGGCCGGGTTTTCCATGATGTTCCTATCCATAGCACTCAAAACAAGTATAGGTGGAATAGTGAGAAGACAATACCAATTACCGATCCAAAATTTGAGAGTGAATCAAGATTACTCAATGTACAAGTATGAAAATAGTAGAATTGGTACCGAAGATCGTCCTTCTCACACCTACACAAATAAGGCTTATGGAGTAGCTTGGTTAGGATAGTGGCACAAATTTCAAGCAATTCGAAAGATAAGATTCAATAATGTTGGAAGAGATTCGAAAACTTCGCAAGTGAGACAATGTAGATCAATAGCAATTAGTATACACGGAAACACACACACGGTAGACAAATGGGGTCATGCAACCAAGGATGAGCCAAAATGTGGAATCCACGGAAAATGCTCTTGTTGCACAACACTAGAGAGACGGTAGCACGAGATCTCCAATGGGCACGATACGCACTTTTGCACACCCTACTATGAACCAAAAGTGTTTTCTACCTATTCCCGACTTGGTATGTGTATGCGGCACGTGTCACTCGCTCAAGTGATCCAAGATGATCAAGTATGCTATGCGAAACTTGCGATGGTATTGTTCGTTTGCTCTTTTGCTTAAAAGCTTTGCTTCTCTTTTCTTTTGCAATGATGAGTAGTATGGTCACAATGCGGGACGTGCACACCAAGATAGCAATTATTTATGCGGGTACTATGTTGTAACACAACAGATGATACTAAGATATATGCACGCAAATGAAGCTATGCGGAGTATGTATCACTAACGTGCACAAGTAGCGTAGCCCGGCAATACTCAATGGCTAGTCTCGATAGGCAAGTAACGCAAATAGGCTCGGGGTAACAATGCAATGGCAAGGGTATAAGACAAGAGTGTCGTCGCGATTACCGTCCTTCCTTACGGTGAGGTGTCAATGAAGAGTTGGTTGGCGACGATCCGGGGCGATGATGAGCGGCGATGTCGAAGAAGAACCACTCCTAATTAGCCGAAACAACTTAGGAAGTGGCGAGGCTCGCTACTCAAAAGCACAAATGCAAAGTGTTGCGGAAGAAATGGTGGAGGGACAATGCGGAAGAAATGGCGGAGAAACAAAAATGTTAGGGGAAAAATTCAGTTTCGTTAGAGTTGTCCGGACGTCCGAGTGGGGCCGGTCGTCCGGAGGCCGGACGTCCGTAGGGAGCCGGTCGTCCGAAACCTGCGGAATCCGCGGGATGAACTTGAAGCAAAGAAAAATTTCAGGCAAAAATCAGTCGATTTTGCCGATGGAAATTATGGGGAAGGTGGGGGAAAGGTAGATCCACTTGTCCACAACGAAATCCACGGATCAAAATCAACAAAATCTCCTGAAATCCAATGGATCTAAGAAATTTGGGTATGGCTATTTTTTGTGGGGATTTTCGAAATTAGGTCAAAACAAAACAAAATTGGCTAGAAATCGGGGGAGGGGACTCCAAATTCGTGAGAAACCTTTGCTCTTGATACCAATATGATAAGGGGCATGCCCGTGTGCGTCAATCTTTCACGAATTGGAGGTGGATTTGTGAGGGACCGCGAAGAACACGAAGAACACAAGGGTACAATCACAAGAGGAAAACACTCAAGAACGATCCACGATCACACATCCACTAGAATCACCCGAGTACATGAGAATCACGGTTCACAAACAACCAAAAGATACACGTAACGGTAGTCTCCTCGCTCCGAAGGAGGAGGTCTTGTATCCCGAGGGGATCTTCCCTTAGAGGGGCCTTGGCATCACTCCGGATCTTCTCACGTAGAGGGTAGTCGCTCCACGAGGGAAGGGAGATAATGGAGCTAGGCTCAACATGTGTATTCGCTAAACCTAAGCTAACCCTAGGAAGAGGAGGGGAAAGAGTATATATAGTCCTAGGCGAAATGAAGGGGTACATGGGCCAAAGCCTGCGGGCCTATGCGCAGATAGGGTCCGGACGTCTAGACGCGGTCGGACGTCCGAGACGTCACGGCGGTCCGGACGTCCGGAGGTGGCCGGTCGTCCGAGGTTTCGGCTCTGGATCGGGGTCTTCGGATTTCCGTGGCGCGTCGGACGTCCGGGGCCCGGTCGTCCGGAGGTCTTCGGACTTCCGAGGTTTCAATGCGGGTGCCGGGGAGTCGGATTTCCGGACAGGTCCAGTCGTCCGGGTGCTGGAACGTGTCGGACGTCCGGACGTGGTCGGTCGTCCGAGCGCTAGGGCGTCCTGGAGTTTCCTGGCGAGGTCGGTCTTCAGGCGTCGGACGTCCGAGGCTGTCCGGACGTCCGAGGCTGTCCGGACGTCCGAGAGCTGGGCCTTGTCCACAGCTTCTCCCTTTTCCTTCCCAGCTTGACGTCCTCCGCTACGAGCATCTTCTAGACCATCTCCATTTCCATTGTACCTGATCATGCAAAGGATCTCCGATTGAGGTAGCATCCAAGTTCCATGAACATCAAAGAGAGAATCATATAGGAGAGATGTCACCTCGTGTTCAATAGCACATGCCCGGGCTCTAGTCATGGGTCCCTTTGTGGCTTGGTGTGATGGTGTAGAGTCAATGGGGATGATGGTGGGATGCTCCGCATCAGGTTTGGCATGCCAAGCCGAGTTAGTCATGGTGGCGCTCCTCTCCTCGCGCCCCGGGTGGGGACCCACATGGCGGTGGCGGCATAAGAGTTTGTCGTCGCACTGCGCCGTCATCCCCGCAGCTGGCTGCGGCTTCCTGACCCCTTCGCAAGGTTCATGGAAAGCAGTAGGACTCTAGGATTATGGCTCCAGGGGATCGGCTGTTGTGACGGACCCGCCTGGGCGGCGGTCGACCTCTCTCCCGGCAGCGCAATGTTCCTGACACGAGAGTGGAAGTCATTTGCCCGCTCCCGCGAATTGGGCCCGGGGCATCTCCTCTAGTTCAAATTCGACGGGGATGCCACACTCTCCGTGAAGTTCTTTGGGGCCTTCGGCAGCCGACTGGAGTGTTGCGCGGAGAGCTCAAGCGATAGCGACTTCGACTCCTCCAGCAACGACGACGACGACGATTCCCCCATCATCAAGAGCAAGGACGATGACTCTGATTAGGCTCGCGTGACGCCTTCGCCGGGTTTTGAAGGTGGACGCGCTTATCTGGGTGATTTCCTTGTCGGCCACCTATGCGGGGAGACGGTCGGGGCGGGTGTGGCGCTCCATCCGCGAGACTTTGTTTCCGGATCAATCACCACAACGTAGTGGTAGATGTCCTTTTGTGTTTAGATCGCACTGAATGTAACCCTGCGAGGACGCAAGAAAAAGCGGTTGAGCTTTCTTTACTAAATATATTGATGCTTATCATGTTCGGCGAATGGGTTGTTTTTCCTCGTGTATGATTCTGCACTTGCATGTTTTTGGCCCGTATGCCTTATTAGGAACGCCCGCCGGTGCACACATATTTTCCACGAGCGCTTTTAGGAGCGGGTCCTTAGTAGCCTGCTCACCATGCTGCCACCGACAAGACTTCCTTGTACTTCTTGCCGCAGCTATTTTGGTTGTCAAGCGGACTCGAAGCTTTCAAAGAGCGCACACAATTTCGACAAGGGTCCTTCGCGTGCAGGTTTTCTCACACAAGTGTTGATATCATTCAAGGAAAAATGCCATAAGAAAGAGAATTTTAAAGTTTTTGCAACTTAGCTTCTCTCTGCCGTGCATCCCTTGCTGTGGAGTGAGTGTCCTTGAACGCATCTGTAGGTAACCGTAGCATCACTCCCTCCGGGAAGACTTGCACGCGAGGGTCCCTTCTGTCTCTTGAGAAAAAAAGAAGAGAAAAAGAGAAGGCTAGGAACCTTGGGTTAAGCAATCACTCTTATGCAAAGATAAATACAACATTTCATGCAATATACATAAGATAAATTTGTACTTTGACAAAAAGTTGTGGAAACTTAGCTATATTGACTACGCACATGGTCTTCGCCTAGCTTTGTACAAAGGATTACATGCCTTACAGACGAACTCATAAAAAAGTTGTTGCCGGGGGTCCTGACAAGCACGCCTTACGGGTAGAACTTGTGAAGATGTTCAATATTCCATGAGTTCTGCACTGGCGTGCCATCTTCGGTCTCCAGGCGGACTGTGTCGGGCCTGGTGACTTGTACTACCCGATAAGGGCCTTCCCACTTTGGCGTCAACTTGTTTGATCCCTTCTTGGACTGAATCCTATGAAGAACAAGGTCACCTTCCTCCACGCTCCTGGCGCACACCCTGCGGCTAGATAGCGGCGCAAAGTTTGCTGGTACCGGGTGGCACGCAGCGCAACCTGGAGATGATCTTCCTCGAGGAGCGTGGCATCGTCTTGCCGCAATTGCTCTTGTTGTTCTTCGTTGAAAGCTTGTACTCGAGGTGATCCATATGTGAGTTCCGTGGGGAGCACCGCCTCTGCACCATATACTAGGGAGAAGGGTGTCTTGCCGATGGCAAGATTCCGTGTTGTCCTGATCGACCAATGAACCACCGAGAGCTCATCAATCTAGCGCCTTCCGTGCTTGCGCAGATTGTCAAAAGTTCTTGTCTTGAGGCCTCGCAACACTTCAGCATTCACCCTCTCTACTTGGCCGTTGCTCCTGGGGTGGGCAACTGAGGCAAAGCAGATCTTGGTGCCAATATCTTGGCAATATTGCATGAAGGAGTTGCTGGTGAACTGCATGCCGTTGTCGGTGATGATCTTGTTGGGCACCCCGAACCGATAGACTAGTCCTCTGATAAACTTGACTGCTGCTTGCACTGTAACCTTTCTTACTGGTTCCACCTCAGTCCACTTCGTAAACTTGTCGATTGCAACGAACAAGAATTCGAAGCCCCCAGTAGCGCGGGGGAAAGGGCCGACGATGTCGAGCCCCCAGACTGCAAATGGCCAGGAAAGCGGTATGGTTTGAAGGGCTTGTGTTGGTTGATGTATCTGCTTGGCGTGGAATTGGCATGCTTCACATGTTGTCACCACCGCCAAGGCGTCTTGAAAGGTTGTCGGCCAGTAGAAGCCTTGCCGGAATGCTTTCCCGACAAGAGCACGTGACCCTATGTGGGAGCCGCATATCCCTTCATGTCTTTCTGCCAACACCCGCTATCCTTCTTCCCGGGGAATACACTTCAATTTCACCCCATTTGGTATTCTCTTATAAAGATTCCGTCCACAAATTGGTACGTGCTTGACTGACAGGCTACTTTCTCAGCTTCTTCTTGCTCTTCGGGAAGTTCACCTGTCTGGTGGTAATGCACGATTTGCTGTGCCCATGCCGGAGCCTGGGGCTCGACACAAGGACCAATGGCAATTCTTCCGCTGCGGGAGTGCTAGCTTCAACGGCAAGGGCCAAATGGCCTGCCTGAGTTTGCTGCTCTCCAGCGAGCATTTCACAGTCGTTGGCGACTTTCTTGGCGGCGGCTGGGAGCTGTGCCGGGAGATAGTCGCCAGAACTAATTTTTCATTTCTTTGCTTGTCGCACTGATGGTGTGCCGGATGGTTGAGTTAGTCAAAGTACAAAAGTACCTGGTTCCACAGGCAACTTTTGTGCAGCTTGTTTTGACAAGTCATCGGCAATGCTGTTCTTTGCACGGGGAATGTGCTCTGTCTGCAGACCGTCAAAATGCTCTTCTAACTTCCTCACTTCTTCCACATAAGCTTCCATCAGAGGGCTTTGGTAATATTTGTTTACTTGACGCACAACCAACTGAGAATCTCCCCTGACTATCAATTTCCTGATGCCAAGGTCAACTGCTATTCGTAGGCCAGTGAGCAGTCCTTCATATTCAACCGTGTTATTGCTCGACACCTCCCGGGGAAAGTGCATTTCGATCACATACTTGAGGTGATCTCCGGTGGGCGCGACAAGCAGCACTCCGGCACCGGCGCCTTGTAGCGAAAAGGCCTCATCAAAGTACATGATCCATTATTGTGGTGCTCCCTTGCCGTGGAGGGCCATCTCCGGGGTTTCTTTGTGTGTCATGGGCGTTCATTCTGCAATGAATTCCACCAGGGCTCTGATCTAAATAGTTGTTGTGCTTTCAAAACACAGATCAAAGCTGGCTAATTCCAACGCCCACTCGACAATCCTGCCGGTTGCCTCTGGGTTCCTCAAGATGCATTGCAACGAAAAGCGAGTGATGACTATGATATGATGTGCCTGGAAGTAGTGGTGCAGCTTTCTGGAGGCCATGAGGAGACCGAAAAGCAATTTTTGTATGCCAGAATACCCTAACCTGCCCCCCTGCAAGAGGGAGCTGATAGAGTAGATCGGGCGCTGCACCATCTTCTTCTTCGGCATGATCTGTTGCTCCGTTTCCTACGTTGTACTTGTGTTGGTGGCTCCTTGGCTTGCCGGGGATGAATCCGGTTTGCTGGTCGCTAGCTCAGGGGTTGCCGCCTCTTCATCCTCAGCTTCCCTCTCCGCCACTAGCACGACACTAACCACTTGATTTGTCGCCGCCAGGTATAGCAGCAATAGTTCCGGTGGTTTAGGCGCGACCAGTATCAGCATCGAGGAGAGGTACTTCTTCAAGTCCCGCAGCGCTGCCTCCGCTTCCGGAGTACATTTGATTGGACCCGCCTTTTTCAAGATTTTGAAAAATGGTAGGGCACGTTCTACGGACTTGGAAATAAACCTGCTGAGTGCGGCGATGCAACCCGCCAAGCGGCGCACATCCTTGACGCGCTTGGGTGCCTCCAACTGCTCGATTGCCTCTATCTTGACAGGGTTTGCTTCAATCCTGTGTTGTGACACGAAAAATCCAAGGAGCTTGCCGGATGGGACTCCAAACACGCACTTCTCGGGGTTGAGCTTCAAGTTGATCTTGCGCAAATTTGAAAATGTTTCCTCCAAATCTTGAACCAGTGTTGCATTGTCCTTGGTCTTGACCACTATATCGTCCATGTATGCCTCCACATTTTTGTGCACCTAGGGCTCAAAACCAATCTGGATAGCTCTCGCAAATGTTGAACCAGCACTCTTCAACCCGAAGGGCTTATGCTTGAAGCAATATGTGCCACACGGGTTAATGAATGAGGTTTTCCCCTCATCTTCTCTGGCCATAAAGATACGATGGTATCCAGAGTAGGCATCAAGGAAGGAAAGCAAATCGCAGCCAGCCATGGAGTGCACTATCTGATCGATGCGCGACAAGGGAAAATGATCTTTCGGACAAGCCTTATTGATATCAGTGAAATCAATGCAAAGCCGCCATTTTCCATTCGCCTTGCGCACCACCACATGATTTGCCAACTAGGTTGGGTGGATCACTTCTCTGATCAGGCCTGCTGCTTCTCATTTCTTAATTTCCTCAACAATGAACTCTTTCCACTCGACAGCTTGTTTCATGTCCTTCTGCTTGATGGGACGCATGTGGGGACAGACGGCTAAGTGGTGCTCGATCACCTACCTGGGAACATCGGGGATATCAGACAGTTGCCATGCAAACATGTCGATATTGTTGGAAATATGCCCTAGAGGCAATAATAAAATAGTTATTATCATATTTCCTTGCTCATGATAGCCGTTTATTATCCATGCTATAATTGTATTGATTGGAAACTCAGATACATGTGTGAATACATAGACCACATTGTGTCCCTAGTGAGCATCTACTAGACTAGCTCGTTGATCAAAGATGGTTAAGGTTTCCTGACCATGGACACGAGTTGTCACTTGATAACGGGCACATCATTAGAAGAATGATGTGATGGACAAAGATCCAACCGTAAGCATAGCATTTGATCGTTCTAGTTTATTGCTACTGCTTTATCCATGTCAAGTGTCTGTTCCTACGACCATGAGATCATGCAACTCCCGGACACCGGAGGAATGCCTTGTGTGTATCAAACTTCAAACATAACTGGGTGACTATAAATATGCTCTACAGGTATCTCCGAGGGTGTCTTTTGGGTTGGCATGAATCGAGATTGGGATTTCTCACTCCGTATGACGGAGAGGTATCTCTGGGCCCACTCGGTAATACAGCATCACAAGAAGCTTGCAAGCAATGTGACTAAGGAGTTAGTCGTGGGATGTTGTATTACTGAACGAGTAAAGAGACTTGCCGGTAACGAGATTGAACTAGGTATGGAGATACCGACGATCGAATCTCGGGCAAGTAACATACCAATAGACAAAGGGAACTGCATACGGGATTGATTGAATCCTTGAAAACGTGGTTCGACCGATAAAGATCTTCGTAGAATATGTGGGAACCAATATGGGCATCCAGGTCCCGCTATTGGTTATTGGCCATAGAGGTGTCTCGGTCATGTCTGCCTAGTTCTCGAACCCGCAGGGTCTGCACACTTAACGTTCGGTGACGATTTGGTATTGTTGAGTTGTATATGTTTGATGCGGAGCATCCTATGGACATCACCATGACAAGAGCCCATTTGGCAAGTGACACGTGCGACATCTACTTCACATACATAAAGGTGAATCATCTCCTTTACACGTGTTCACTTGACCCCTTCGAGGATGGTATACTACTTGACATTCCTCTCGTGTGCATGCATAGGTATTGCCGGAGCTTCACGGATGACGAGGAGGAGTGCGAGAACCTACGTACAACTACACCATCCGCGAGGGAAGCTTGGAAGAGAAGAAGAAAGAAGAGGAGCTGCCGGTACAACCGGCCAGCAACCGGCCATCAACCGGTGGGCGGTACAACCGGTCCACCACCGGACCACCTCCGGCTGAGCTTCTGTTATGAAGCGGTGCAAGGCCAGTACTAGACTGGTTGTTCCGGTTATTCCTTCTTGACCGATACAACCGGCCACCCTGGTGGTACAACCGCCCGACTACCTATGCGCAGGACGGGCCCGAGGCCCATGTATCCCTCTCTCACTTACCCCTTCGTGGCTAGGACTATATATACTCGTTCCCCATTTCGTTTCTAGGGTTAGCTTAGGTTTAGCGAATACACTTGTTGAGCCTAGCTCCATTATCTCCCTTCCCTCGTGGAGTCATACCCCTCTACGTGAGAAGATCCGCAGTGTTGCCAAGGCCCCTCTAAGGGAAGACCCCCCCCCCCCCCCCCCGGGATTCAAGGCCCCATCTCCCCATGGGATTTGGGATGAACTCTACCATGTATCCTCTTTCCCTTTGTTGTTCTTGTACCCTTGTGGATCTTGTGTGGATGTGAGCATAGTGGATGTGTGATTGGACTTGTTTTGAGTGTTTCTCTTGTGATTTCCCCCTCGTGTTCTTCGTGTTCTTCGTGTTCATTCACAAATCCACCTCCAATTCGTGAAAAATCGACGCACACGGGCGTGCCCCGTATCATATTGGTATCATGAGCCACGTTGATCACGAATTTGGAGTCTCCCCCACCGTTTTCTAGCCTAATTTTGTGTGTTTTTGTCCCAATTCGAAAATCCCCACAAAAAATAGCCTCACCAAAAATTTTGTGATTTGTTGGTTCTTGTGAGATTTTGTTGATTTTGATCCATGGATTTAGTGTTTGGCAAGTAGATCTAGCTTCCCCACCACCATATCCATCCGAAAATTTTCTTTTCCCATCATTTTGGTCCATAATTTTCGATTTTGGTCCGCCCCCAAGTTCGCCCCGTGCCCAGATCTGGGAATCTTCCTGATACTAGCGGTACAACCGCCATGTACGGCGGTACAACCGCCCCACCAAGCGGTTCAACCGCCCCTCGAAGCGGTTCAACCACTAATCCCCCAAAAAAAAACCCAGGACGATCCAGAAGCAGTACAACCACCCCACCAAGCGGTACAACCGCTAATTCCCAGGTCCATCACTTCCGCAACCTCCAGGACGCTCCAGGAGCGGTACAACCGCCCATCCCAAGCGGTACAACCGCCCCTCCCAGTTTCAGCCTCGGCTGATTCACCATTTTGACCATAACTTCTTCTCCTGAACTCCGATTTGAGTGTTCTTTGGCTCGTTTTGAAGCTATCGACGTGCCTGAGATCCTCATCTTGTTTCCACCACCATTTGACTCTATCAAATTGTTTGCATTTTGGCATCTTTGCCTAAGCCTCCACCATAACTTCCGCATAGTTTTTCCACCATACACTTCCGCCATTCTAACCCAATTTTGTTTGAGATTTTGAGTTGCGGTTTCCGTTTCCTAAGGTGTTTCGGCTACTTAGGGACGGTTCTACATCGACAACGCCGCCGCTCATCATCGCCTCGGCCTCGACATCGACATCGGCCACTTTGCCTTTTGGCACCCCAACCGTAAGCAAGGACGGTAACCTCGACGACATCATTGTCTATTACCTTGCCATTGCATTGATCGCTTCGAGCCTATTGCGTACCTTACCAATTGAGACTAGCGAGTTGAGAATTGCCGGGCCACGTTACTTGTGCACCGTAGTGTTACTCTTATGCCGCATAGCTAGTTATAGCGTGCCAACATCTTGCTATTTACATTGTGCCATAAGTCTCTCCCGTGCATATCCATCATACTTGTCTCATATCTTGGTTCGAGCATCAAGAATAGGAAAAAAAGAGCAAAAGAAGAAAAAGCTTTTAAGGAAAAGAGGAGATACAAAAGAGCTTATAAGCAATAGCAATAGCATTGAGACATTTTGCATAGTTCATACTCTTGGATCATACATACATAGCATACTTGGGATTTAAGACGGCACGTTTACTCTTTTAGGTTGGTGCACAAGCGCGTATCTAGCCCATTTGAGCAATCGAGCTATTGTCTCTTCTAGTATCCGTGCAACACGAGCTTTTCCCGGGTCTCTCACATTTTGTGCTCATTCCTTGGTTGCGCGGATCCCATTTATCTATCCGTGTGTGTGTTCCTAGTTCCCCATAGCTATTGATCTATTTGCTTTGCATTGCAATTTTGTAAATCTTCCTCAACATTTTCGATATCTTGAATTGACAATTGCTTGAATTTTGTGCCACTTGTCCTAACCGAGCCACTCCATAAGCTTTATGTGTAGGTGTGAGTGAACAAGTCCGGTACCAATTCCCCTATTCTTGCATTTCACATTGAGTGAAACGGGATACACCTCAACTTTGGGAAACGGTATTTTGGTATTGTTTATCTCCTTTCCCACTCACCTTTGCTCGAGTCTTGTGATGGCTAGGCAAAGCACGACATCTTCGGTCTTCGACGACTACATCGACATGAACATCTACATCGACCAAAAACTCGAGCGACTCGCCACCGACATACATCAATCCGAAGCTTGGAAAAGAGACTACTTCAACAACAAGTTGGACGCACACATGGAGCAACTTCGACACATGGCGGCCAACTACAAGTCTTCTTCCCCTTCGTTATCTTCAAGGTGGAGACGCTCAAGTTGCACATCTTCGGAGCGCCCATCCGATGCAAGCACAAGTCAGCCACGTCCTCATCTTCGAGACGACCGCCACAACAACCATCACGCTCGTGATCTCCATCATCGCGAAGGGCAAGCCACCTCCAGGAAACAAGTGCGCGAAGACCAAGAACACCATCGAGGACAAGCTTCGACGCCAAGATCAAGGCGATCGACTACACGCATGGATGACCCTTCCATCTTCGGAAGCATCCCAAGGAAGATGGCCGAGCATGGGAATTTCCCTTCGGTCATGGAGGCGAGTGATGATGTGCCATCTTCGGCCTTCATCCACGATGACGACGACGAGGAGGTTGAGCATGGGACTATCCCTTCAACCACGGCAGCGCAAGGAGTTGAGCATGGAGACGTTTGCACCTACATCTCTCCGACACCCACTTATGACGAGATGCCCCAATTTCCATGTGAGGAGAGCCACCTCAACATGAGTGAGATGAGTGACTCCACCATATGTGACATTGAGTGCATTTCCTATGAGAGGATGAGCGTGACCACCACTAGCCCCATATATGATGAGTTGCCCCAATTCCCATGTGAGGAGAGCCACAACCCCCACCACTTGAGTGAGATGAGTGACTCCATCATATGTGACATTGAGTGCACCTACTTTGAGGGAGTGTGTGAGCCACCACATAGAGAGAGTGAGGTAGTTTATAGGGCATGTGAGGCCATTTTGATTTCTAACAACTTAACCTCTACCTCTATTGTGTCTTCTTCTTTGGTGCTAGGTCCCATATACGACGACGCGCCAATCCTCAATGACTTCGTCCTCCCTTTGGACAAGACGATGGCCATGGTGGAATATGATGCACCACCCACATGGTTCCATCATGATGTTGACCACGAGTTGGTCCTTCCTACCTCACCTACATCACATGAGCAGAGCTCTAAAGGTAACATAGGTGAAGGTCCTTTGCTTGTCCCACTAGCGGACTATCTTGAGATCGATTGCTTGCATGATGATGATCACCTTATGGACACACCACATGCTATGTCTTCTTCATGCTTAGTTGTGCCACCAATTTTTGATGAATATGATGATGAGCATGTTGACTTGCCTAGTTGTGATGCTATACTCCATAGGATATCATGTGAAAATTCTATTGGTCACATCATGTTTGACAACCCGCTAAACTTGTCATATGCTATGTGTGAAATTTCTCATATTGCATCTTTGCAATCTCACCGTAGTGACTATGCATATACCATAAAATTAAATCCCATTTGCTCATATGTCATAGACGACAAGCCCATGGTTATTGGCATTTGCTTTTCTTGTGATGATATTGCCATGCTTCCTTTGCATCATTTGCACAATTGCTCACATATGACATGCCATGACCACCTAGCTACGGATATGCATTGTTTTGGATGTTGTCCATATTCTCCGAATTATGCTTCCGCTATTGCACATGAGGAGACCCCAATAGTTTCCTCATACATGTTAGGAGATTTTGTTACATCCCATCCATTGCATGATTCCAATTATTGTGTGCACCATCCGCATATCATGAATAAGAATGCTCTCGATATTTCACATGATGCACTACATATTCCTAGTCTCCATTATGATATACATAATAACAAACTTTTCATGATGGATGACATGTTCTTATATCATGCATCTCACTTATTTGAGCATTGGATAATTTGTGCTAATGAACACAAGCACATGCACATCCTAACGGATGATGTATACATATACCACGCGCACACAATTTTTCCTTTGCCTTTGTTGTGTGTAGGTACTCATGAATACTCGTCAACCTCACAATCCCATGAGTTGACGAAACGAGCTCTTGAGAGCACCGATGCTTTGGGATTCTCCGGAATGTGTCTCCAACCATTCCCCTCACGCAAGGACTTCGCGCATTTCTTCTACATGGCTCTCACACGGCTATGGCTTCTTACTTATTACACTTATTATGCCCATATTGCCATATTCACTTTGCATGATATGCACATTTCTATGACCTTGCCATGCAATTGTGACCCATGCTTTGCATCTCACATGACACTTGATTATAAGATTTGTATGTGTATTTGCGAGCTTGGTGGAGATACTACTTGTTATTGCCATGTTTGCTTTGTGCCCCATGCCTATGATGATACATTGATCATGTTTTGTTCTCCTGCTTGCGATATGTCATGTGCATTGTCTATGCCTACTATTTGCTCACATGACATGATTGCCATGATTTCCTCTAGTATGTTGCATCTTCGCACTACTAGTTTGCACGACATGATCACTATGCTTGCTTGTGTTGCATCACCGATGTGCTCCTTTTATGCGGTTGATGACAACCATTGCCATGCTTCGCACATGATTGATATTACTTGTTGTCATATGTCTCCATGTGTTGCCTCTTGCATGTTAGATTTTCCATGTATTGAGTGCAACCATGCATCATTTTGTTAATGAGATTGCCCCCATAGCTTTCTTTCATATTATTGGAGCTTTTGACATCTTTCATGTGAAGCATGCTTGCCTGTCTTCTTTGGACCATATGCTTAGTGCAATGAATATAGACATTGTTGCATCATATTATTCATGCACTTTTGCCTCTAATTGTTATGTGCAAGAGAAGAGAACCATCATGATGGATGATGTGTTTGTCTACCATGCACATACATTGTTTCCTTTGTTGTGTGCGTGTGTAGGATACTTCGACCACATGTCAACTCCCACTTCACGTGAGTTGACGATTCGAGCACTTGAGAGCGATCCATGCTCCAATGACGCGCTTCTACGTCACACTTGCTTGTGTTTCGGCATTGTGAAGACTGCACAAGGACACATTTTTGAGGTGACATCCTTCTTGAGCATGGATATTGTGGATCCTCCTACTTGTGTTGCTTGTACCATGACATATATTGGTCATCTTGGACCACTTACTTGCACACATGATAGTGATACTTGCCACATTGCCATGCCTCATGATTTATATGCCTTGTGTGTTGCATCCAACTTGTGGATTGTTTGCTCTTATCATATGCTTGGTTGCAATAATGTTATTGCTTCACATATGCTATGCTCGATTGCTTGCTACATGCTTGACTTGATTGCCTCACACATGATGACCAATTGCTCACTCTATTGTGTTGAGTGCCATTATATCTTCACTACACCATATGCACATTATGCTTGGATTGCCTTTCACTTTGGATTATTTGGTGTGGTGAATGATTCCTATGCATACCATAGACCTTTCGTTGATAGCTTTGTGCATGCTTGCTATGACCTTGAGGTAGATGCTTGTTATATTATCACACATATTGGCATCCCTACCCTAACTTTGCATACTTGGTCCCATGATTGCATTGTTTGCGCTCCATTTGTATGCTTACATGCCATGCCAACATCCCTTGTCGCACCATATATTATGCATGATGACAAGACTTGTGCGGTGAATAACCACTTGAATGCTTGGTTTTGCACTAATGATAACCACATTTGTTTTTCCAAGTGTTTGTTATCTTTGCTCCTTTTGAAGGAATTACACGACGGTGAGACATTGGAGAGTGCCCCTTTGGAGCTTGATGATGATGAGTGCTTGGTGATCGTCCACTTCCACACGGCGACGCCATCTCCTTCCCATGGTGATTTGGATCTTGATCCGAGGACGGATCTTTCCCAAGGGGGGAGGGGATGATGCGGAGCATCCTATGGACATCACCATGACAAGAGCCCGTTTGGCAAGTGACACGTGCGACATCTACTTCACATACATAAAGGTGAATCATCTCCTTTACACGTGTTCACTTGACCCCTTCGAGGATGGTATACTACTTGACATTCCTCTCGTGTGCATGCATAGGTATTGCCGGAGCTTCACGGATGATGAGGAGGAGTGCGAGCACCGACGTACAACTACACCATCCGCGAGGGAAGCTTGGAAGAGAAGAAGAAAGAAGAGGAGCTGCCGGTACAACCGGCCATCAACCGGCCATCAACCGGTGGGCGGTACAACCGGTCCACCACCGGACCACCTCCGGCTGAGCTTCTATTATGAAGCGGTGCAAGGCCGGTACTAGACCGGTTGTTCCGGTTATTCCTTCTTGACCGGTACAACCGGCCACCCTGGCGGTACAACCGCCCGACTGCCTGTGCGCAGGACGGGCCCGAGGCCCATGTATCCCTCTCTCACATACCCCTTCGTGGCTAGGACTATATATACTCGTTCCCCACTTCGTTTCTAGGGTTAGCTTAGGTTTAGCGAATACACTTGTTGAGCCTAGCTCCATTATCTCCCTTCCCTCGTGGAGTGATTCCCCTTTACGTGAGAAGATCCGGAGTGATGCCAAGGCCCCTCTAAGGGAAGACCCCCCCCCCCCCCGGGATTCAAGGCCCCATCTCCCCATGGGATTTGGGATGAACTCTACCATGTATCCTCATTCCCTTTGTTGTTCTTGTACCCTTGTGGATCTTGTGTGGATGTGAGCATAGTGGATGTGTGATTGGACTTGTTTTGAGTGTTTCTCTTGTGATTTCCCCCTCGTGTTCTTCGTGTTCATCCACAAATCCACCTCCAATTCGTGAAAGATCAACGCACACGGGCATGCCCCGTATCAATGTTGGTGACTGAAGGTTGTTCGGAGTCCCGGATGAGATCCCGGACATCACGAGGAGTTCCGGAATGGTCTGGAGGTAAAGATTCATATATGTGAAGTTGGTATTCGGGCACCGGAATAGTTTTGGGGTTTGTCGGATTCCATCGGGAGTGCCGGAAGGGGTTCCGGGGGTCCACCGGGTGGGGCCACCTGCCCCGTAGGGCCCCATGGGCTGTGAGAGGGGGCGCACTGCCCCTGGTGGGCTGGCCTCCCCTCTCACCTAGGCCCATGCGACCAAGGGCTGGTGGGGCAAACCCTAAGGGGGGCCGGCCACCCAAACTTGGGGGCCATGCCACCCCTTGGCCGCCGCCCCATCTAGGCCGCCACCCCCCCTAAGGGGGGAACCCTAGGGCGCTGACCCCCCCTCCCTTCCCCCTATATATATGAGAGGAGAGGGAGGGCATCCGCAACACAAGCCACGACGCAGCCCTCCCTCTCCCTTAGATCGTTTTCTCCTCCAGATTGGTTTCGGTAGTGCTTGGCGAAGCCCTATCGGAATAGCTCCACCACCACCGCCACCACGTCGTCGTGCTGCCGGAGAACTCATCTACCTCTCCGCCCTTGCTTGCTAGATCAAAAAGTCAGAGACCTCATCAAGCTATACGTGTGCTGAACGCGAAGGTGCCGTCCGTTCGGCGCTAGATCGGAACCGAACAAGATTGAATCGCTGGACGGATAGTGATTGGATCGCGAAGACGTTCGACTACACCAACCGCGTTTCTTAATGCTTCCCGCTTAGCAATCTACAAGGGTATGTAGATGCACTCCCTCTCTCGTAGCTGTTGATCTCCATAGATAGATCTTGGGTGTTCGTTGAATTTTTTTTTGTTTCCCATGCAACGTTCCCCAACAGTGGCATCATGAGCTAGGTCTATGCGTAGATAACATGCACGAGTAGAACACAAAAGAGTTTGTGGGCGTTGATGTTCAGATTGCTTACTTCCTTAGTCTTATCTTGATTCGACGGTATTGTGGGATGAAGCGGCTCAGACCAACCTTACTCGTCCACGTATGAGAGACCGGTTCCATCGATTGACATGCACTTGTTGCATAAAGATGGTTGGCGGGTGTCTGTCTCTCCCACTTTAGTTGAATCGGATTCTTCCTTGTTGAAGGTTAAATAGCAACTTGAATATCACCGTTGTGGCTTTGCGTAGGTAAGAACGGTTCTTACTAGTTGCCCATAGAAGCCATGTAAAACTTGAAACAACTAAGTAGAGGACGTCTAACTTGTTTTTGCAGGGCATATTGTGATGTGATATGGCCAAAGACATGATGTGATATATGTGATGTATGAGATGATCATGTTTTGTATAGATTATCATGACTTGCATGTCGATGAGTACGGCAACCGTTAGGAACCATAGGGTTGTCTTTAATTATTTTTGCCTTTTTTGCTTTACTTTATCGCTATGAGTTAGCAATAGTTGTAGAAGCAATAGTTGGTGCGACAACCACATAATGACACGATGAAGGAGATCATGATGATGGAGATCATGGTGTCATGCCGGCATGTGGAGATCATGTCGGTGCTTTGGAGATGGAGATCAAAAGCACAAGACGATGATGGCCATATCATGTCACTTATATGATTTGCATGTGATGTTTATCCTATTTATGCGTCTTATTTTGCTTAGAACGACGGTAGCATTATAAGATGATCCTTCACCAAATTTCAAGATAAATTGTGTTCTCCCCGAGTATGCACCGTTGTGAAGGTTCGTCGTTTTGAAGCACCACGTGATGATCGGGTGTGATAGACTCTACGTTCGCATACAACGGGTGTAAGCCAGATTTACACACGCCGAATACTTGGGTTAAACTTGACGAGCCTAGCATGTACAGACATGGCCTCGGAACACAGGAGACCGAAAGGTCGAACATGAGTCATATAGTAGATATGATCACCATGGAGATGTTCACCATTGAAACCAGCTCATCTTACGTGATGATCGGACTTGGGTTGGTGGATTTGGATCATGTTACACTTAGAAAACCTGAGGGATGTTGATTTGAGTGGGAGTTCTTTAGTAATATGTTTAAATTGAACTTATTATGATGAACATAGTCTAAAGTTTTCTTTTCAAAATTATGTTGTAGATCAATGGCTCGCGCAGTTGCTCCCCTGAATTTTAATGCGTTCCTAGAGAAAGCTAAGTTGAAAGATGGTGGAAGTAACTATGCGGACTGGGTCCGTAATCTGAGGATTATCCTCATGGCTTCGGCAAAGGCTTATGTCCTTGATGCGCCGCTTGGTGTGCCACCCCCTCCAGCATCGTCTGTGGACGTTGTGAGCGCCTGGCAGGCACGTTCTGATGACTACTCTATAGTTCAGTGCGCCATGCTGTACGGCTTAAAATCGGGACTTCAAAAGCGTTTTGAACGCCATGGAGCATATGAGATGTTCCAGGAGTTGAAGTTAATATTTCAAGCAAATTCCCGGATCGAGAGGTATGAGACCTCCGGTAAGTTCTTCGCCTACAAGATGGAGGAGAATAGTTCTATCGATGAACACCTGCTCAGAATGTCTGGGTACTACAACCGTTTGAATGATTTGAGAGTCCAGCTTCCGCCCGAAACGGCCACTGACAGAATTCTCCAGTCACTGCCACCTAGCTTCAAAGGCTTCGTGATGAACTATAATATGCAAGGGATGGAAAAGTCTGTCTCCGAGCTGTTCGTGATGCTGAAAGTCGCGGAGGTAGAAATCAAAAAGGAGCATCAAGTATTGATGGTGAATAAAACCACTAGTTTCAAGAAAGGCAAGGAAAAGAAGGGAAACTTCAAGAAGGGTGGCAAGCAAGTTGCCGCTCCCGTGAAGAAACCCAAGGCTAGACCCACGCCTGAGATTGAGTGCTTCTATTGCAAGGGAACTGGCCACTGGAAGCGGAATTGCCCCAAGTACCTGGCTGCTAAGAGGGCTGGCAACGTCAACAAAGGTATATTTGATATACATGTTATTGATGTGTACCTCACTAGCTCTCATAGTAGTGCCTGGGTATTCGATACCGGTTCGGTTGCTCACATTTGTAACTCGAAACAGGAACTACGGAATAAACGAAGGCTGGCGAAGGATGATGTGACGATGCGCGTCGGAAATGGTTCCTAAGTTGATGTGATCGCCGTCGGCACGCTCGCTCTTCAATTACCATCCGGACTAGTAGTAAACCTAAATAATTGTTATTTGGTGCCTACGTTGAGCATGAACATTATATCTGGATCTTGTTTATTGTGAGACGGTTATTCATTTAAATCAGAGAATAATGGTTGTTCTATTTATATGAGTAACATCTTGTATGGTCATGCACCCAATGTGAATGGTTTATTCTTGTTGAATCTCAATAGTAGTGATACACACGTTCATAACATTGATGCCAAAAGATGCAAAGTTAATAATAATAGTACCACTTTCTTGTGGCACTGCCGCTTAGGTCATATTGGTGTAAAATGCATGAAGAAGCTCCATGCTGATGGACTTTTGGAATCACTCGATTTTGAATCGCTTGATACATGCAAACCATTCCTCTTGGGCAAGATGACGAAAACCCCGTTCTCCGGTACAATGGAGTGGGCAAGTGACTTGTTGGAAATCATACATACTGATGTGTGCGGTCCGATGAGTGTTGAGGCGGGCGGTGGATATCGCTACTTTCTTACCTTCACTGATGATTTAAGTAGATATGGATATATTTACTTGCTGAAGCACATGCCTGAAACATTTGAAAAGTTCAAGGAATTTCACAGTGAAGTAGAAAATCATCGTAACAAGAAGATAAAGTTTCAACGATCTGATCGTGGTGGAGAATATCTGAGTTATGAGTTTGGTATGCATTTGAGACTGTGTGGAATTGTTTCACAACTTACGCCACCTGTAACACCACAGCGTAATGGTGTGTCCAAGCGTCATAATCGTACTCTATTGGATATGGTGCGATCTATGGTGTCTCTCACTGATCTGCCACTATCATTTTGGGGTTAT
This sequence comes from Elymus sibiricus, assembly GCA_039707655.1. Lineage (NCBI taxonomy): Eukaryota > Viridiplantae > Streptophyta > Magnoliopsida > Poales > Poaceae > Elymus > Elymus sibiricus. The sequence goes on from CM077663.1 coordinate 158,079,784, forward strand.
GCATTAGAGACAGCCGCATTCACTTTAAAAAGGGCACCATCAAAATCCGCTGAGACGACACCGTATGAATTATGGTTTGGCAAGAAACCTAAGCTGTCGTTTCTTAAAGTTTGGGGCTGCGATGCTAAAAGTGCTAGTTATCGACTAGAGGGGGGGTGAATAGGCGATTTTTATGAAAGGCTTCGAAACACAATGAATGTATTCTAAGTATGTAGAAGCGATATAGGATCAGGTAGGGATAGTAATTAACGATCTAGTCAAGGCATGCAATGCATTCAAGACATACAGGCAAGTTAAGCATTATCATCATGCACACTAAGATGAGTCGATGACAAACTTAGATAGAATGAAGATAAATAGCAGATATGAATGTCTTCAGGATAAGTCTTCAAACAATGAACAAGCAAAGGCTTCACAATAGAGAACAGGAATGTAATAAAGTGAAGGATAGAACCAGTTGCTTGACGAAGACACAGGATTTGTTGGACCGGTTCCAGTTGCTGTGACAACTGTACGTCTTGTTAGGGTGGCTGAGATTGAACTCAGAAGACCTCGTCTTCACCTTATTCCCCTTGAGCCGAAGTCACTTAGACAGCGCCCAATTACTCTGGTAAGTCTTCAGGGGAGAGTCCTGAAACCCGTACAAACTTGGTCACCCGGCGATCCACAATGACTCTTGGATTGCTCTAGACCCATACGCCTAACCGTTTGGAAGATCACAGTCTTCAAGTGTAATAAGTCTTCAGAGGTGAACCATTCCTGCAGTTAGTATCAATGTACCGAGCAAATACTTCACCATTTTTGCATTTGAACAGTTTATAGTTGGAACCGAAGGATTCATCAATAATAATAGGATTCACACAGTTGAAGCCAGATAATGTGGAAGGATCAACTAAAGGACCTTTTGCAGCAACCCATGTGGTTTTGGGGTACTGCTCAGGTGTCCAGTAGGATCCATCAACATTGATGTTTCTTTCAAAACCCACACCCTCTTTCCTAAGGTTTTTGTTCAAGATTGTCTTCTTCAAGACATCACAAAGAATCGGGTGTCCTTTAAGACTTTTGTACATGCCAGTTTCAAGCAATGTCTTCAACCTGTCATTGTCATCAGTGATAGCAGTGGCTTCCTCAGATGAGGGGTTAGGTGCCACAGATACAGTTGAAGATAAGGCATTTTCAGAAGCATTTGAACATTTAGTAGTTGAATCATTAGCTTCACGGGCAATGCACTTTAAGCATGGAGCATCAAATTCATCCCGAGCGGTACCGATCTGCTCTGCTAGGAGTGAGTCATTTTCTTTCCGTAGGTCATCATGTGCTTCCCTCAACTTCTCAAGATCAATCTTTTTCTGAAGATATTCCAGAGAAAGCTTCTCATGATCAGTTGAGAGGGCATCATGACGACTTTGGAGATCCTCAAACCTTGAACGAAGACTACGCATGTCTTCAGCCATAATTTCGTTCAGACTCATCTCTTCGCGTAACAGGTCATCGCTTTTCTCTAGAGTAGTTTGCATTTTCTCTATGGCACTTTGTTGTTTAGTGGCAATTTTTACAAGTTTAGCATAGCTAGGTTTCATGTCATCATCAGATTCAGCTTCGGACTCAGAGTCATGACGTGAGGGTTTTGAGGATACCTTGGAGGCTTTTGCCATGAAGCAGTAGGCCGGAGTGGCATCATCATCACTGGCTTCGGTGTTGAAGAAGGGAACGTTGTCTTTGGGTTCGAAGACAGAGGTGGAGAGGTATTCCGAAGCCATTGCTAGTCCACCTACTTCAGCGTCAGATTCCTCCTCAGATGCTTCCTCAACTTTTGAACCAGATTCAGACTGTGAATCCATCTCCTTTCCGATGAAAGCATGTGCTTTGCCAGATGAACTCTTCTTCTGTAATGAAGACTTTGCATACTTCTTATTCTTCTTGTCATCGGAGTCATAGTCCTTGCTCTTCTTCTTGGATTCCTTTTCCCAACGAGGACAATCAACGATGAAATGGCCAACTTTCTTGCACTTGTGACAGGTTTGCTTGTTGCTGTCTCTTGAAGACATTTCACCAGACCTCTTGGAATCACGCTTTGAAGATTTTGCGTAGCGCTTTGACTTGGCAAACTTTTGAAACTTCCTGACAAGCAGAGCGAGTTCTTTTCCAAAGTCTTCAGCACCATCAGAACTACATTCAGAGTTGTCTTCGGATGATGACACAGCCTTGGCCTTGAAGGCACGAGAACGACTTTAACTGGGACCGTAGATATCCCCCTTATCAGCTTGTTGGAACTCATGTGTGTTCAATCTCTCGAGGATATCAGTGGGATCCAAACTCTTGAAGTCAGGGCGCTCTTGGATCATGAGTGGTAGAGTATCAAAGGAACTGTCAAGTGATCTGAGTAGCTTCTTCACGACATCATGTTTGGTGATATCAGTGGCGCCAAGTGCATTCAGCTCATTTGAGATGTCGGTAAGTCGATCAAATGTGAGCTGAACGTTCTCGTTGTCGAGTCTCTTGAAGCGGTTGAACAAGTTGCGAAGCACATCAACACGAGAGTCTCTTTGAGATGAGGCACCTTCATTCACTTTGGACAGCCATTCCCAGATTTGCTTAGCAGTGTTAAGTGCACTCTCACGGCCATAGCGTCCTTTGGTCAGATGACCACAGATGATGTTCTTGGCGGTGGAGTCCAGTTGTGCGAACCTCTTCACATCAGCAGCAGTAACACCTTCGCCAACCTCAGGAATGCCTGCCATGACGACGTACCATAGGTCATTGTCAATGGCTTCGAGATGCATGCGCATCCTGTTCTTCCAGTAGGGGTAGTCAGTGCCATCGAAGACAGGGCACGCAACGGAGACCTTGATTATCCCTGCAATCGACATAGCTAAAACTCCACGGTGGTTAAACCAAAACACAGAACAAGGGAGTACCTTGCTCTGATACCAATTGAAACTGCTAGTTATCGACTAGAGGGGGGTGAATAGGCAATTTTTATGAAAGGCTTCGAAACACAATGAATGTATTCGAAATATGCGGAAGCGATATAGGATCAGGTAGGGATAGTAATCAACGATCTTGTCAAGGCATGCAATGCAGTGAAGACATACACGCAAGTTAAGCATTATCATCATGCACACTAAGATGAGTCGAAGACAAACTTAGATAGAATGAAGATAAACAGCAGATATGAATGTCTTCAGGATAAGTCTTCAAACAATGAACAAGCAAAGGCTTCACGATAGAGAATAGGAATGTAATAAAGTGAAGGATAGAAGCAGTTGCTTGACGAAGACACAGGATTTGTTGGACCAATTCCAGTTGCTGTGACAACTGTACGTCTGGTTAGGGAGGGTGAGATTGAACTCAGAAGACCTCGTCTTCACCTTATTCCCCTTGAGCCGAAGTCACTTAGACAGCGCCCAATCACTCTAGTAAATCTTCAGGGGAGACTCCCGAAACCCGTACAAACTTGGTCACCCGACAATCCACAATGACTCTTGGATTGCTCTAGACCCAGACGCCTAACCGTCTGGAAGATCACAGTCTTCAAGTGTAATAAGTCTTCAGATCTCTCAGAACAGAATGACTTCGGTGATGCTCAAACACACTAGCTCTAGGAGTTTAGATGTATCCTCGCAGGATGTGTCTCTCTCAATATTTTCAAGGTGGGTTGCTCCAAAACGATAACAGTCGTATCAATCTCTGAGCACCCACCTTCTGATGGTGGAGGGGGTGGGCTATTTAGAGTCAGTGGGCAACCCGACCTGATATGATCGAAATGACCCTGGGTCAAAGGCCAACCGACACGTGTCACAATGGTCGGATTTCAAACACACGCGGTAGCTTTACTTGGGCTACAAGTAAAGCTAACTCAACCAACTCTGGAAGAGATTTCCTCTCATTGTCTTCACTCGAAGACATAGGTATGGGTTGAGCATCACGTCAGCATCTGACTTCGATCACATCAACCCCACTTAACAGTACGGTGGTTCCTATGACTCAGGAAAGAAGAAACAAAACTACCAAAAAACTTCGTCTTCGCGTTTCATTGTCTTCGGACGAATGTCTTCGCATACCACCAATGGCTTCAGCCGTCATCAATGTCTTTGGACATTTTTGGGGGTCGTCTTCGACGGCTAAACCAAAACTCCAGGGCTGTGTTAACCTGTGAACTCTCACAAACACATTAGTCCCTCAACCACGTTTGTCTTCAATACTCCAAAACCAAACAAGGGTGGCACTAGATGCACTTACAGATGCTTAAGTGAAAAGGCTTTAACCTGATAAGCTTGAACCCAAAGCGGACAAATGCGTCTTCATAGGTTACCCTAAGGAAACAGTTGGGTATGCCTTCTATCTCAGATCTGAGGGCAAAGTGTTTGTTGCTAAGAACGGGGCCTTTCTCAAGAAAGAGTTTCTCTCGAAATAATTGAGTGGGAGGAAGGTAGAACTTGATGAGGTTATTGAACCGTCACTTCAGTTGGATGGTAGCACGACGCAGAAAAGTGTTTCTTTGACACCTACACCATGTGAAAAGGAAGTTAATGATGATGATCATGAAACTTCAGATCAAGTTACTACTGAGCCTCGTAAGTCGACAAGGAATCGTACCACCCCTGAGTGGTACGACAATCCTGTCTTGGAGGTCATGTCGTTAGACAACAGTGAACCTACGAGCTATGAAGAAGCGATGGTGGGCCCGGATTCCAACAAATGGCTAGAAGACATGAAATATGAGATAGGATCCATTTATGAGAACGAAGTGTGGACTTTGGAGGACTTACCATATGATCGTCAGGCCATACAGAATAAATGGATCTTTAAGAAAAAGACGGACGCGGACGGTACTGTCACCGTCAATAAATCTCGGCTTGTTGCAAAAGGGTTTTCACAAGTGCAAGGAGTTGACTACGATGAGACTTTCTCTCCCGTAGCGATGCTTAAGTCCGTCAGGATCATGTTAGCAATAGCAGCATTTTTCGATTACGAGATCTGGCAGATGGATGTCAAAACAGCGTTCCTTAATGGTTTCCTTAAGGAAGTGATGCGGAGCATCCTACGGACATCACCATGACAAGAGTCCGTTTGGCAAGTGACGCGTTCCACATCAACTCCACATACATAAAGGTGAATCATCTCCTTTACATGTGCTCACTTGACCCCTTCGAGGATGGTATACTACTTGACACTCCTCCCGTGTGCATGCATAGGTATTATCGAAGCTTCATGGAGGTCGAGGAGGAGTGCGAGCGCAAGTGTACACCTACACCATCCGCAAGGGAAGCTTGGAAGCGGAGACGAAAGAAGACGGAGCTGCAAAGTCTACAGCGGCCGGACGTCCGATAGCTTCCGGACGTCCGATGTCTTCAGGACGTCCGACGTCTTCCGGACGAACGACGCCTGGAGTCCAGCTCAGCTAGAGGACGGATAGAGCTCTACAGCGGCCGGACGACCGACGCTGCCCGGACGTCCGACACATCCCAGCCTCCGGACGTCCGAGCCTCTCCGGAAATCCGGACCCAAGATACCCGTGCCGAAATCTCGGATTTCCGAAGCCTCCGGACGACCGAGCGTCGGACGACCGATGCCGTCCAGTCCTTCGCGAGCCGTCGGACGTCCGACAACCTCCGGATGTCCGGCACCGCCTATGCGCAGCCGTGGGCCTTTGGCCTTGTATCTCTCTCTCACTTACCCCTTCGTGGCTAAGACTATATATACTCTTCCCCTACCTCCTTCCGAGGGTTAGCAAAGTGATAGCTCATTCTTAGATGAGCTTTGCTCCTTCCTCTACTTCTCTCATGGAGACCGAGGCCTCCATCGGAGAAGATCCCTAGAGGATGTCAAGGCCCCTTCAAGGGAAGATCCGTCTACGGATTCAAGGCCCCTTTCTGCTAGAGATTTGAATGAACTACCCATGTATCTTTATTTCCGTTGTTGTTCTTGGATCTTGATGCACCTCTTGTACTGCTTGTGATTTGAGGAGTACTTGGTGTGGATCTTGTCCAATAGAGTGTTTTCCCTTTGATTCTCTCCACGTTTTCCCCTCGTGTTCTTCGTGTTCATCGTGTTCTTCCTCAAATCCACCTCCAATTCGTGAAGATCGGACCACCCTCGGGTTTGCCCCGTATCATATTGGTATCAAGAGCCACGTTGCCACGAATTTGGAGCCCCACCCCCCACTTTTCTTGCTTTAGTTCGAATTTTTCTTCCCAATTTTGAAAATACCACACAAAAATAGCCTCAAAAATTTTCTTGTGATTTGTTGTTCTAGTGAGTTTTTGTTGATTTTGAACCTTGGATCTAGTGTTTGGCAAGTGGATCTACTTCCGTTGCCGTTCCCTAGCCCCAATTTTTCATTTTCCCCTTCAATTTCGAGCCCAAAATTATCAATTTCCGCCCAAAATCGCGTCCCGGATCTCAGATCTCGGGCTGACCCAGACCCCTCGGACGTCCGACCATTTCCGGACATCCGGACCCCTCCGAAGCCTCGGACGTCCGACAGCCTCCGGACATCTGGAACCCCTAAACAGACCAGAATTCTCGGATTTCCGGCCCGTCCGGACGTCCGACCCCCGGATGTCCGTCACTTCTCGAACATCCGTAACGTGTAGAAACTGACTCAGCTGAAATTTTGTTTCGGCCATAACTAATTCATCCGAACTCCGATATTGACGTTCTTTAACTCGTTGGATAGCTATTGACACCCCCCATCCAACAAAATTAGTTCCACAATCATTTGACACTATCATAATTTTGAAATTTTGGCAACTTTGCCTAGGCCCTCCACCATATCATCCGCATTACCACCATAGACTTCCGCAACCTAACCCATTTTGGTTCCCATTGGATTTGTGGTTGCTTGAGTTGTGATTTGAGTCTCCTAAGGTGTTTCGGCTACTTAGGGATGGTTACTTCATCATCGACCACCGACGACGTGTATCGGCCCATCATCTACATCGACCACCGACATTCGACATCGACGACGACCATCCATCCTTTGAGACCATCTTCAACCGGAAGCAAGGCCGGTTACTCCCGACTTCGTGAAAGGTTAAATGTGACGAAGGTATCCTTTCCGTCATACACTTTTCCTTCCTTGCCATTACACCTTGATAGCCACACCATCTTTATAAATACCTTCATACCTATTGAGACTAGCTATCCGAGTATTGCCGGGCTTCGCGAAAACTTGGGCACCATAGTGATACCATATCATATTGTTGCATCATTGGAAATATCATATAGTGCAATTGCTTGCTCCCGTGCATATCTTGTGATACTTGTCTCATATATTTGGTTGAGGCTCAATAAGAATAGTGGAAAGGAAGAGTAAAAAAACGCTTCTAAGAAAGAAAGAAAGATCAAAAGCTTATAAGCATAGAGTTGAGCATGAAAACATATACGTGTGCATGAGGATACATGGAATAGGAAACGTTTTGCTTGCATGAATAGGATTGGTGCCAAGTGGTGAATCGTGCCCAAACGTGCAATCAAGCTAGCGTCTCTCCTTGTGTTTGTGCAACAAGAGCTTAGTCTTCGTTAGGCAATTTTGTATTGCTCATCCCTATAGTTGCAGAAGCCCCATTATCCCACCGCGTGTGTTTCTTTATTGCCCTCCTCTATATTGTGACCGCTTGCTTTGCATTTTGAGTCCATTGGATTGATTTCAACATTTGCAATATCTTGGACTTCATTTTGCTTGATATTTTGTGCCACTAACCCCACCGAGCTCCACTATAAGCCATTTGTGTAGGTTGTGAGAATTGGACAAGGTTTTTCACAAAGTGCACTCTTTTCCTTGCTTACATTGTGGTCTTTTGAGATCCATCTACAACTTCGGAAAGAGGTAACTTTGGTATGTTCATTCCATCTCGTTCTCATGCCTTCTTGAGTGCTTCCATGGATAGGGTCGGCACATCTCCTTTGGTCTACAACAACAATGACGAGTTCGATGCCATGAATAAAACCATCGACGCCAAGATGGATGCTCATTTGGAGGACCTCAAGGCCCTCATCAAGAACCGCACGAGATCTTCATCATCTTCGAGAAGACGCTCAAGTGCACATGCTTACAAGCTACCATCTCCGGCAATATCGAACCGGCATCAACACCATCAACGACATGAAGAAATAACGACGCCAACATCAAGGCGTCGAACAAAGAACAAGTGGTGAAGGTCACGAGCTCGACATCAGCCACCGCTCGATGACTTCACCAACTACCTTGGCATCTTCGCCAAGCGACTTCAAGGCATCTTGGCCTTTGGATATGCGGCATCTTTGCTGACAAGTACTTCAAGAGAAGCTCCCCAAGCTCAAGTCCGCAACTTCCACGAGCTACTATGACCTCGACATCGACCACGAGATTCCTTTATATGGGAGTCAAGACCCCGTAGAGTATCTCGCGTGGGAGAGCAAGATGGACACATACCTCAAGCTACTTCAAGTCCCTTCCGAAGATCAAGTGAAGTGCGCCACAAGAAACTTCCATGACTACGTGTCGACATGGTGGCTTCACACATCTTCGACGAGCTTCGACATGAGTTGGTCCAAGTTGAAGAAAGCGTTGCGGCGAGAGTTTGTGCCTTATACATACACAGAACATATTCAACGCCAATTGGAGAACACCATACAAGGATCCAAGTCCCTCGATGAGTACTTCATGAAGATGAAGAAAGCCTTGCGACGAGCCGGTGTGGACGACCCCATTTGGATGAAGTTCCACTTCATGATGGGATTGAACAACAACATCGCCAAGGCTATCTTCCAGAACAACTACGAGTCAATCGAAGACCTCTACATTGGTGCTCTCATGGCGGAACATGAACTCAAGGCCAAGGCTACTCGACCCCGAGCACACTTCGCGACGACCAAGCTCCACAACGTCGAGCATGAGGATGGTACCACCAAGATGTCCAAGCCTGACGAGTTCCAGCACGACGCTCCAACGTCTGACTTCACCGCCATCCCTCTTTGTGGCATTGACAATGCCGAGTCTACCACGACTCTTTTTGAATACGACGCGGTGACGACCAAGACTACGGAGCCACTCAAGGAACATGCTTTGGAGGCGAGCGACAAGGTGGCGAGCAAGGATGACGCTTCCATCTTTGGAGGCAAGAGTGATGATGTGCCATCTTCGGCCTTCATCCACGGCGACGGTGACGAGTCGGTTGAGCATGGGATTTTCCCTTCGACCACGGCAGCGTTTGGTGATGAGTTGAGACACTTATGCCACCATATTGAGAGTGAGAGTGACTTCACCACTAGCTCCATATATGATGATTTGCCTCAATTCCAATGTGAGGAGAGCCACAAACCCCACCACTTGAGTGAGATGAGTGACTCCACCATATGTTAGTTTGAGTGCACATACCTTGAGGGAGTGTGTGAGCCACCACATAGAGAGAGTGAGGTAGTTGAGACGGCATGTGAGGCCATTTCAATTTCTAACAACTTAACCTCTTCCTCTATTATGTCTTCTCCTTTGGTGCTATGTCCCATATTCGATGACGCGCCGACCCTTGACGACTTCGTCCTCACCTTGGACAAGACGATGGCCATGGTGGTACATGAAGCACCCCCCACATGGTTCCATCACGATAAAGATGACCACAAGTTGGTCTATGCATCCTCACCTACACCACATGAGTGGAATGAAAAAGGTAACTTAGGTGAAGGTGATGTTCTTGTCCCACTAGTGGACTTTGATTGCTTGCATGTTGATGATCACCCTATTTCCATGCTTCATGATTATGCGACTTCCTCATGTGATGAATTGCCCATTTATGATGAGTTTGACGATTCTCATATGGAGTCTATTAGTTATGATGCCATGTTGCATAGGATACCTTGTGCGAACTCTATAGGTCACATCATGTTTGACAATCCGCTTGACTTGTCATATGCTATGCATGAGATCACCCATATTGCATCTTTGCAATCTCATCGTAGTAACTATGCATATGCCATTAAAATAAACCCAATTTGCACATATGTCATAGATGACAAACCCATGGTTATTGGCATTTGCTTTTCTTGTGATGATATTGCCATGCTCCCTTTGCATCATTTGCGCAATGGCTCACATATGACATGCCATGACCACCATGCTTTGGATATGCATTGTTTTGCATGTTATCCATATTCTCCATATTATGCTTCCGCTATTGCACATGAAGAGACCCCCATAGTTTCCTCATTCACATTAGGAGATTTTGATCCATCCTACACTTTGCATAATCTCCACAATTGTGCGCCAACTATGCTTACCATTGATATGAATGATATGCTTGTGCCACATACTTGCTACAATTTGCGTCCCAGTCATGTTGAGCATAATAACTATCATTGCATGATGGATGACGTATTCATATACCATGCCTCAAATTACTTTGAGCATTGTTTTTCTTGTGCTAACTCACACGTGCACATACACATCATGATAGATGATGTGTACATTTACCACGCACACACTTTGTTTCGTGTGTCTCCTTGCTGTGTAGGTACTCACGAATACTCGTCAACCTCACAATCCCATGAGTTGACGAAAAGAGCTCTTCAGATCACCGACGCCTTGGGATTCATCGGAATGTGTCTCCAACCATTCCCCTCGCGCAAGGACTACGCGCACCTCTTTTACTTGGCTCTCACATGGCTATGGCTTCTTGCTCGTTCTACTTATTATGCCCATATTGCCATGTTCACTTTGCATGATATGCACATTTCTATGCCCTTGCCATGCAATTGTGACCCATGCTTTGCATTTCACATGACACTCTATTATATGACTTATATGTGTATTTGCAAGCTTGGTGGAGATATTAGTTGCTATTGTCATGTTTGCTTTGTGCCCCATGCCTATGATGATACATTGATCATGTTTTGTGTTCGTACTCGCGATATGTCATGTGCATTATTGATGTCCACTATTTGCTCACTTGACATGATTGCCATGATTTCCTCTAGTATATTGCATCTTCGCACTACTAGTTTGCACGACATGATCACTATGCTTGACTTGTTTGCCTCACACATGATGACCAATTGCTCTTTCTATTGTGTTGAGTGCCACACTATCTTCACTACACCATATGCACATTATGCTTGGATTGCCTTGCACTTTGGCTTGCCCCATGTGTTTAGACACTTCATATTACTTGGTGTTGTGAATGATTCCTATGCATACCATAGACCTTTTGTTGATTGCTTTGTGCATGCGTGCTGTGACCTTGAGGTACATGCTTGTTATATTGTCACACATATTGGCATCCCTACCTCACCTATGCATACTTGTTTCCATTATAGCATTGATTGTGCTCAATTTATATGCTCACATGCCATGCCACAATCCTTTGACACACCATATGTTATGCATGATCAAAACACTTGTGCGGTGCTTCACCACTTGAATGCTTGGTTTTGCACTAACGCTAACCACATTTGTTTTTCCAAGTGTCTGTCATGTTTGCTCCTTTTGAAGGAATTAGTAGATGGTGCGACATTGGAGAGTGCCCATTCCGAGTTTGATCATGATGAGCGTTTGGTGACCGTCCACCTCTACACGGCGACACCATCTCTTTCCCATGGTGATTTGGATTTCGATCCGAGGACGGATCTTTCCCAAGGGGGAGGGGATGATGCGGAGCATCCTACAGACATCACCATGACAAGAGTTCATTTGGCAAGTGACACGTTCCACATCAACTCCACATACATAAAGGTGAATCATCTCCTTTACATGTGCTCACTTGACCCCTTCGAGGATGGTATACTACTTAACACTCCTCCCGTGTGCATGCATAGGTATTGTCAAAGTTTCATGGAGGACGAGGAGGAGTGCGAGCGCAAGTGTACATCTACACCATCCGCGAGGGAAGCTTGGAAGCGGAGACGAAAGAAGATGGAGCTGCAAAGTCTACAGCGGCCGGACGTCCGACAGCTTCCGGACGTCCGACGTCTTCCCGACGACCGAAGCCTACAGTCCAGCCCAGCCAGAGGACGGATAGAGTTCTACGGCGGCCGGACGACCAACGTTGCCCGGACGTCTGACACATCCCAGCCTCCGGAAGTCCGAGCCTCTCCGGAAATCCAGACCCAAGATACCCGCCCCAAAATCTAGGATTTCCGAAGCGTCCAGACGACCGAGCCTCGGACGACCGACGCCCTCCGGACGTCCAGTCCTTCGCGAGCCGTCGGACGTCCGACAACCTCCGGACGTCCGGCACCGCCTATGCGCAGCCGTGAGCCTTTGGCCTTGTATCTCTCTCTCACTTATCCCTTCGTGGCTAAGACTATATATACTCTTCCCCTACCTCCTTCCTAGGGTTAGCAAAGTGATAGCTCATTCTTAGATGAGCTTTGCTCCTTCCTCTACTTCTCTCATGGAGACCGAGGCCTCCACCGGAGAAGATCCCTAGAGGATGTCAAGGCCCCTTCAAGGGAAGATCCGTCTACGGATTCAAGGCCCATCTCTCCTAGAGATTTGGATGAAATGCCCATGTATCTTTATTTCCGTTGTTATTCTTGGATCTTCATGCACCTCTTGTATTGCTTGTGATTTGAGGAGTACTTGGTGTGGATCTTGTCCAATAGAGTGTTTTCCCTTTGATTATCTCCATGTTTTCCCCTCGTGTTCTTCGTGTTCATCGTGTTCTTCCTCAAATCCACCTCCAATTCGTGAAGATCGGGCCACCCTCGGGTTTGCCCCGTATCAGGAAGAGTTGTATATGATGCAACCAGAAGGTTTTGTCGATCCTAAAAATGCTGACAAAGTGGGCGAGCTCCAGCGATCCATTTATGGACTGCTGGAGGCATCTCGGAGTTGGAATCTTCGCTTTCATGAGGTGATCAAAGCGTTTGGGTTCATACAAGTTTATGGAGAAGCTTGTATTTATAGGAAAGTGAGTGGGAGCTCTATAGCGTTTCTAATATTATATATGGATGACATATTGCTGCTTGGAAACAATATAGAACTTTTAGAATGCGCGAAGATATATTTGAACAAGAGTTTTTCAATGAAAGACCTCGGAGAAGCTGCTTTCATATTAGGCATCAAGATCTATAGAGATAGGTCGAGACGCTTAATAGGACTTTCACAAAGCACATATCTTGATAAGGTTTTGAAGAAGTTCAAAATGGATCAGTCCAAGAAAGGGTTCTTGCATGTCTTACAAGGTGTGAAGTTGAGTAAGACTCAATGCCCAGCGACTACAGATGATAGAGAAAATATGAGTGTCATCCCATATGTTTCAGCCGTAGGCTCAATAATGTATGCGATGCTGTGCACAAGACCAAATGTCAGTCTTGCCATAAGTATGGTCGGAAGATTTCAAAGTGATCCTGGAATGGAGCACTGGACAACGGTGAAGAATATCCTTAAGTACCTGAAAAGGACTAAGGAAATGTTTCTCGTTTATGGAGGTGATCAAGAGCTCGTTGTAAAGGGTTACGTCGATGCTAGCTTTGACATAGATCCGAATGACTCTAAGTCTCAAACCGGATACGTATTTATTCTGAACGGTGGAGCGGTAAGCTGGTGCAGTTCCAAGCAAAGTGTGGTAGCTGATTCTACATGTGAAGCGGAGTACATCGCTGCTTCGGAAGCGGCGAAGGAAGGAGTCTGGATGAAGCAGTTCATGATAGATCTTGGAGTTGTGCCCAGTGCACTGGATCCGATGACTCTCTTGTGTGATAACACTGGTGCCATTGCTCTAGCCAAAGAGGACCAGACATATAAAGCGCCGCTTCAATTCCATCCGCGATTACATCAAACAGGAGGACATAAATATTTGCAAAGTACATACAGATCTGAATGTTGCAGACCCGTTGACTAAACCTCTTCCACGAGCAAAACATGATCAGCACCATAACTCTATCGGTGTTAGATTCATAACAATGTAAATCACATGGTGATGTGAACTAGATTATTGACTCTAGTGCAACTGGGAGACTGTTAGAAATATACCCTAGAGGCAATAATAAAATAGTTATTATCATATTTCCTTCCTCATGATAACCGTTTATTATCCATGCTATAATTGTATTGATTGGAAACTCAGATACATGTGTGGATACATAGACAACACTGTGTCCCAAGTGAGCCTCTACTAGACTAGCTCGTTGATCAAAGATGGTTAAGGTTTCCTGACCATGGACATGAGTTGTCATTTGATAATGGGATCACATCATTAGAAGAATGATGTGATGGACAAATACCCAACCGTAAGCATATTATTTGATCGTTCTAGTTTATTGCTACTGCTTTATCCATGTCAAGTATCTGTTCCTACGACCATGAGATCATGCAACTCCCGGACACCGGAGGAATGCCTTGTGTGTATCAAATGTCACAACGTAACTGGGTGACTATAAAGGTGCTCTACAGGTATCTCCGAGGGTGTCTGTTGGGTTGGCGTGAATCGAGACTGGGATTTATCACTCCGTATGACGAAGAGGTATCTCTGGGCCCACTCGGTAATACAGCATCACAAGAAGCTTCCAAGCAATGTGACTAAGGAGTTAGTCACGGGATCTTGTATTACGGAACGAGTAAAGACACTTGTAGGTAACGAGATTGAACTAGGTATGGAGAAACCGACGATCGAATCTCGGGCAAGTAACATACCGATAGACAAAGGGAACTGCATACGGGATTGATTGAATCCTAGCCATCGTGGTTCGATCGATAAAGATCTTCGTAGAATATGTGGGAACCAATATGGGCATTGATGAGGACATCCCAGGTTCACTTCGTTTGTCATCCTCTCCTCATGATAAAACTCAACTCTCAAATGAAGCTGCTACAAAGAAGACCTATTTGGGTCCCATGACAAGGAGCCGTGCCAAACATATAGAACAAGAGGTGAACGCGCTCCTAGCTGATCATACTTCAACTATCCATGAGAACTTTATACTGCCTAAATCATCTGTGCTGATTTTACTCAGGTACAATGTTGAGGACAACCAACAACTTTCAGCACATGAAGAAACAAATTCAGCTCATGAAGAAACAAGTTCTGAAGCCCATACAACAAGTTTGAAGAGAACAAGTTTCAACTCTGATATAAACATGTTTTGGTGACAAGGGCAACTAATTACACCTCAAGGAAGAATAGCAAGCCATCTCAACAATCTATTGTTCCATGCACAGTTCTAGAATTCGTCCCAGAACTTGCTGCATCATGCAACACAAATATATGAGGTACCAGCACGTGTGAGAGTACAAATTGGACAGCATTTGAAGTCTACTTTCAGGAAAATCAAACGGTGCAACATTTGGAGTCCTGAGTCAAAGGATATGAGAGTTCCAATGCAAGTTGTCCAGAGCATTAATTGTTGCACGAGGCTCCATGTGTTTGCTCCCTTGACCAGCTGGTTACCACGAATTTGAGCCTCTCTTTTGGACTGGTTTCACACCTAAGCTAGGAGGGCTGTTCCTAGTATAAATACCCCTTCCCTCACTTCAGCCACAACTCTTTGGCAATTGGATTTCAGCATAGGTTAGCTAAGTGCAACCAGAATCTTGTTTGAGAGTTCACTTCCTCCTTAGCTCTTGTAATCTTGTGTTGTGAGAGGGTAAACTCACTTTGTGATTTTACAACAGCAGCCGTTGAGGCAGCGACCAGTTCGTGCTTCCAACATCGTGAGTGGTTGTGTGGATTGGAATCCTAAGAGTGTGGTTGGGCGAATACTTGTTGCTGGTTGTTGCATATGCAGTAGCTAGCTTCGGTCTCGTCAGGTTGCACTAGTTATCCTTTACCCGACAGCGTTGTTGGCTGGGATCGAGGGTTTCTTTCGTACCCTTCAGGTGGCGTTGATTCGTTCCTCAAGCAGATCCTCCGTGAAGATCGGGCAACCCCATATCATCTTGGCATCAGAGCTTCGGTTGACACGGTAGGATCTTGTATCCCTAGTTTAGTTCGTGTTCTTGTTCATCCTAAAGTTCAGAAAATGGCCCCACAAAAAAAAATATACCTTTACCAAGCCCTTTGCAGCCTTTAATCTGTCATTTGGTTAGTTTTATCAAGTTCTTGTCCACTAGATCTTTTGTTTTTAGTTGCTGAGTTTCCCCCATCCATTCTTGTGTGTTTGTGTTTGTTTTCGTCCACAGATTTCAGATCTGCATCCTCCACCAAATCTTGTGTATCTTTGTCATCCGGAGTCCGTTTTGGGTGTTTTTGTGCATTTTGGAAAGCCCACACCGTGTACTTTCCATCCATCCTTTTTAGATCTGATTCCCATCGTGTTTTCCACCCAGAAAAATCAGATCAGTTCGTGTGTGTTTTCTGCCAAAGTTTCAGCTGCATGTTCTTGTTGTTTGAGCTCATCCATTGTAATTTTCGTGGATCCCCCAAAGTGTGTGTTCAGATCCAAGTCCCTTGTTGAAGTTTGTCAAAAAAAAAAGAGGCAAAAAAAAAAGAGATTTGCCCAAAGAAAGAAAGTGTGTGCAAGAAACAAAAGAGAGAAATTTGGGACTGTTCTTCACTTATATCTTGAGAAATCCCTGTTTGTATTGTGAGCTGAAACTTGTCAAGTGTGCAACATCTTCAATCCTTGCTTTCTAGCAAATCTGATTCCTTGGTATGTGTTGCATGTACCTCACTTATATCTCATTCAGCAACGAAGGGCATTAGAATCTTGTGTGGATACTTGGTTCAACAATATCTAGATTACAGATTAGTCAATCTTTTGCTACATATATATCCCACCCAAGCCCCACCAAACAGCCCCGCATGTGCAACCCTAGACTCGTATTCGCTTGATTCATCACTCTTTGTATACCAACTACCGGCACCACGGTTGAGCACGATTCTGCCCTCACTTGGAAGTTACATGAGCTTCGGTTGGTAAGTGAGGTGAGCTTGAGTTGTTACCCACATATATGCTTCTAGTACTATAGGGATTTTGGAAAACTAACCATGGCAGGTGATGAAGACGAATATGATGTTGAAGGACATGGGCATCTCAATCAGCCTGTCACACGGTTTCACTTCAATGCATTACGTGATCATCTACGCCGAGAATTCAGAAACAACCTTGATCCAATTGAAGAGAAGCAAGAGAAGTTGTCAAGAGATTTGCAACAACTTATGGGTAATGTTAATGAGCAGCTCACTCAAAACATGGCAGCCATGAGGGCTGATATTGTTGCTGATATTGTGCGAGAGCTTCGTCAAAACCGAGAAGAAGCAAGTGTCCATGGTGATGAACATAATGCAACTGATGGGGAAGGTGCTGCCTCCAATGCACAAGCTAGAAGAAACCATGCTGCTGCTCCCCATGCCATGCAACCTCCCGGTCCCGGACGTGGAAATGCTCATGCTAATGGACGTGCTCATCATGAAGCTGCTACTGGTCGTGGTCTTAGAGGAGGCCACCGGAGAGCAAATCTGCACCATGAAGGTAGTGAAGATGAGTTTGACGAAGATGAAGATGGCATGCACCAGAATGTTAGATTTCATCGTCGAAGAAACAATGGTCGTGAACGAGAGGAAGAGGAGAGGTTTGGAAAGCTAAAATTTACCATGCCCAAGTTTGATGGTGGATCTGATCCAGAAATTTATCTCACATGGGAATTGAAGGTTGACAAGATTTTCCGCATGCACAACTACTCTGAAGAGAAGAAGTTAGCAATGGCCTCACTTGAGTTTGAAGATTATGCTCTAATATGGTGGGAGCAAGTTCAGATTCAGCGAGAAGAAGAAGGAGAACCTGCTGTTGCTACATGGGCAGAAATGAAAAGAGAGATGAGGGCAAGATTTCTCCCAACGCATTATAGGCGTGATACCTTTGATAAGCTCCAGAATTTGAGGCAAGGAAAGTTATCTGTTGAGGAGTATCATAAGGAGATGGAGAAGGCAATGATAAGAGCCAACATACATGAAGATGAGGAGCAGTCCATGGCAAGGTTTCTCTATGGGCTGAATCCTAATGTCAAACGAGTGGTTGATCTGCAGCCATATCGTAATGTGGTAGAACTTGTACATCTTGCTTCTAAGGCTGAACGTCAATTGCAAGAAGACTCCAGGCAAAACAGAACTACATCCTTCACAGCTAGAGCTACATCAAGTGGGAGTAAGTTTGTACCTCAATTCAATGTTGGTCGAGGCATCATGACTAGTTCTGGAGGTGGAAATCAGTCCCATGCACGTGCAGCCACGAGCAGGAATGAGGTATCAAATGCAAAAGAAAAGAGCAAATTTGCAGCCCCAAGTTCATCCTCCATTGGCTCCACTGGGAAAACTAGTGATATAGAGTGCTTTACATGTAAGGGACGTGGCCACATGAAGAAAGATTGTCCCAACAAGCGTACCATGCTGATCACAGAGAATGGAGAATATGAGTCTTGTAGCGAACCTGAGGAAGAAATTGAAAATGGTGAAAATTCAGATGGTGATGAGCATACCTATTGTGATTATGAGCAAGGTGCTTCTCTTGTTGTCACTAAAGTTTTGAGTGTGCAGATCAAAGAAGCTGAGAATGGACAACGACATAATCTGTTTCAAACTAGAGCCAAAGTGCAAGACAAGGTATGCAAAGTAATTGTTGATGGTGGGAGTTGTCACAATCTTGCAAGTAAAGAAATGTGTGATAAGCTTGGGCTGAAGCTGCTGCAACACCCCCACCCATATCATATCCAATGGTTGAGTGAATGTGGAGAGATTAAGGTCACACACATGGTACAGGTGCAATTCAAGATTGGAGATTATAATGACACCGTTGAGTGTGATGTGGTACCCATGAAGGTGTGTCACTTGCTGTTGGGCAGACCGTGGCAATATGATCTTTCAGCAAAACATTGTGGCAGAACCAATCAATACACCCTCAAGTGGAAAGGCAAAGACTTGGTGCTAAGGCTCATGACTCCCCAACAAATTATGGCTGAGCACATGCAAAAAGTTTCTGAAGTAAAAGTAGTGAGTAAGAAAGAGGGAGAGAAAAAGAGTGAGAGAGAGATCCACAAATCTATGAGTGAGCGCCACAAGCCAAATTTGAGAGAGAAAAATAAAAGAGAGGGAGAGAACTTAGTAATGTTAGCCACCAAATCAGAATTGAGAGATGTGAGGCTCAACCCAAATCAAGTGGTCGTTGTACTTGTGTACAAAGACGTTTTGCTTTCAGCTAACGACCTAACTTGTCTCCCTAGTGCTGTTTGTGATGTCTTGCAGGATTTCGAGGATGTTTTTCCGGAGGAAGTACCTGCTGGTCTACCTCCCTTGCACGGCATAGAACATCAGATTGACCTCATTCCAGGAGCATCACTTCCAAATCAAGCTCCCTACCACACCAATCCTGAAGAAACAAAGGAGATAGAAAGGCAGGTACAAGAACTTTTAAGGAAAGTTTATGTTCGTGAAAGTTTAAGTCCTTGTGCTGTACCTGTGATTTTGGTGCCTAATAAAGATGCAACATGGCGAATGGTAATGGACTGTAGGCCCATCAATATTATAACCATTAGGTATCGTCATCCTATTCCTAGGTTAGATGATATGCTTGATGAATTGAGTGGCTCTACTGTTTTCTCTAAAATTGATTTGAGAAGTGGATACCATCAGATTAGGATGAAAGAAGGAGATGAATGGAAAACTGCTTTCAAAACAAAATTTGGGTTGTATGAGTGGTTAGTCATGCCTTTTGGGTTAACTAATGCACCAAGTACTTTCATGAGATTGATGAACCATGTTTTGAGAGCTTACATTGGCAAATTTGTTGTTGTGTACTTTGATGACATTCTAATCTATAGCAGATCCATTGAGGAACATATTGAACATCTAAAACAAGTGTTGAATGTGCTAAGGACAGAAAAATTATATGCTAACGTTGAGAAGTGCTCCGTTTGCACAAACAAGGTTGTTTTTCTTGGCTATGTTGTTTCAGGACAGGGAATTGAAGTGGATGAATCTAAGGTGGATGCAATCAAGAATTGGCCAACTCCAGTGAATGTAAGCCAAGTGAGAAGTTTTCATGGCCTTGCTAGTTTCTACAGGAGGTTTGTTAAAGATTTTAGTACAATTGCTGCACCTTTGAATGAATTGACAAAGAAAGGTATTCCTTTCAAATGGGGTGCACCACAAGAAGAAGCATTTCTTGAGCTTAAGAAACAATTAACTGAAGCACCTTTGCTGATTCTACCTGATTTCACTAAAACTTTTGAAATAGAATGTGATGCTAGTGGAATGGGTATTGGAGGTGTCTTAATGCAAGAAAGAAAACCAGTAGCATATTTTAGTGAGAAGCTGAGTGGTGCGCAACTGAATTATTCTGTTTATGATAAAGAGGTGTATGCTTTGGTTAGAGTGCTTGAAACTTGGCAACATTACTTATGGCCTAAGGAATTTATTGTACATTCTGATCATGAGGCTTTGAAACATTTGAAAGGCCAAGCTAAAATGAATCGTAGGCATGCTAAGTGGGTTGAATTCATTGAAACTTTCCCATATGTTGTGAAGTACAAGAAAGGAAAGGAAAACATGGTTGCTGATGCTTTGTCCCGTAGGCATGTTCTTTTGACACAATTAGAAGTGAAGGTACCGGGACTTGAGAGCCTAAAAGAACTGTATTGCACTGATCATATATTTTCAGAACCATATGCAAAATGTAAAGATGGCAAAGGTTGGGATAAATACCATGTGCATGATGGGTTCCTTTTTAGGGCTAACAAACTGTGTGTTCCAGATTCCTCTGTTAGGCCCTTGTTGTTGCAGGAATCACATGCAGGAGGATTAATGGGACACTTTGGTCGTGAGAAGACATATGAGCTGTTGGCTGATCATTTTTATTGGCCAAAGATGAGGAAGGACGTTGAGAGATTTGTTCAGCGATGCATCACATGCCACAAAGCTAAGTCTAAACTGAACCCCCATGGTTTATATACTCCCCTACCAGTTCCAAATGCTCCTTGGGTAGATATTAGCATGGATTTTGTTTTAGGACTACCTAGGACTAAGAGGGGGAGGGATTCAGTTTTTGTTGTAGTTGATAGGTTCTAAAAAATGGCACACTTCATTCCGTGCCACAAGAACGACGATGATTCACATGTTGCTGATTTGTTTTTCAGGGAAGTTGTTCGCTTGCATGGAATGCCGAGGAGCATTGTTTCAGATCGTGATGTGAAGTTCATGAGCTATTTTTTATAAAACATTATGGGCAAAGTTGGGAACCAAGCTGCTGTTTTCAACGACATGTCACCCACAAACTGATGGGCAAACAGAGGTGGTGAACCGCACACTCTCAGCCTTGCTGCGTACAATAATCAAGAAGAATTTGAAGGAGTGGGAAGAGTGTTTGCCACACGTGGAGTTTGCTTACAACAGAGCAGTTCACTCTACCACAAGCATGTGCCCATTTGAGGTGGTATATGGATTCAAACCACTTGCACCAATTGACTTGTTGCCACTTCCATTACAAGAGAGATGTAACATGGAGGCTTCAAAGCGTGCTGCATATGTGAAGAAGATTCATGAGAAGACCAGAGAAGAGATAGAAAGGAAATCCAAGTACTATGCAGCTAAGGCAAACAAAAACCGCAAGAAGGTGACTTTTGAGCCCGGAGATCTGGTTTGGATACATTTGCGCAAAGATCGTTTTCCTGAGAAGCACAAATCCAAGCTAATGCCTCGTGGAGATGGACCATTCAAAGTCTTGGCAAAGATCAATGACAATGCTTACAAGATCGAGCTTCCTGGAGACTATGCTGTGAGTCCAACATTCAACGTTGCTAATTTGTCTCCATGCTTCGATCAAGAGGGTCAAGAGTCGAGGACGACTCCTTTTGAAGAGGGGGAGGATGATGAGGACATCCCAGGTTCACTTCGTTTGTCATCCTCTCCTCATGATAAAACTCAGCTCTCAAATGAAGCTGCTACAAAGAAGACCTATTTGGGTCCCATGACAAGGAGCCGTGCCAAACATATAGAACAAGAGGTGAACGCGCTCCTAGCTGATCATACTTCAACTATCCATGAGAACTTTATACTGCCTAAATCATCTGTGCTGATTTTACTCAGGTACAATGTTGAGGACAACCAACAACTTTCAGCACATGAAGAAACAAATTCAGCTCATGAAGAAACAAGTTCTGAAGCCCATACAACAAGTTTGAAGAGAACAAGTTTCAACTCTGATGTAAACATGCTTTGGTGACAAGGGCAACTAATTACACCTCAAGGAAGAATAGCAAGCCATCTCAACAATCTATTGTTGCATGCACAGTTCCAGAATTCATCCCAGAACTTGCTGCATCATGCAACACAAATATATGAGGTTCCAGCACGTGTGAGAGTACAAATTGGACAGCATTTGAAGTCTACTTTCAGGAAAATCAAACGGTGCAACATTTGGAGTCCTGAGTCAAAGGATATGAGAGTTCCAATGCAAGCTGTTCAGAGCATTAATTGCTGCGCAAGGCTGCATGTGTTTGCTCCCTTGACCAGCTGGTTACCACGAATTTGAGCCTCTCTTTTGGACTGGTTTCACACCTAAGCTAGGAGGGCTGTTCCTAGTATAAATACCCCTTCCCTCACTTTAGCCACAACTCTTTGGCAATTGGATTTCAGCATAGGTTAGCTAAGTGCAACCAGAATCTTGTTTGAGAGTTCACTTCCTCCTTAGCTCTTGTAATCTTGCCTTGTGAGAGGGTAAACTCACTTTGTGATTTTACAATAGCAGCCGTTGAGGCGGCGACCAGTTCGTGCTTCCAACTTCGTGCGTGGTTGCGTGGATTGGAATCCTAAGAGTGTGGTTGGGTGAATACTTTTTGTTGGTTGTTGCATATGCAGTAGCTAGCTTCGGTCTCGTCAGGTTGCACTAGTTATCCTTTACCCGACAGCGTTGTTGGCTGGGATCGAGGGTTTCCTTCGTACCCTTCAGGTGGCGTTGATTCGTTCCTCAAGCAGATCCTCCGTGAAGATCGGGCAACCCTGTATCAGGCATCCAGGTCCCGCTATTGGTTATTTGCAGTAGAGGTGTCTCGGTCATGTCTGCAAAGTTCTCGAACCCGCAGGGTCTGCACACTTCACGTCCGGTGATGATTCGGTATTGTTGAGTTGTATATGTTGGTGACCGAAGGTTGTTCGGAGTCCCGGATGAGATACCGGACGTCACGAGGAGCTCCGGAATAGTCTGGAGGTATAGATTCATATATGGGAAGTTGGTATTCGGGCACCGGAATAGTTTCGGGGTTTGCAGAATTCCATCGGGAGTGCCGGAAGGGGTTCCGGGGGTCCATCGGGTGGGCCCACCTGCCCCGTAGGGTCACATGGGCTGTGAGAGGGGGCGCACCATCCCCTAGTGGGCTGGCCACCCCTGGTGGGCTGGCCGCCGCTCCCACCTAGGCCCATGCGGCCAAGGGCTGGTGGGGCAAACCCTAACGGGGGCCGGCCACCCAAACTTAGGGGCCAAGCCACCCCTTGGTCGCCGCCCCATCTAAGACGCCGCCCGCCTAAGGGGGGAACCCTAGGGCGCCGGCCCCCACCTCCCTCCCCCCTATATATATGAGAGGAGAGGGAGGGCAGCCGCAACACAAGCCACGACGCAGCCCTGCCTCTCCCCTAGATCGTTTTCTCCTCTAGATTGATTTTGGTAGTGCTTGGCGAAGCCCTACCGGAATAGCTCCACCACCACCGCCATCACGCCGTCGTGTTGCCGGAGAACTCATCTACATCTCCGCCCTTGCTTGCTGGATCAAGAAGGCGGACACGTCATCGAGCTGTACGTGTGCTGAACGCGGAGGTGCCGTCCGTTCGGATCGTGATTGGATCGCGAAGACGTTCGACTACACCAACCACGTTTCTTAACGCTTCCCGCTTAGCGATCTACAAGGGTATGTAGGTGCACTCCCTCTCTCGTAGCTGTTGATCTCCATAGATAGATCTTGGGTGTTCGTAGGATTTTTTTTGTTTCCCATGCTTTCCCCAATAGATATTCGCCTGTAGGAAGGAGATGAGTGCGCTTTCCTATTTGCTGTCAAGGGTGGCACTTATGGTGAAAGTGCCTCCCTTGTCGTCCTCCCGCGCAGCCAGTTGCTTCGTCTTGGGAATTGTCAATTTGTTTTTCTTGCTCTTGGCGGTGGAGCTCTCTAGCAGGTTCTCTACGGGCGTGATGTGCTCTGCCGCGCGCTTCCCGGAGTCCTTGCCGGAACTCTTGTTCTTCTCCCCCCTGGGGGCTTCACCGGCAGGAGAAAAAGCCTTGTCGGTGTATGCTGCAACTGCCTCTCGAAAGAGTTTGTCGGCGCACAAGACTCTGCTTTTCTTATCTGCAGGGATTGTGATGACACCCATCGGTCCTGGCATCTTCAGAGTGTTGTAGGCGCAGTGGGACGCCGCCATGAATTTTGCCAATGCCGGGCGGCCCAGGATTCCATTGTACGGTAGCAGGATTTTGGCAACATCAAAGGTGATTTTCTCTGTCCTGAAGTTGAGCTCGCTGCCGAACGTCACCAGCAGGGTAATCTTTCCTTTTGGTTGGCTCCTCTCGAGGTTACTCCTGTGGAACGTCCCCGTAGGCTTGAGATCCATGTCAAGGATCTGTAGCCTCTTGATCACGTCTGGCGAGATCAAGTTCAAGCCGGCCCCACCGTCAACTAAAATCTTTGCGACCCTGCCGGTTCTGTCGCATTGATCTCACGGGCCCATTGCTTGAGTTGCCAATGAGAGGAGTGCAAAGATGTGCCTCCGTCAATGCACATGGCGTCTATTGCCTTCTGGAACTCCTGGCCATCAAATCCTTTTTCATCTTTGTCATCACTGTCCTCGTCATCAGATTTCTTGTCGTGGCCTTTTGCAGGTTTCTCCTTATGTTGCTTGGCCTTGCCACAACGACTACCACGGCCGCCACGGTTCTTCTTGCCGGAACCAGCCACACCACCCTAACCTTTCTTTTTGTCGCGCTTCTCGTATTCTTGCTTTTGCTTTTCAGCGAGCTGCTTGACTTGGCGACTGTCGTTGATATCATGGCCCTTGGCACGAATGATCTTGCAGTATGGTCTGTTATGCTTCTCGCCTGCCGCGGCTTCGCCATCACCGAAGCACGCGGCAGCCTCCTTGCCGGAGCCCCCTGTCTTGGGTTTCTTGGCGGCCTTGGAGTTGTCGGAGCCTTCAACGGCCATGATTGTGTTGCCCTTACGCTTGCAGTTGCAATTTCGACCATTCTTTTTGGAGTTGGACGCATCCTCATCATTGGAGTCGACCTCCGCCCCAGCATCCTCCCTAGGGAGTCTTCTCCCTTACTCAGCGCGCGCGCACTTGTCAGCCAGAGAGTAGAGCTTGGCGACATCATGCACCTTGGTGATGCTCATCTCCTCGTGCATCCGCCTGTTATGCACGTTCGTGTGGAACGCGACAATCACTGCAGCAGGATGTATATCGAGGATGTTGTGTTGCACACAGCTGAACCTCTGAATATACTTGCAGAGGGACTTGCCGTCCCTCTGGGGGATCACATGCAAATCGTTGGGCTGTCCTGGGAGCTTGTGCCAAAGGGAAGTAGTGCAGGCATCCCCCTGATCGTATGCAGATCGTATGCGCCAATGAACCGGTTGAACAGATCCGCCCAAGAAGAGATAAAGCCCTCCAGCAAGTTCATCATCCAACTCCTCATGTTGGGCTTGAGCGCCAAGGGGAAGTAGTTGGTGAACACCTTTTCGTCTCATCCCCCGGCGGCTTGTACAACAATGGTGTAAACGCCAAGGAACTCCAAGGGGCTGATCATGTCGTCATATTTGTCTGGCAGATCAGGCTTGAACATCTTGGTGGAGGGCCAACAGACTTGCCACAGCTCACGAGTAAACGTCGGAAAACCCATCTCGTAAGGTAGGCTACCGGGAGCCCCATGCATAGGCTCGTCGACGTAAGACCCAGCATGATCATTCGACTGGCGATGAGCTTCTCTACGCCGCTCGATGTAGTGCGGGCATCCTCCTGATACGGGTCAACCCGAGGGTGGCCCAATCTTCACGAAATTGGAGGTGGATTCAAGGAATAACAAGAATAACATGGAGAACACGAGAGGAAAATGTGGAGAAATCAAAGGGGGAAACACTCTATTAGACAAGATCCACACCAAGTACTCCTCAAATCACAAGCAACACACAGGATGCATCAAGATCCAAGAACAATAATGGAAATAAAGATACATGGGTAGATCATCCAAATCTCTAGGAGAGATGGGCCTTTAAATTCGTTGACGGATCTTCCCTCAGAAGGGGCCTTGACATCCTCTAGGGATCTTCTCCGGTGGAGGCCTTGGTCTCCATATGAGAAGAAGAGGAAGGAGCAAAGCTCATCTATTTATGAATGAGCTATCACTTTGTTAACCCTAGAAATGAGGAGGAGGGGTCCTATTTATATCTTAGGAGAGTTGGGGCGAGAGAGAGGGGATACATGGCCTATTGGCCCGCGTCTACCACACAGGAGCCAGATGTCCAGGCTAGGTGCCGGATGTCCGGGGCTTCATGGGGGTGCCGGATGTCTAGGCTGTGGAGGCCGGATGTCCGGGGCTCGGGCGCCGGGGCCTCGTTCGGTACTGGCATCGTTCGGACGGATTTCTTGCGCTGAGGGCCAGATTTTCGGGCTGGGGGCCGGATGTCTGGCGCTTGTAGCTGCGGCTGCTTAGCCTTAGCGCCCGTGTAGTCCCCAGGGGCCGGACGTCTGGGGCATGCGACGAATGTCCGAGGCCTGGGAGGTTGCTTGGCCTTCTTCCGTCGTCGCTTCCATGCTTCCCTCGCTGATGGTGTAGTCATTCCTCGACATTTGCACTGCTCCTCGTCATCCGTGAAGCTCTGACAATACCTATGTATGCACACGAGGGGAGTGTCAAGTAGTATACCATCCTCGAAGGGATCAAGTGAACATGTGTAAAGGAGATGATTCACCTTAATGTATGTGAAGTTGATGTCGCACGTGTCACTTGCCAAACGGGATCTTGTGATGGTGATGTCCGTAGGATGCTCCGCATCATCCCCTCCCCCTTGGGAAAGACCCGTCCTCGGATCAAAATCCAAATCACCATGGGAAAGAGATGGCGTCACCGTGTCGAAGTGGACGATCACCAAGCACTCATCATCATCAAACTCGAAAGGGGCAATCTCCATTGTCGCACCGTCTAGTAAGTCCTTCAAAAGAAGCAAATACGACAAACACTTGAAAAAAATGTGGTTACCGTTAGTGCAAAAACAAACATTCAAGTGGTTATTCACCGAACAAGTGTTGTCATCATGCATAACATATGGTTTGACAAAGGAAAGAGACATTGCATGTATGCGTATAATTTGAGCACAAGCGGAGTCATCATGGGAACAAGTATGCAAAGGTGAGGTAGGGATGCTAAAATGTGTGACAATAGAACAAGCATCTACCTCAAGGTCATAGCAAGCATGCACAAAGCAATCAACGAAAGGTCTATGGTAGGCATATGAATCATTCACAACACCAAGTAAAGTGAAGTGTCTAAACACATGGGGCAATCCAATGTGAAAGGCAATCCAAGCATAATGTGCATATGGTGTAGTGAAGATAGGGTGGCACTCAACACAATAAAAAGAACAATTGGTCATCATGTGTGAGGCAATCAAGTCAAGCATGTAGCAAGCAATCGGGCATGGCATATGTGAAGAAATGACATTATTGCAACCAAACATATGATAGGAGAAATCAATCCACAAGGTGATGCAACACACAAGGTATATATGTCATGAGGCATGGAAAGATGACAATCATGAGTGGAAGCAATATCTCTATCATGTTTGCAAGTAAGTGGTCCAAGATGACCAATATATGGCATGGTACAAGCAACACCAGTAGGATGATTCACATTATCTATGCTCAAGAAGGATGTCACCTTGAAAACTTGTCCTTGTGTGTCCTTCACAATGTCGATGCGTAAGCATGTGCGATGTAGAATCGTTTCGGTGTAGCATGGCTCGCTCTCAAGAGCTCGAATTGCCAACTCACGTGAAGTGGAAGTTGACATGTAGTCAAAGTATCCTACAGATACACACAACAAAGGAAACAATGTATGTGCATGGTAGACAAGCACATCATCCATCAAGATGGTTCTCTTCTCTTGCACATAACCGTTAGGATCACAAGTGCATGAATAATAGGATGCAACAATGGCAATATTCATGGCACTAGGCATATGGTGCAAAGAAGGAAGGCAAGCATGCTTCACATGAGATATGTCAAAAGCTCCAATAATATGAGAGAAAGCTATGGGGGCAATCCCATTAGCAAAATGAATACCATTGTTGCACTCAATACATGGCAAATCATCTAGCATGAGAGAGGCAACACATGGAGACATATGAAAACAAGCAATAGTAATCATGTGCGAAGCATGGCGCAATGGATGTCATCAACCGCATGAAATGAGCAAGTAGTAATCATCGGTGATGACATATCGTGAGCACGAATACAAAGGAAGATCAATGTGTCATCATAGGCATGGAGCACAAAGCAAACATGGCAACAATTACAAGAAATATCTCCATCCAAGTTTGCAAATACACATATGAAGACTAGAAACATGTGTCATGTGAGATGCAAAGCATGGGTCACAAATGCATGGCAAGAGCATAGAAATGAGCATATCATGGAAAGTGAACATGGCAATATGGGCATAATAAGTGTAATGAGCAAGAAGCCATAGCCCTGTAGAAGAAATGCGCGAAGTATTTGCGCAAAGAGGGTTGTTGGAGGGTATGCTATCCATGTTGGCCCACTTCTTCATTGGTCTCCAGAGCTCGTTTCGTCAACTCGTGCGCTTGCGAGGTTGACGAAGAATCATGTGTACCTAGACACCAAGGAGACACTCGAAACAAAGTGTGTGCATGGTAAATGTACACATCATCCATCATGGTGTGTATGTGCACATGAAAGTTAGCACAAGGTAAACAATGCTCAAAGTAATTTGAGGCATGGTATAGGAACATGTCATCCATCATGAAAGAATAGTTGCTGTGTATAGCACGATGGGGACACAAACTGAGCATACAAGTATATGGCACATCAATAGCAATTTGATTCATGAGAAGCATATTGTGTACACATTTATGGCGATCATGCAAAGTGTAGGATGGATCAAAATCTCCTAATAGGTATGATGAAACTATGGGGGTCTCCTCGTGTGCAATAGTGGAAGCATAATATGGAGAATATGGACAACATCCAAAACAATGCATATCCGAAGCTAGGTGGTCATGACATGTCATATGTGAGCAATTGTGCAAATGATGTAAAGGGAGCATGGCAATATCATCACAAGAAAAGCAAATGCCAATAACCATGGGTTTGTCATCTATGCCATATGTGCAAATTGGGTTTATTTTAATGGCATGTGCATAGTTACTATGATGAGATTGTAAAGATGCAATATGGGTGATCTCATGCATAGCATATGACAAATCAAGCGGATTGTCAAACATGATGTGACCTATAGAGTTCTCACAAGATATCCTATGCAACATGGCATCACAACCAATAGACTTCACATGAGAATCGTCAAACTCATCATAAATGGGTAAGTCATCATATGAAAAAGTCGCATAATCATGAAGCATGGCAATAGGTGGATCATCATCATGGAAGCAATCAATATCCACTAGTGGGACAAGGGCATCACCTTCACCTATGTTACCTTGTTCATTCCACTCATGTGGTGTAGGTGAGGTGGTAAATACCAAATCATTGTCAACGTCATCGTGATGGAACCATGTGGGGGGTGCATCATATTCCACCATGACCATCATCTTGTCCAAAGGGAGGACGAAGTCATTGAGGATCGGCGCATCATTGTGTATGGGACCTATCACCAAATGAGAAGACACAATAGAGTTAGAGGTTAACTTGTTAGAAATTAAAATGGCCTCACATGCCCTATCAACTATCTCACTCGCTCTATGTGGTGGTGGCTCACTCAGTCCCTCAAGGTAGGTGCCCTCATACTCACATATGGTGGAGTCACTCATCTCACTCAAGTGGTGGGGGTTGTGGCTCTCCTCACATGGGAATTGGGGAAACTCATCATATATGGGGCTAGTGGTGAACTCACTCTCGCTCTCAATATGGTGGCATAAGTCTATCAAATCATGTCCAAATGCCGCCGTGGTCGAAGGGAAAATCCCATGCTCAACCATCTCGTCACCGTCGCCGTGGATGAAGGCTGAAGATGGAACATCATCACTCGCCTCCATGACCAAAGGGAAAATCCCATGCTCGATCGTCTCACTCTTGCCTCCAAATATCGAAGCATCATCCTTGCTCTCCACCTTGTCGCTCGCCTCCAAAGCATGTTCCTTGAGTGGCTCCGTAGTCGTAGTCGTCGCCGCACCGTCTTCAAAAATAGTCGTGGTAGACTCGCATCGTCAATGCCACAAATAGGGATGGCGGTGAAGTCGAACTTGGGAGCGTCGTATTGGATCTCGTCGGGCTTGTACATATTGGTGGTACCATCCTCATGCTCGTCGTCATGGAGCTTGGTCGCCGTGAAGTGTGTGCGTGGTCGAGTGGCCTTGGCCTTGAGTTCTTGTTCCGACTTGAGAGCACCAATGTACAGTTCTTCGAGAGACTCGTAGTCGTTGTTGAAGATAGTCTTGGTGATGTCGTTGATCAATCCCATCATGAAGTAGAACTTCATCCAAATGGGGTTGTCCACACCGGCTCGTCGCAAGGCTTTCTTCATCTTCATGAAGTACTCATCGATGGACTTGGATCCTTGTATGGTGTTCTCCAAGTGGCGTTGAAGATGTTCCATGTAGGTGGAAGGCACAAATTCTCGCCGCATCGCTTCCTTCGTCTTGGACCAACTCATGTCAAAGTTCTTCGAAGATGTGTGAAGCCACCATGTCGATGCGTCGCCGTGAAAGTTTCTTGTGGCGCACTTCACTTGATCTTTGAAAGTGACTTGAAGTAGCTTGATGTAGTGGTCCATCTTGCGCTTGCACTTGAGATACTCCTCGGGGTCTTGACTCCCAAAGAAAGGAATCTCATGGTCAATGTCAAGGTCATAGTAGCTCGTGGAAGTCACGGACTTGAGCTTGGGGAGCTTCTCTTGAAGCACTTGTCGGCGAAGATGTCGCATATCCAAAGGCGAAGATGCCTTGAAGTCGCTTGGCAAAGATGCCAAGGTAGGTGGTGAAGTCGTCGAGTGGTGGTTGGTGTCGAGCTCGTTACCTTCACACTTGTTCGTCGTTGGACGCCTTGATGTTGGCGTCGTTATTTCATCATGTCTTTGATGGTGCCGATGCCGGTGTGATCTTGCTGGAGATGGTAGCTCAGAAGCATGTGCACTTGAGCATCTTCTTGAAGATGAGGAAGACCTCTTGCGGTTCTTGATGAGGACCTTGAGCTCCTCCATTTGAGCATCTATCTTGGTGTCGATGAAGTTCTTCATGTCATCGAACTTGTCGTTGTTGTTGTAGACCGAAGGAGATGTGTCGTCCCTATCCATAGAAGCACTCGAGAAGGTTTGAGAACGAGACGGAATGAACATACCAAAGTTACCTCTTTCCGAAGTTGTGTATGGATCTCAAAAGACCACAATGTATGCAAGGAAAAGAGTGCACTTGGTGAAAAACCTTGTCCAATTCTCACAACCTACACAAATGGCTTATAGTGGAGCTCGGTGGGGTTAGTGGCACAAAATATCAAGCAAAATGAAATCCAAGATATTGCAAATGTTGAAATCAATCCAAGAATTCCTCAAATCACATTCAATAAACTGGATGTATCAAGATCCAAGAACAACAATGGAAATAAAGATACATGGGTAGTTCATCCAAATTTGTAGGAGAGATAGGCCTTGATATTCATTGACGGATCTTCCCTCGGAAGGGGCCTTGACATCCTCTAGGGATCTTCTCCGGTGGAGGCCTCGGTCTCCATATGAGAAGTAGAGGAAGGAGCAAAGCTCATCTATCTATGAATGAGCTATCACTTTGCTAACCCTAGAAAT
Source organism: Elymus sibiricus (assembly GCA_039707655.1). NCBI lineage: Eukaryota > Viridiplantae > Streptophyta > Magnoliopsida > Poales > Poaceae > Elymus > Elymus sibiricus. The sequence continues at coordinate 158,111,719 of CM077663.1, forward strand.
GAGGAGGAGGGGTCCTATTTATAGTCTTAGGAGAGTTGGGGGCGAGAGAGAGGGGATACATGGCCCGTTGGCCCGTGTCTGCCACACAAGGGCCAGATGTCCGGGCGAGGGGCCGGATGTCCGGGGCTTCATGAGGATGCCGGATGTCCGGACTATGGAGGCCGGATGTCCGGGGCTCGGGCGCCGGGGCCTCGTTCAGTACTGGCTATGAAGACCGAATTTCCGGAGCTGAGGGCCGGATTTCTAGGCTGGGGGCCGGATGTCCGGCACCTGTAGGTGCGGCTGCTTGGCCTTGGTGCCTGTGTAGTGCCTAGGGGCCGGACGTCCGGGGCATGGGTCGGATGTCCGAGGCCTGGGAGGTTGCTTGTCCATCTTTCGTCGTCGCTTCCATGCTTCCCTCGCGGATGGTGTAGTCATTCCTCGACACTTGCACTGCTCCTCGTCGTCCGTGAAGCTCCGACGATACCTATGTATGCACACGAGGGGAGTGTCAAGTAGTATACCATCCTCAAAGGGATCAAGTGAACACATGCAAAGGAGATGATTCACCTTAATGTATGTGAAGTAGATGTCGCATGTGTCACTTGCCAAACGGGCTCTTGTCATGGTGATGTCCGTAGGATGCGCCGCATCACCTCCTTTCACCGGTCCTTCAGGATCCGGCGCTGATCTTGCTTTTGCTGTGGGTCCGAGGACGTGTGAGATTTTTTGTCTTGCGCCTCGGTCCGGCGAGACGACCGCTGCTGCTGCTGTGGAGGTGATTGCACCATGGGTGCACTGCCAGTATCACGCCTTGCAGTGGGTCGCGCTTGTGAGGGGCCTGCCTCGTCCACCTTATCATGGTTGGCGAAACTCAGCACGCTCTGAATGGTGGCCCTCCATTCTTCCATCTTCTCCGGCGCAGGTGGGAAGTTCAGCAGCAGCTGGGCCTACGCTAGGGCCTCCTCCGTGGTCTTCGGCATGGTGCGATGCGTAGCGTGGGTGGCACTCCCACTCCTAACAAATCAGGAAGAGCCCTGCCCCGCCCCGACGCACACCGTCAGTTGTCGCTAGGAGGTTGGCGATGGGCTTGGCCCTGTGATACGCGCACCAAAGTATCTATAATTTTTTATTGTTCCATGCTATAATATTATCATTCTAGGATACTTTTTGAGTATTTATTTACCAATTTATATTATTTTTGAGCACCAACCTATTAACCCAGTGCCTAGCGCTAGTTTTTGTTTTCTGCATGTTTGTGGCTTTTCAGGTTTATAGTACCAAACGAAGTCCAATTGCCCCGAAACTTTTATATGATTTTTTCAGGACCAAAAGAAGGCCTGGAAGCTTCGGGAGGAGACCGGAGGCCACACGAGGGAGGCACAAGCCAACAGGGCACGCCCTAATGGCTTGTCCCTCCCAGGTGGGTCTCCTGCCCCCGTTCTCTTTCCTATAAATTCACATATATTCAAAAAACCCTAGAGAGCATTCCAAAACACTTTTTCCGCCGCCGCAAGTCTCTGTTCCGCCGCGATCCCATCTGGAGCCTTTTTTCGGTGCTCTGCCGGAGGGGGGATCGATCACGGAGGCCCTCTACATCCTTGCTGCTCCCATGGTGATGTGTGAGTAGTTCACCATAGACCTACAGGTCCATAGCTAGTACCTAGATGGCTATCTCCTCTCTCTTGATCTTCAATACAATGATCATCACATCTTCGCTTTGATCTATTCGATGTAATTCTTTTGTATGGTGCGTTTGTTGGGATCCGATGAATTGTGGGTTTATGTTCAGATTATTCACTAAAAGTATTTGAGTCACCTCTGATATATATTATGATTCTTATTGCATGATAATCATAGCTTTGTAAATCTCTCCGATCTATTGATTTGCTTTGGCCGAGTAGATTGATCTTGCTTCAGTGAGAGGGGTGCGCTGTAGTGGGTTCAATCTGGCAGTGCTCTATATCCCAGTGACAAAAAGGGACAAGACACATCTTTGTATTGTAGACACTAAGGATAAAATGATGGGGTCAGTTCATATTAATTGAATTCTCTTTGTCTACATCATGTCATTGTTCTCCAAGCATTACTCTGTTATACTTAATACTCTAGATGCATGCTGGATAGCGGTCGATGAGTGGAGTAATAGTAATAGGTGCAGGAAGGAGTCGGCCTATTTATTGCTTATGGACGTGATGCCTATATATACATGATTATTGCCGTGAATATGAACATAACTATGTGCTTTTCTATCAATTGCCCAACAGTAATGTGTTTACCCACCATATGCTTTCTACATGAGAGATGCCATTAGGGAAAACTCTGGCCCCCAGGTCTATTCACTTATATATTTACAAAAGCTATCAATACCTTGCTGCCATTATTTATATTTTATTTTATTTTGCAATTTACAATTTTCTACTATCATCTACACACTTCATTTGCTTGCAAATAACGAGTCCAAGGGGACTGACAAACCTCTTGCCCGCGTTGGATGCAAGTGTTTGCTCTTTTTTGTGCAGTCGCTGAAGACGGTGGTTGATTGATATTCCTATTGGTTCGATAAAACTTGGTTCTTAATCGAGGGAAATACTTATCCGTATTGTGCTGCAATAACCCGTTCCTCTTCACGGAAAACCCAACGCATATGACAAGTATGCGGAAGGATTTCTTGCGCCGTTGATAGGGAGTATCATCAACCAACTATCAAGTAACTTCGCACAAATTATCATTCACTTGTTCTTCTTTTTATTTGCTGTTATATTTATTTTGCTTCATAAAAATCAAAAATACAAAAATATTTATCTTTGTTTGTTACTAGTTTACTTGTTTGCTTGTTTCGTTTGCTTGAAGTTGCTATCATGTCTGAATTTGAGAAAGTTATTGTTGAGAGTGCTAGCGAAGATAGTGCAAGTGATTCGGAGGAGGAGAGACCAAAATTTATTGATGCTACTCATGATTCTCCTAAAAATCAAGTTCCTAATAGTAATACCCACACGGTCCTAAAATCTAAAATCTATGATGTAGGTAGTGGGAACATTATTGGAAAACATGTTATTCAAGAATTTTTTGAGTGCTCAGGACCTATTCCTTTTACTAAAGGAACCATACTTGATGAGACAAATTTTTACGTGGATGCTATTACCATGCTAATATTGAAGCTAGAAAGAAAGTTTGTGCACCTCCATCCTATGCTTCAAAATATATTTTTGGGACTTCCGAGTATACGTAATCCTAAGATTAAGAAAATTACAACCATTATCCTTATGTATGAATTTGGTTATATAGTGCGGGAAGCGAGAGACATATTTCCTTTTTATAGAATAAAATCTGGAGCTCCTCCTATAGAAGTGATCCTACATAATAAAGATGCTTTGCGTATGTTGGAATCTAGTAATTGCCAAGGTTTTAGTGAGAATATGAGGAGGAATGTCCCTCTCGAAGAGTTAATGCAAGATTTATTCCTCCACACTTTTGATAAATTTGAATGGATCGCTAAAGGAATTAATGAAGGGTTTGGTGAAGATTGGCATGAAAATACTATTAGGGAACCTATCAATGATGAATTTCATGTCTTATATGAAGATCCCTATGATGATGGTGATGTTAGTGATGATATTATAAATTCTTTTGAGCGCTTGAGCCCTTCAACTAGATCTGAGAAAGGTGTTTTGTTAAGCAAGATTGTGGAAGAGCTGGTCTTGAAGGACATGAAGGGGTCCAACACTTGAAACTATGCATTATGCCTAGCTAGGGGCGTAAAACGATAGCACTAGTTGGGAGGCAACCCAATAGTTATCTTTATCTTCGCTTTTTTACTTTCTGTTTGTGTGTGATAACATGATTATTGACTCTATAATGATTGTGTTTTTATGTTTTAATTAGTGTTTGTGCCAAGTAAAGCCTTTGGGATGACCCACAAGATGAGTATAATTGATACGGTGCAAAAACAGAAACTTTAACGTCCAATGCAGAATTTCTCTGATTTTACTGGAACGTCCTTTTAATATGAATTTTTTACACAGTATTGCTATACAAATTCCTCAGACTTTCATAATTGTTTAGAATTTTTAGAGTTACATAAGTATGGATTATCTATAGATCTTTACAGAATCTTCTGTTTTAGACAGATTCTGTTTTTGCTTGCATAGTTTGCTTGTTTTGATGATGCTATGGATTGTATCGGGGGGTATAAGTCATGGAGAAGTTAGAATACAGTACCTATTATGCAATAATAAAATAAGAATCGATTTATAACAGTACCTAAAGTATTTGATATGTTGCTTATACTAACGGATCGCACGAAGTTTTGTTGAGTTTTGTGTGATTGAAGTTTTGAAGTTTTGGGTGCTATCCCAGTAGACAAAAGGAATAAGAAGTGGCAAGAGCCTAAGCTTGGGGATGCCCAAGGCACCCCAAGGTAATATTCTAGGAAGACTCAAGCTTCTAAGCTTGGGGATGCCCCGGAAGGTATCCCCTCTTTCGTCTCAATCAATCGGTATGTCACTCAGAGCTATATTTTTTTTGTCACATGATATGAGTTTTGCTTGGAGCATCGTTTGCTTTTGTTTGCTTTTATTTTTAGTTCCACACAATCATTGTTTTCTAGAAACACCTATTTGAGAGAGTCACACCTTCATCATAATTTATTAGAATACTCTATGTGCTTCACTTATATCTTTTGAGCTTAGCAGTTGCTCTAGTACTTCACTAATATCTTTTTGAGCACGGTGGCGTGTAGATATTATAGAAATAATTACACTCTCGTTCTTCATATTTTTTTGATAGTTAATAAATAGTGATGGTAATTTGCATGAGTTATAAGACTAGTCCAAAAATAATAGGTATTCAATGAGTGATAATCAAAACCATCATGTACCACATTAAAGAGAAATTTTGGGTTAATGATACTGATGTGGTAATGTGAAAGGTGTGAGTGCATGGTTGTCGGTTCGTAGAAGTATCGATATTATGAGGTGCTAATTTCCCATTTGTCTAAATACTGGAAAAAGGCATGGTGGGGATGTGTGTGCATTTCTATTCCTCGTCGAAATCCTAGTGTTGTTTCGGGTCGGAGGCGCGCGATGGTTAACTCCTCCCAACCTCCTCCCCCGGGGCATGCGAGTCGTACTTTGATTTTTGATAAAACTAATAAAACTTTGCAATAAGTATATGTGTTCTTTATGACTAATGTGAATCCATGGACATACACAATCTCACCACCTCATATTTTGCTAGCCTCTTCGGTACCGTGCATTGCCCATTCTCACCTCGAGGATCGATGCGAACTTTGCCGGTGCATCCAAATCCCGTGACATGATATGCTCTGTCACACATAAACCTCCTTATATCTTCCTCAAAACAGCCACCATACCTACCTATTATGGCATTTCCATAGCCATTCCGAGATATATTGCCATGCAACTTCCATCGTTACATCATATGACTAGTTCATTCATCATCATATTGCTTTGCGTGATCATATAAAGCTGACATAGTATTTGTGGCAAAGCCATCGTTCATCATTTTTTGATACATGTCACGCTAGATCAATGCACATCCCGGTACACTGCCAGAGGCATTCATATTGTGTCATATTGTTTCATAGTTCTTCATATTGAGTTTTCATATTGAGTTGTAAGTAAATAAAAGTGTGATGAACATCATTATTAGAGCATTATCCCAGTGAGGAAATAAAAATGGGGGAGTCCAAATGATCCCACCATAATAAAAAATGAGAGAAAAAGAGAGAAGGGACTTTGCTACTATCCTTTACCACATGTGTGCCTCAAAGTGGCACCTTGTTCTTCATATAGAGAGTCTCATGTTACATCATTTTCATATGCTAGTGGGAATTCTTTTATTAAAAACTTGGCTTGTATATTCCGATGACGGGCTTCCTCAAATGCCTGAGGTCTTCATGAGCAAGCAAGTTGGATGCACACCCACTTAGCTTCAATTGAGCTTTCATACACTTATAGCTCTAGTGCATCAGTCGCATGGCAATCCCTACTCCTCGCATTGATATCTATTGATGGGAATCTCTATAGCCCGTTGATACGCCTAGTTGATGCGAGACTTTCTTCTCCACTTGTTACCCCTTTGATATCTACCACCATATTCTATTCCACCCTTATGCCATGTCCATGGTTCACGCGCATGTATTGCGTGAAGAATAAAATTTGATGCACATTAAAAAACTATGATCCAATTGCCTGACTTGGACACCCTGGTGCTTGACATTTGAATTAATGTGGTGAAGACGGAGCCATGCCTTACTAATATGATAAAATGACTGGGGGTAAACATTCTTGGAGGATCGTATATTTTGAAAGATTTATGATTATGTTGTTTGTGCTTATAAATATTACCATGTTGATGTTTGTTAATTCATCATTTATCAATGAGCATACATGCAAAAGATTACATTTTGGGTAGCATGTCTATCGGGGCACGGATGCTCGCGATTACCTATGGGACCAGAAGCCCCTTGTGGTTCGGCAGGGGGGTCACTTTCCACAAAGAGCGGAGACCATGAGACAACGCGATGATCAGGTCGCTGGCATTTTTACCCAGGTTCGGGCCGCTGTGAAGTGTAAAACCCTACTCCTGGTTTTGGTGGATTGATCGAAGGAACACGACGAACACGCAGCGCCCAACTCCCAGCAAGGGTTGCTGTTGGGGTGAGCTACTACGCGAGTACAAGTGTCCAAAGGTCCGAATCCTGAGCCAGGTTGCCTCGGGCCTCCTTTTATAGTGCAAGGGGCAACCACAATGGCAAAACAATCATTATCTATCGATTAGATAGCTTAGCAGAGCTATCATACCTAACTCTGGCATTTAGGACAAAATACCATGATTACTAGACTAGGTGGCGCTCGGGGGTGCATTCCCGGCAAGCTCTTGCCACCGCCTAGCTACCCGTTTCTTAAGGTCTTGACACGCTGTTGGACGGGTGTCAACTGGGTATAATCTGCCTCCCAGTGCGTCGCCACGTGCTTAGCGAGAGCTACTTAGCCGCTTGAGGGCTCGACACCGCATCGATAAGTGACTGGCGTAGCGATGCGGTGGAGCGGTGGCTGGTTGGCTCGTGCCTGCCGGGGGATGGCTTGCCGGGTCATCCTGAGATGTGCGCGTCTCGGTTCCCGACAGGCTCCGAGGACGCGGTTGGCGCGCTTTGGGCCCCTCCTGGGCCGTTGTGCTGGTGTTGCCGGTGTTTGCTTGGCTCCCTGTAGATTGTTGCTGCCAGGTGCCGGTTCTTGAATGCTTGCTTGGTGGTGTGGTAGCATTTCCCGACAGGTTTTGCTACTACCACATGTGCATAAGCCAGGGGCACTGGATACCCCTGTCCTAGTGCACCGACAGGAGCACCTAGGTCTGGCCCACATGCGCTTGCCTACTGCCATTGGGTCAGGCCCAAAAATCATGCACAGGCGCGCAATGTGAGGGGGTAACTGCCAATTTACTGGTCAGCACTACCCTACGACCTCAGGCCGTTTCCGCCACGCGCGCCGCATGCATAGCGAGGGGCTTGCGGTGGGCGCTCGTGACTTAAAGGCCCGATCCTGGCAGAAACCGCAGCGCCATGGATTGGAGCAATGGGGCGGTTACCTGTTCGGTGAGTCGTGGGTAGTGGGATTGGTGGAGATGGGCGGCCGCTCTGGAGCGGGGGAGAGCCAGCCCCCGTGCTCTCCCCTATAAATTAGGGGGTCACGACGGCGATGCTCATCCAGCCCCATCTCCTCCTTTCTCCCAAGTCCACATTGCTCGTCCTTTACTTCTGGCTCGCCCTTGAGCCGCCCCTTCCTTCCTGATGGTCAGGGGGAAGGGCCCGACGAGCGTGTTCGCAGGGGCTTCCCCTCGCGTCCACGCCCAGTCCCCGCTCTGGACCGATGTCTTCGCACTGAAAGTTAGCCGGAGGAGTCTTTGATGGGGAAGCGGGCGGCATGGCGGTCACGCTGGGGACGGTTGTGGCGGCACGCCCGTCGCTGCGTTGTCCGCTTCTTTAGCTTTGATGGAGCGTCGTGCGGTCGACACCGCGCCGGAGTCTATAAAGGAAACATAGCATCGCGGTGGACTACGGTTCCCGCACTCCTTCTTTAGGGTGATGGAGAGAGATCGTTCGCACGACCACCGATTGCGCGTTCGCGGTCGCAGCCGTGGTTCGCCATCTATTGCGGTGAAGTTCCCCACCAACAGCGCCCTGGATGGCGCGTATGGGTGGAAGTTCTTCGCTTGTGCTGGCTTCTTAAGGGCGGGAGGAATTCCCCGCCATTGGCCACCGGGGACGACCATGCTCTCTGTGGGGTCCCTTGGTTCCCGCATCGGGAGATTTGACGACGGCGGAGGCGTTCCCCCGAGCGGTGGCGATGAGGAAAACGATGGCGGCCGGGAACCCACGACGCAACAGGAGCACAGATGAGGGCTCCGACATGTCGCGCTCCCCGACAGCACCATCATCACCAGCTGGGCTCCGGTAGTGCCACCATCTACACCTGCCCTCCGCCTTCTTTCCCCTTGTCGGTCTTGTTCGCTCCGTCGGCTTCGTCCGCCCTGCCTGGGGATGGGCCCCTTCTGCTCTTCGGGCGCGTCCCTTTGGTCCTGGCGGGGAGGCGCCGAATCCTAGCCAGGCGCTCCTTTTGCCCTCTACTTCTTCTCCACCTAACTCCTAGGAGGAGAGGGACAAGAAAGGCATTACGGGGCACTTATCTTTTTATAAGTTAAAAGATGTAGGCATTCGCCAATTTTTAGTTAATCGTAATGTAATTCTTATCCGATTTGTATCAACAAACGAATGAATGAATGTTATTTTGTTCCCCTGAGTACTATCCTTTTCTCTCCTTGTTTCTATTGTGTCAATGTGTTTTCTCTCGCCGCACGGGACCGCCTGCCGGGTCACTTTTAACCGCGAGCGCCGAAAAGGGGAACGAGCCCCCGGCAGCAGGCTGGTGTTGTTCCCCGGCAGGGGTCCTTGTCGATATCAGCACGGTCCCTCAGAGTTGATAAGTACCAGAAGCTGAGGAACAACTCGTCCCGATGAAGGTTTCTACCACGTGAAGGAGCTCTGCCGAGCACGTTCGAACAGAGGGTAAGGGTTTCCTTTAGGGAGCATAAAACTTGGGATATGCGATTAGACTTATCTCTTTTTAGGCTGTATCCTTTTCTGGAGTACGCTAGGCCGCCGTCCTTGTTCCTTTGCCCTCCTTCTATGTTTACCTGGTGACAAAACACGCAGGGCAAGAGGTCCCCACCCTTCAAGGAAAGAGTGTGGTAAGAAGGATTATAGGCTCAATGAGTACTTCTAGGAAATCTCTAGAAAATAGGCGATGACATTGCGATCATAAAAGATGCATAACGAACGTGCAATGCAATGATATGATGCCATGCCTAGCTTTATTACTGTTGCTCAGGGTCTGCGCCTGGCTTTGTACAAAGGGTTACATGCAACTTCGGCAAGGCTTGTACAAAAGGTGGTTGCCGGGGACTGCGCCCGGTAGCCGCGCCTTACGAGTAGAACTTACAAAGATGCTCAATATTCCATGAGTTAAGCACCTTGGTGCCATCCTTGGTTTCCAGACGGACTGCGCCATGTCTGGTGACTCGTGCTACCCGGTAAGGGCCTTCCCACTTCAGCGTCACTTGTTGGTACCCTTGGCGGACTGAACGCGCCTAAGGACAAGGTCGCCTTCCTCAAGGCTCCGGGCATGTACCGTGCGGCTATGATAGCGGCGGAGGGCTTGCTGGTATCGTGCAACATGTACAACAGCCTGGAGACGATCTTCCTGGAGGAGCATGGCATCATCATGCAGTAGCTGCTCTTGCTCTACTTCATCATAGGCAAGTACTCGATGTGACCCGTATATGAGTTCCGTGGGGAGCACTGCTTCCGCCCCGTATACCAGGGAGAAGGGAGTCTAGCCAGTAGCTCGATTCGGTGTCATTCTGAGGGACCAAAGAACCACCGACAGCTCATCTATCCAGCGCTTGCCGCTCTTCCGCAGCTTATCGAAATTCCTTGTCTTGAGACCTCGCAACACTTCAGCATTCATCCTCTCGACTTGCCCGTTGCTCCTTGGATGGGCAACAAAGGCGAAGGAGACCTTGCTTCCAAGGTTTTGGATGTATTGCATGAAGGCGCGGCTCGTGAACTGGGTGCCATTGTCGGTGATCACTCTATTGGGCACTCCAAAACAGCACACCAGTCCTTTCATGAACTTGATAGCTCACTGCGCGGTCACCTTCCGTACTGGCTCCACCTCAGGCCACTTTGTGAACTTGTCGATTGCTACGAACAAGAACTCAAAGCCCCCGACAGCGCGGGGGAAGGGGCCCAAAATATCGAGCACCCAAACCGAGAAGGGCCAGGACAAAGGGATCGTGTGGAGAGCTTGCGCTGGCTGATGGATGTTCTTGGAATGGAACTAACAGGCTTCACACTTGGTGACCAAGTCAGTTGCATCTTGGAGGGCAGTGGGCCAGTAGAAACCCTGCCGGAAGGCTTTCCCGGCAAGGGCTATGGATCCAATGTGTGAGCCACATATGCCTCCGTGAATCTCCACCAACAGCCTCAGTCCGTCCTCCCGGCAAATGCACCTCAATTTCATGTCGTTGGGTCTTCTTCTGTACAGAGTGTCATCGACAAACTGCTACATACTTGATCGAGGGGCTACTTTTTCGGCCTCTTCTTGCTCTTTGGGGAGTTCTCCTATTTTAAGGAAACAGACTATGTGATGTGCCCAACTTGGAGCCTAGGGCTCGACAACTAGGACTAAAGGCATCTCCTCGTCCGTGGGAGCGCTTGTCTCGACCACGAGAACCTGGGGTTCCGTAGGAGAGAGCTGCTCACCATGTGGAGCGAGACTGTCTCTGGCAGCTTCTCTACCAGCGGCTTCGGGAAGCTCTACCGGGAAATGCTTGCCGGATTTCAGCTTTCTTCTTTTCCTGGCCATTGTTGATGGGGATACTGAAGGTTGAGTGAGGCGAAGGATAAAGGTTCCTAGTTCCACGGGGAGCTTTTGCGCAGCGCACTTTGATAGATGATCAGCAATGGTATTTTCCGTACGGGGTACATGCTCTCCTTGCAACCCATCAAAGCACTCCTCCAGTTTCCTCACTTCTTCCATGCATGCCTCCATCAACGGGCTCTGATAGTCTTTGTTGATTTGCTTCACCACGAGTTGCGAATCCCCTCGGATGATCAGTCTCTTGATTCCCAGCTCCACCATGATTTTGAGTCTGGCAAGGAGCCCTTCATATTCAGCGGTGTTGTTGGTAGCCTCCTCCCGGGGGAAGTGCATCTGAACCACATACTTGAGGTGCTCTCCGGTGGGGGCGACGAGGAGCACACCTGCTCCGGCACCCTGGAGCGAGAAAGCACCGTCAAAGTACATGATCCAATCCTTCGGTGCCTCTTTGCCGGGGAGGACTGTTTCTGGAATCTCGTCATCTGGCGTGGGCGTCCATTCTGCAATGAACTCTGCCAACGCCCTGCTATGGACTGTGGAAGTGCTCTCATACTTCAAACTAAAACTTCATAGCTCAAGGGCCCACTCAACTATCATGCCAGTGGCTTCGGGGTTCCTCAATATACGCTGCAGCGGGAAGCGAGTGACAACTGTGATCTCATGGGCTTGGAAGTAATGGCGCAGCTTCCTCGAGGCCATGATGAGGCCGAAGATCAGCTTTTGCACTCCAGAGTACCTTGATCTAGCGCCCTGTAATAAGGAGCTGACGATGTAAACTGGTCGTTGTACCACTTTCTTCTTCACCACTTCCCCAGAACTGCCTTTGCCAGTTTGTTGAGGTCCCTTCGACTTTGCATTGGGTCCTGCCGCGGACGCTTCGGTCTCACCCCCGGCAGCGTCGGTCGTAGCAGCTGCATCTTCATCTACTTCGCGTTGCGCCACCAGTGCTGTACTAACCACTTGATTCGTTGCCGCTAAGTATAGCAGCAACGGTTCTTGCGGTTTAGGAGTGACCAAGGTGGGAGAGCTGCTTCTGCTTCCGGGTCCACCTTACCGGGCCTGCCTTCTTCAGGATCTTGAAGAACGGCAGGGCGCGTTCGCCGGATTTGGAGATGAACCTACTTAGCGCGGCAACGCATCCGGTCAAACGTCTGATGTCCTTGATGGTCTTGAGTGCCTGTATTCTCTCAATTGCCTTGATCTTGTCGAGATTTGCTTCTATCCCCCGCTGAGATACAAAGAACCCAAGTAGCTTGCCTGATGGGACGCCAAATACACACTTTTCAGGGTTGAGCTTCAGGTTGATCTTGTGCAGGTTTGCAAAAGTCTCTTCCAAGTCTTGTATGAGAGTTGCTTCATCCTTGGTCTTGACAACTATATCATCCATGTAAGCTTCTACATTCTTGTGCAACTGCGGTCCAAACCCAGTCTGCATGGCTCTGGCAAAGGTAGAACCAGCGCACTTTAACCCGAAGGGCATCCGTACAAAGCAGTACGTGCCGCATGGAGTTATGAACGCGGTCTTTTCCTCATCTTCCTTAGCCATGA